>JAVGVS010000163.1:726716-953100 GCA_032718565.1 Distichodus sexfasciatus | reverse complement strand
TTGACTAGCGTGAAGATATTTCTCCGGAATCCATCTTCGTCTCCCGAGTTCAGTTAACCTAACGCAGGTAGGCTATCCGTGTGGCTGTGAATGCAGCGTAGGCTACCGTAAATACAAACGTAGCCGCGACCGCACCAAGCGTCTGTGAGTGCTACGGCGATAGTCAACTTCAAAGGCAGATTTCTCCGTTTCTCACTTGGCGTGACAGGAGAAACCCGACTCCTTTGAATGTTGATATCTCAGTCATATGTCGTCCCATTCATTCCATATAGGTATCGTTTTGAAGCTTGATTTATGCCCTTTTATGAAAAGATAATAACTCAATTTGCGAAAATCTGCGACAAGCGACTGGTTTTGCCGTGGAGGGTCACATATTGGAAAAAAAAATTCTGTAAGTGAAGTATTAGAAGCTTGGAACTACTGGTATGGCCCTGAACATTTACTTCTACAGTATAAAACAGGATCGATATGAAACTAGACATCATAAAACATGCCTAATATATTACACACGGTTGTAAATCAGAAACAGTTTGAAATCAGAAACCATCAGTAGATTACAACAGAAATGTAGATGTTCCATGGCCAACTAGTCATAAAACTGTGCAAAAAACGTGAAAAAACGGCTCGCGTGAAAAAACGGCTCGCGTGACAGTATGACGTTATATTTGTCTCTCGTAAAGCCTGTCTTGCGTATCGTCTCATCTCATGAGCCGAGTGGCTCTTCTCACGCCACTACTGATGACGTTTTTGAGCGCAGGCCACCTTTTCTTCAACCAGCCTAAGGAAGGTTATATCAGAGAAAGTTCTCTAGCCGATTAGAGGTACATTTTGCACTTCTCGTATCAAGACGTGGCATTACTGTGGCTAATGAAAGCTAATGAGCACTTGTAGAACAAGTCCTGCTCCACTTTTGCTAACAGTTCCAATTAGCTTTCATTTTTCATTTTTATCCAGATTATCCTCTTTGGGCACTGTGCCCCGTCAGAGGAGCGGATACGTGCCAGAGCCTTGCGAACTGTAGATATGGTTTATTATGAAGGAGGCACAGGCACGTTAAAGCTTTATGTTCTTGGCAACGCAAGGCAGAAATAAATTATAACTCTTGCGTGAAACCAGTCGACGGTGGAGAATTTTTGTTGAGCGATTTGAGGCGCATCGAAATGCGTCGGATGCGAAGCTGCAGGCATTGTAGGATTAGCTACGACCCATGAGAAATCTCGTGTGCTTAGAGGTAATCACTGCATAATTCCTTGTTGCACTGCTTTGCTTTTTCTAAGGATGAACCATTAAATGTGTTTAGCCGATGCCCGCGTGGCAAATGACGTTAATGCCCGGCTCATTTGCCAAGGCTAATTGGGCATATGAGCAGTTTTTCAGCTGGTTGACCAAAGGTGATCCTGAATCAGTCTGTTGAGTTGATTTCCAAATGACTCATTTGGCACATGATTGCAGCTCTTATCTGAAGGAGCAGAAACCCAGTTGAAAACCTCGGATTCAGATAATGAATCATTTAAGCTACAGCCGAGCTCCTTTTTTGGTCGCGGTTTCTTGCTTTCACGTTTCACAAGGCGGACTTCGTCCTCCGACTCCGACTCCGTCTTGCAGCTTCCAATGGTGCACTGTAATGCACTGATTACAAACCGCTGGTAGTTGAAAATACCCTGTAATCTTTGGACAGAGAGAAATTCATTCTAAAAAAATAGTTACTGGAAAAGCTTCAGCATTTAAAAAGCGATACGCTACTGAAACAATTTGAGATTCCCTAACCCCTCAAAGTATGAGCTTTCCTCTAGTCGTACTGAACATATCAGACTCCCCTCTCTCCCCATCTTGGCACGGAGAACAAACCGGGCCTCCCTCGTGCACCTGAGATTACATCTTCACTCAGAGTAAACAGGTCTTGATAAGATCTTCCAAATCTTTCGCTTGTCTTCGCAGCCTGCCACCCCTCGTGTAAGGAATGTTCCGGCCCTTCCCAAGCCGACTGCACGTCCTGCCCGCCCCACGCCAGCCTCCACAACGGCTACTGCCGCACCAGCTGCCCCGAGGGACAGTACCTCAACGCCGTGGGCTACTGTAACGGTGAGGAGACGCAAATGAAATCTCTCTTTCAGCTTTAGTTCCAACGGTTCGAGGGTTTTAAGGTGCTCGATGACCCCAGTAACTCCCTTTTGAGGATAATCTGCCGCAGTTCTTAAACTCGACTTACACAGTTTTCAACAAGATTGTGACATTCACCAATATTTACTTATTTAAGGTGTGTTCCTAAGTAAGAAGAAAGTACCCAGCGGCTGAAGAGCAAATTAAACAATTTCTTCCATGCGCCTTTCTTCATTTTGCTTCATGTCTAGTTGATTAATATTCTACTATTGAAATGTCTAAACCCTCTTAAGAACCAATTTAAGAAAATATCGTGTATAATGTATGAAATATTGGCTATTAAAAAACCACACAAAAGTGAGTATTAAAAAGTGAAGTTTGTTGTTAGAGATGAAATCAAGTCGGCTCTTCTAAGGAGAAATAATCCGCTGATCTTACGATGTGGGTGAGTTTATACCCTTTGACTTATCACATAAGGGTTTGTTGTGTCTTGAACTATGAAATCCACAATCCCGTGTACGTTCTGTGAGAGAGTGTCTCGGTGAACATGTGGATAGAGCCAAGCAATCCGTGATGGATCATCAGATAGCAAAAGAAGGTGACGGGACGGAACACACGCTGTTCATTCACACACTGAATCTCTCTCTGCTTTTGTCTGTTGTGGATGTCATTCTCACAGTCTGCTGCAGCTTTTTGGCTGATTGTGGGAGCCTGCTTGTCTCTTAAAGATCTGTCTGTTTATGTGTTGGTGTGAAGGGCATATTTGCCTGTGTGAACATGTCTTCATCGAGAAAGATGTTTTAATAGAAGATTTTCAGCTTTTTATTTGAAAAGCATTTGCTTTTGAGATTAAGGTTAGGGCTAAAAAAAGAGTCTAGGATTATACAATTGTCACGTCAACAGGCAAACCCTTCAAGACAGAAGACGCAGGATTTGACTGAAACATTACTCTCTTTTATTTGCAGAAATCAAAGCTTAGGCTTTAACTCATAGTCCACGAAACCAGGTAGCGAACGCAAAACCAAACGCCAGACAGCCCAAACGGATGTAACAACCGGCGGGTGAACCCAAACGCAGAGTCTCAAAAACCAGGTCGAGGGCACATTGAACACCAGGGTTGAGATGAATTGACTAAACTCGGGGTATTTATTCAGGCAAGAGTCAAATCCAAAATACGCAGTCCGCGGGGCAATCAAATCCAAATTACAGACAACCGAAGAGTAATCCAGTACATACAGCGGGGGTCAAAACACAGGAAGGTAATAACAGAGAGTGCTCGGTACACAGCGCTAGGCATAACAATACTTCACACTTGCAAGCAAAAGGCCTTAAATACAGGTGATGTGGAAATGATTGGCCAGAACTCAGGCGACACTGATCTGGTAATCAGGGGTGGTTGCGAAGATCTGGAACTGGAGTCTTGGTTGGATGGCCTTTCCGAGGAGGTAGATTCCTCCCTCGGTCTGGGCTGAGGTCTTACAACGGAATTCCTGAGCGAGCCTAGCTGGCCGTGGTGGATCAACTCAAACACTCTAAAACAGACAAACACAAGGTTAGCGTAACGATGACCGGACAGCGGTCCGCAAACCAAACGGAACAACGGAACTAAGAACAAGGATCGCCTTAATCACAATGCCAACGAGTGACAGTGGTAAAAAGCAAACCCAGGTTAGAATTCAGTTACAAACAACACTCACACACTCACACACTCCATCTAAATGTCCTCGAAATATCCTAAACTTCAAATTGAGTGTAGCCACAAGCGGCAACGAGCGGATCCAAGCAAAAATCGCAGAGGGCAGCACCAAAGGGTCAGCACTGATTATAAGCAGTGTCTGTGTATGTGTATGTGTGCACACGGCTGATGCTGATGTTTATGACATACCACGTAACTACGTTAATCGTATAAAGACATAAGGAGTCAGAACGTAGAACAGTAAAGTGAAATGGCAAAGGAAAAAGACTTAAAGATGCAAAGAGAAAGTGAAGCCTGTTTTTTCGTTATGACCGCTTCAGCAAGTCGTGTTTATAAAGAAACAAACCTCTATCAGTGTTCATATAAGAATTGGGTGGTTTTCTATAATTTCATGTAAATGATAAAAGCTCTGTTATGACATCACATACCATACATTTATATAGCATTTAGGGCCCCTAGAGGTCACTGTGGCTTACAGTTCAAGCTGCACAATCTATTTTGAATAATCATAATACTACTACTACTAATAATAATAACAGTAATAATAATAAAGAAACAGAACAATTACCAGAGGGTTCTATAGGACCCTGTGCTTGGACCCCTAAGTATACATCTAAAAATACTATATCATTTCTAACTCAATTTCCAACCTGCCGTCATGCGGCGAGATCATCAAATTAATTGCGAGAGCAAGCCCTCGTCTGGCAAACGCTTTAACGAGGTCTCCAACCAGTGCGATGTCTTTTCTGCGTTGTGCGTTTCCCCAGCCACTTCTCCTCTGAACTCGTAATCAGCGATTACATCTGGGCTCCTCAGAAGCGGCGCGCCTTATCCACGGCTGCAGCGCAAGAGAGGCTTTGAGGGGCCGATTACGATGTAAACAAATTGATCAAAATGCACGGGCTTTGATTGCAGCGCAGGGACGAGGAGGAGGAGGCGGGGGGGAAGGATGGGAGGAAAAGCGCAGGACGGCGTTTTGCAGGCGGCGTGTCCTTTCCGCAGCCCGGCTCCATTAATAAAAGATGGCCGGGGGTCTCCTCCGGGAGGGGGATTTCATCTGTCCCACGTAATCAGATGTTACCATCTCGCCTCTTGCCCGAGATAACCTGCTGCTGAAGGCCAGTGCGGCGCTGCTACGGGCTAGATCAGACTGCTCCATAATAGATCAGACTTCACAGTCCCACATCATAACTTTCAGCATCTTCTCTCCGTCTCAGACCCTGCCAGCAGAGTTAAAGCTGCTCTTCGGAGAGCGGACAAGGACAAAACGCAGATTCAAGGACTCGTCACTCTGGCACTTTTATTCTCCGGCAGCAACTCTCTATCTGGGAGAGAACTACATGTCCCACAGTCCCCTGCGCCGCGGCTCGGAGCCTCGTCACAATAACGCGATGGATGTGCATCCGGAATAATAAGGCTAATAATGATGGCTTCTGGGTTTATAGTTATTATTTAGTTTCAGGAAGTTTGGCCGCATTGTGTTGAAACACCTTAGTGATTTCTGTCATGTTTTAACACGTCCTGGTTTAGCTGGACTCCACAGCGCAGGGGTCTGCTTGGGCCATTCAGAGCTGGTGTTCTGTGTGAGTTGTGAAGGGCCAGGGGTGGGATTCAGGGGATGTTTTGTGTTCACCCTCAATAGGCAGTGTTGATTTTGGCCCGCAGGGCTGCACGCACCTGCACCGTGGTATGTGTTTTCCCCAAACACTGCTCATGTGCTGGGTGATGATAATGCCACGGGTCATTTAGAACTTATGGTCCTCTCACGCTGCTATCACACGGCACTTCTCCTCTCATATACACATAGACACGGCCATCTCTCTCTCTCGTTCTCTCTCGTTCTCTCTCTCTCTCCATTCCCACCAACCCCAAATGACTGTCAGCCATGATTGCTCATACAATAACACACTCCACCAGATGTGTGCAATCAAAGTTGGTCCTATCATTTGAAAATATCTCCCTCCTGCTCTCACATACCAGCAGGAGTTAGCCGTTATTCACCGTAAGATATCCTGCGGTGTTCTGCTATCTCCAGCCAGGCCCCCGTCTCCTCTCGGCACAACAGCCCTGGATTTGTTTGTCTCTGCGTGGAGATACGCATCGGTGTGCGGCAGAGGCGCTCGAGGTGCCAGCTTCTCCCATGTTCTCCATCAGATAAGAACGACAGGAAGGATGGCGAGATTAAGAGGCTGCTCGTGATTGTTGAGCACCTTTTGCGGCCGAGGTACAGGCTGCAAGAATCAAAGGGCAGAGTTGTTGTGACGGATGGGGTTGTGATTTTAGCCGGTTGTGATTTCCTTGCAGACCTTTTTTGGGTGGATGTAATTCATCACATGCGGGAGCTGTCATCGTCAGTCTTCCCAGAATAAATGACAAATAACTCTCTTTGTCTCTTTCCCTCTTTTTTTTTTATTTTTTTATCACATTTAGAATGTCAGGAGGGTTGTCAGCGTTGCACGGCCGACCTGCTGCACGGCTCTGGGACGGTGTGTCTCTGGTGTAAAGGCTCCAGGATGCTGCTGCTGGGCGACCGCTGTGTGGAAGACTGTCCGGCGGGACACTACAAGTTCCACGGAGCCTGCAAGAGTGAGTAGAGACGTAGCTAAGACAGATCTGAGTGAGAGAGAAGCCTTTTAAGCACATTCAAATAAGACGCAAGGATGATTAGGTCCGAAATGAGGTGTCTAACAGCGAGCACTTACCGCTCTATTCAGTAGCTTTGCTAAAAAATAACATCCTGACGCTCTGAGCTGGGCAGGAACTACAGTGTTCAGAACGCATTTTCCACTATGGGCGTTTTACTTCTAATGCTGATAGTTTCTCTCACTTTCTGATCGCTTTCCATCTAAAATATCAAGTAGAACATGAGAACGTGGCCAGTTCAAAGTGGCCGTTCCTGATTCTTGACTCCTGTTGATGCAGAATTGATTGATTATGTCAAGTAATAACCGGATATGTGACTCTGCAGACGCTTGTCGCAACGGAGGTTTCCGAGAAAAACGAGCGTTTATGTTGCGTGGGGTAAAATTTTGGATTTTTAGTTTTTTGTGTTTTAAAACAGTGGAAGGTCTATACTGTACTGTTGTGAATAAATTTGGCTGAAAAACTTGCCCATTCCTGTTTTGACCGCTCTACTTCAATATTTACGGTAAATCCACTGGTTGACTAGCGTGAAGATATTTCTCTGGAATCCATCTTCGTCTCCTGAGTTCAGTTAACCTAACGCAGGTAGGCTATCCGTGTGGCTGTGAATGCAGCAGAGGTGGACAGTAACTAAGTAAATTTACTTAAGTACTGCACTTAAGTAGAGTTTTTGAGTATCTGTACTTCACTTGAATAGTATTTTATTTGAAAACTTATGACTTCCACTTTACATTTTAAAGACAAATACTGTACTTTTACTTCACTACATTTCTATCAAGGTTCTCGTTACTCGTTACTTTCAAGTCTGTGGAAAAAGTGGATGTTATTCCCCCTTTTCTAAAACGCGATTGGTTGTTTGGCAGGTGACAGTCTATCAGTAATCAGTAGGGTTACGTCACACCTGTAGACTGGAAATATAAAACCAAGTTCAGACAGTTCTGCTGTTTTCCGTCTTGATTGGAACATTGTTGCTGTTGGAAAGTCATGAAGCTAGCGGTGTAGAGCTGGGTTTTAAGCAGGTTGGAATGTTGATTTTATGTTGTGAGCTGCGTTTACAGCTGTTGCACTGTCCTCCTGATTACCATACACAGATACAGTATGTGTGCACACACTGCCAGAGCTGGGTCACAACCCTACCACGCTGTTTTGTTTGGTGTGTAGTCTTACAATTAATTCATAAAATAAACTAAAGACTGGTTTTCTTCATCAGTTTAAGTTGTTTCTTTCTGTAACATTCTACCAGTTCCTTATTCTACAGGTTCTACAAGCTAGCGTGTTATACGTGTTGTGGCAATAATGCAACAATGCGGTGAAAGATGTACTTTTAATACTTAAGTATTTTTTAAAACAAGTACTTCATACTTTAACTTAAGTAAAAAATTGACTGTACGACTTTCACTTTTATTGGAGTAACATTTGACTAGTGGTATCTGTACTTTCACTTAAGTAATGAAGTTAGCTACTTTGCCCACCTCTGGAATGCAGCGTAGGCTACCGTAAATACAAACGTAGCCGCGACCGCACCAAGCGTCTGTGAGTGCTACGGCGATAGTCAACTTCAAAGGCAGATTTCTCTGTTTTTCACTTGGCGTGACAGGAGAAACCCGACTCCTTTGAATGTTGATATCTCAGTCATATGTCGTCCGATTCATTCCATATAGGTATCGTTTTGAAGCTTGATTTATGCCCTTTCATGAAAACATAACTCAATTTTGATAATTTGCGACAAGCGACTGGTTTTGCCGAGCAGAGTCACATTTATATGTGACCCAATCTGCCGTAATGAGTCGGAAGTCGGCTTTCTATTTATTTAGATACGGGCCGATTATGTTGACAAACATCAAAAATATCGATTTTTCCTTTTTGGTCTTATATGAAAGAAAAGGTCTTCAAAATTAATCTGGTCTTCAAAAAAGAAAAATCGATATTTTTGATGATTGTCAACATAATCGTCTGTTTTTTCTCCATAGACTAACATGGAGCTGAAATTTCGACGCTTTACTGCGTTCTTCGCAAGTCCACAAAATTCAACACGATTCTAACGTTTTTCGGCCTCTTCCATATCTGTAGCCGTCATGACCCGTACTCATCCTTTTCATCCTTTTTTCCTGTCATTTATTTCTCCCATATTCACCCATTGGTTTTCTCCCATTAGGAATACATGGGATTTAAGACCCGAAAGCTTTGCTTCACCTGTTTTCACACGACAGTCAGCACAGTTCTTATGCCACCTCAGACCACCTCACCGAACACACAACTCAATCTCTTTCGACCTGCACTCGTCTTTTTCTTGCTTTTATCATCCCTCATTCTTAGTTTACTTTATAACACACAACTTGACATTTGTAGATATGTTTGGTCTACATTTCGTTAAAAGTTGTAGTCAGATTTACAGGATTACGTTTACAAGAATCTCAGCTTTTCTTGGCAAGTGTTTCTGTATTACATCGGGTTCTGTAATAGATCATTACGGTTTATAAGGTTAATGCAGCAAATGTGATAAGCTGAAGACATAATGAGCTCTGTGAGGTTTTTTCAGCTCAAACCTTAGGCCTCTCTGGACTTTTTGATCAATGTGTTCTTTGTACTGCTGCCTTGATGCTGGTCAGGGATGCAGAACAAAACTTGGGCTAATTTGGAACCAGATGCTTGACCAACATTAAACCAGCTCTTCACTGTCAAGTGGGTCTTCCTGAACTAACTAAATCAGAGATGTTGAACTGGAATCACATTTTAAGCTGAGTACACACAGGTAGCTAAATATCACATGACTTGCTCCTAAAGTTGAATTTTATGCCCCTGCGTATGCCTGCGTGTAACCCCTTTCCCAACCCCGCCCCGTTGCCCGTCCGGATTGTGGCATCTGGATTTCGGTGCAACACTGATCTAGATTTAGAGCCGTGGCTACCGGTATCTCAGCAGTGAGCCTGTTATATTCTGCTGCGTGTTTCCATCAGGGCGTCTGATTAAGTAATGCATAGTTTGGGTGGATGGAGGCACTGATTTCATTTCTCCAGGGTAATTACCTTCGGTCTGTCTGCATTATTCTGATGCTGGCTGTAGGGAGCGGACGCTGTATTTGTTGTGATTAGGCAGGGCCGGCGTGCAGCGCTTTATAACTGAAACTTATGCCCATGGCGTATGCAGTATCATGACGGTCTTTTATTGCTCTGATCGTTGTCCGTGTGTTTGTGTGGAGGGAAGTGTGCCAGGCGTTTCGAGGACCGAGGATGATCTTATGAAGACCCTTTTTTGCTCAGATCTGGGTGTTTGTGTGTAAGTGAGTATGTGTGGGCATTTGTCGAAGATTTTGGGAAGCAGATATTCTCATGAATTAAAACTAAAACCAAAAATGATTGTGTATGTTTTTATATTATTATAATGATTACTAGTATTGTAACTCACGTGAGAGGAGGATTTGTCCGCTTGCCGCATTGACGCTTTGTTGAATAATAAAAGAGATTTGTTTAATAGGGCTGGGTATCGTTGCTGATTTCCTGAATCGATTCGATTCCGATTCACAAGGTCATGATCCGATTCAGTTCTCGATTCGATTCGATATCGATTTATTTAGAGATTTCTTTGCGTCAATACTAGTTTTGCTTGGTTATAAAATTAGGCCAGACGGTGATTTGAGCAGAGCAGCTTCAGCCATGGCTCTATTTGGTTTTGAAGTAGTGCATACTGTGGCGTCACATCATACTGTGGCGGGGGGGGTTTGGCAGCGTCTACCTGCGAATCCTATTGGCCGATGGCTCCTGGTCTTGTGATTGACTTGTGTATCTGTGTTTATGCCGAAATGAGGACGTTGAACACATCGAGAGGAAAAATACAGTTCAATAATATCACAACCGCGCACTCGATTCTTAATTTTGTGCTCTCGAGATTCACATTTGTGCGCGCGACTTTGAAATTTGCGCCCACGAAATTTTTGAGGCAAGCCATTTTGCGCGCTCTAGTTTTGGCATTGATGTGACGCCATACATAGTCACAGGAAAAGATCGATCCGCGAATTTTTGAATCGATATCGTATTTTTCGAACGAGAATCGATATTGATCGGTGAATCGATTTTTTGAACCCAGCTCTACTAAAGTAATGTTAATTATGTTGTTCATTCAATTTTCTCTTCAAAAACTAAAAGTAGCAGACCGATAAGCAGTACCGGTGAGAGCTGTAGTACCGTTAAAATCTTAATGATACCCATTCCTGCTTAAATGACGTATATGCAGTATGTGTGTGTGTGATTTTCATTCAATAGAGCATGAATGAAAAATTCCAACTTATGCCAAGGCTATACATACCTGAAACAACGTCATCCCACCGCCTAAATCAAACGCGTCAATAAGCCATTTATTTTTAGTCATAACTGATGGATTTTGATTTAGTCTTAGAGCCTCTGTATATGTGCCCTTGATAGCAGAGCTTTGGCAAGGCCTCGGAGGTGTTGGTTGCCAGGTTGCACCAGCCTCATAAACCTTGGAAATGTCACAGACATTATCCAGGCAGATTTATGTAACCCTTACGTAAAGAATACAGCAACCTCACAACTTTGCACATCTTAAAGACTTTCAAAACCTTCTTGAAGCAAAAAGTGAGGCATCCTGTTGAATGTTGTGTTTATCAGCTCATGCTTTGTTTCCCAGAATGCCACGCTTCCTGTGCGGAGTGCAGCGGGGAGGGGCCTCTGTCGTGTACGTCCTGTGTAGCTCCTGCCGTCCTGAGTCCGTCCTTCACCTGCACCCCGAGATGCCCTATCGGATACTTCGCCGATGAAGACCGCGTGTGTCAAAGTGAGTAAGCTTTGGTGCAGTTTATTCCTGTGAACTGAGTCCGTGTGCCGTTTGTTCACATTAAAACCAAATACCAAACGCTGTTAATATTCACTTCCAAAACCAAAATGAAAAATGGATTTGGTATGTTGTGTGTGTGTGTGTCGTACAGAGTGTGACCCCCAGTGCGGGACGTGTGAGATGGCGGGAGTGTGCACGTCATGCAGAGACCTGGCGAAGGTGCTGCTGTTTGGCGAGTGTCAGTACGAGAGCTGCGCCCAACAGTACTACCTCAACACCAGCACGCGAACCTGCAGGGGTGAGTTTAAAAGCAGCTAGAATCTCTATTTTGTTCAGCATGCCAGTGCAGTGGTATCGTGTAGTTACATATGCAGTGGTACAGTTAAGGGACAAAACTTCTGTCCCGCAGTAGCAGGGGTGTCCAGTTACGGCTCTGCAGGGCCGATATTAAGGGTGCACGATTCAGAAAATCTCACGATTCCGATTCTGATTCTTGGGCCCAATTCGATGCAGAATTGATTCACGATTCATAAGCCGCTCACGATTAATAAAACGATTCACGATTCAATACATAGATGAATTTGTTTCCAGATTTCTTAAAACGGGCATCCGCCGTAAAACTTTTCCAGTTCCAAATGCAGACAACGAGGCACTTGGTCCGGTTTGGCAACCCCTAATGGGCGCAGCTGAAAGAAGAGGAAGTGTATCATGTGTACGTACCATCACAATGGCCATCACTAGATTTTTATCTATAAGGATATATAGTCTATCACCCCTGCTATTGTTCTGTTTTGAGGCTGACAGCTTCATACACGAGAGCGGTGCTGACTATAAGTTTCTAAAGACTGCTGTAATACGATGTGCATTTCTACTGTACAGTCAGTTAATCTGCTCTTTCTCTTACTTCTTGTTGTATTTTTCTATAGCATTATTTAGACCCTGCTTTATTGGCTGTCTAGCAATAGCAGGGGTGTCCGATTCAGAAAAATCTCACGATTCGATTCCAAATCTTGGGCTCACGATTCGTTTTAAACTCAATTCGCGTTCGTAAGCTTTACATGATTCATATACGATTCACAGTTCTTTACATAGATGAGTTTGTTTCCATTTGACTGTGGCAGATCAGCAAAGAAATCACACTGAATCAAATGTAGTTTACTAAATGTAATGCATATGTACACATACTGACTGCATTTCCCTCATGCACACGTGGAGGAGGTCTATCTGGGCAGAGTTCCACGTTGCCCCACCTATAGGATTGGTGAGCTGAACTCATGTCGGGAGTGGGTGGGAAGTAGATTAGTTCCATTACGTTAGTTGAAAAATATGAATTGATTTTTTTGGAATGGATGAATCCATTTTGAATCAACAGAAAAAGAATCGCGATTCGATAAGATTTGGGTTTTTTTCCACACCCCTAGCCGATATCGTGGTGGGTTTCCATCAGATTTGAGTTCTGAACATTCACACCTTGTCTAAGGTAGAAGCTTACCAGAATTGGCTCACCAGGTGTCAGGGATCTGGTTAGGATTTGACACAATGCTAGTCGTTAGCCGTTAGCCCGTGTAGCGCGGATGGTTAACCCAAGCACGGAGTGAGACGCGAGTAGGTAGGAGAACCACGCGAGTTGATAGAAGAACTCTCTAACACGTAGAGCAAGAATTTCCACTAGAATCCACGTTCTATGGGACACACACTCAATCGAGGAGATAACCAAATAACTGAGAGTACTCACAGTTGGCTGGTCGCTGACTACTTCCGGGTCCTCGTATCGGTCCTGTGATCGGAGTGCGCGTGACACCGGCTATGATGCAGGATACAGGAACTGGATGCTCCTGAGCTCGAGAAATGTAATTACTTGCGTGATTTGGATTGGCTTTGATCTGTATGGGGAGAGAGGTGGAATGAAACAAAAACAGAAAAGGAGAAGGAAATGCAAGAAGCTACTTATAATTAGTGGAATTAGTGGTGGTGGTGGTCTAGTGATTAAGACACTTGCTTCTGGACCAAGAGGTCGTGGGTTCGAATCCTACCTCCAGCACTACCATCACTGGGTTCTTTAGCAAGACTGTAATAGAAAACTGTCCTAGAAATTAGGAAATGGACGTCGCTGCGGAGAAGAGGATCTGCTAAATGGCATAAATGTAAACGAATTTAGCAAATGGGACATTTCTCCTTGTCATAATTCTTCTCCATTGAAACGTGATCTATTCAGTGGCAGCATTGTATTATTAGAATTAAGTGGAACACCATCGTGCGTTTGGATATGCAGTGTCAGGTTTGGATGGGTTTTTACGAAAAAATGAACAAGATAGCAACAGTGTAATTTAATATGAACGCACTTTAATTTAGGGAGCTATAAATCCACCAAAAACAGGTCTTGTTATGGCTCTGCCCTAGATCGGGGACAACCAAAACAGACGTTATGTGGACTTCAATGTATCTTCCTGTGCATGATAATCACTATTTTAGCGTGATAACCCAGAGGAGGGCTAGTCACCGCTGAAAGAAGCCTCACTTTCGCAGGAACCCATGATATACCGGTGTTCCATTATGCCCTAACTATGTGTTTCTAAAGTAAAACCACACGTGGTGCCGTTTGATCAAAGAATGTGCATTGTGTCTGTAATGAGTGAGAGGAAAGTCCGCCGTCTCGTTATCGGATATCGCAAACTCTTTTAGGGCAAGTTGTTGTTTGTGGTGCTTTGTGGCCCTTTTTCCCATCTGAGGCCTTTCATGTTGAAGAAGGTGCTGTAATTACGTTTACTGCACAATTCAGTGCTTCTAAAGACCGTGTTATTAAGGCGAAAGGGAATAGAGAATAACAGATTATGGTGAAGAATGAAAGTTTTTTACCGTGGGAGTGGGAGAGTTGGAGAAAGAGAAGGATGGAACTGCAAATACAGCTATGGCTAAAGGTAGAGGTGGGAATTAGTGGCGTGGTGGTCACATACATGGTTATGAACAAAATTGTTGGGTTGCGGGTGGAAGTTCGGCTCTGTTGTTCCTCAGCTGGTCACCTGCTGCAAGAGCCTTAACTCCAGTTTTCACCGGTACCAGGAACCGTGTCATACCTCGACGAAATGTTTTTCCATTATAGATAAAGCCGGGCCAAAAGTGGGAGGCGGCCATGATGACTGCATCACTGCTGGTCAAAACGTGGATATGAGAACAGACGGAACTGTTCCGTTTATGTTTATGTATTTAAAAAACAGCAATGGAAATGCAAACCTGTAATATATACATATATATATATATATATACATATATATATATATATATATATATCTCTCTATGTATGTATGTATGTATGTTGTATGTATGTGTATATCTATCTATATATATATAAGTCATATCGGAATCAAACGATAATTGCTTTTTTTAAGTCATCGGCATCAGACCAGTGCTTAGATTTGCCCGATATTTTCAGCGCATTCATTTCACGTTGGGAGGGTAGTAGCTTGTGCCAAAGTCCGAGGTTTTTAACTAGCTAAATTGCATGTTTGCCTCTCTTAAGCTCACACATGGGCTGTGTCCCGAGCCGCGTACTACCACACTTAATAGTGGTATGCGCTCTTATCATACTTTTCTATGTGGTAATATGCATCTCAGGAAATAGCCGGGGTTATGAGTTATGGCATTATCTTAAAATTTTGAATGTGCATATCTTGTCTTTATGTGCTCAACTCTACCTGCATGCATGCTCAACTCTGCCTTCCTCATTTGCTTAGCATTGGTATCAACCCAATATAAACATGGCTTATCCTGATATCAGCCCATTTCCCATATAAATTGCATAATAAATACAGTATACAGTGCTATGCAAAAGTTTGGGCACCCTCGAGGTTGCATGATAATTAGCTCTGTCTTCATAAGAGAAGATCACAGCAAGATGTGTTTTTATTCTAGAGATATATAGACAAGGGGATGTTTATCAAATCAAAATTCTCAATGTAGCATTATTGAGTTGTATGAAATACAATAAGGATTTGAAAAAATGGGGCGTTAAAAAGTTTTGGGCAGAATTGATGTGCAAAAAGAAAATGCATGAAGGTATGCAAAAACATCTGTAAGCCCAGAAATATTCTGGAAAAAAAATGCTGTGGACAGATGAGACTAAAGATAGAGATTATTTGAGTCATAACCAGAGGGTGCTATGCATAGTGAAAAAAATACACAGCGTTCCAGGAGAAGAACTTGCTGCTAACAGTAAAATTTGGTGGAGGGTCCATCATGTTATGGGGCTGTGTGGCTATGCTGAGTATTAGAGAAACCTTGTTAAAGGATTCTTGAAAAGAATGTTCTAGAAATTCGTCACAAAGTTGAAGTTACGCGCTGGGGTTGGATGTTTCAGCGACAATGATCCAAGCACCGCTCAAAATCACCTAAGAGGAATTTCTGCAGAGGCACAAGTACAATGTTCTTGAATGGCCATACCTCCTGAACCTGGTGCCTGTCATGAAAATCATATGGATTGAGTTGAGCGGGCTGTCCGTGCCCGGGAAGCCTCAGACACAATGACTGAACTCAGGCATTTTTGTATGGAAGAATGTTCCAAAAATACCACCAGCCAGAATTCAGGGACTTGTGAGTAGCTATAGGGCGTCTACAAGCTTATTTCAGCAGAAGGAAACCTACAAATATTAATGGGATTATTTTCTTTTAGGGTTGCTGATTTTATACCTGCTATTTTTTGTTTAAATAGGCATTATATTGTTTCTGTTGACCCAATGAAAAATAGTTCACTACTGAATTGTTGCTATTTCCATAAGTTATCAAATATGTTAAAATTAAGTTGCTGCCTCTCAGCTTATATATATATGCGCCTTGAAGCACCCCATCATACTGGTTGCCCTCTAATAGGGAGGCAATAATGGATCTCTGTGCAAGCTTGGGTTTAAGGTGGATGTAGAATTGCTACACCTGCTCCGAGGAGGAATAAATAACAGAAAACGCGGAATCTATGAGTGGCAGCTAATTATTACAGGAGTAGGACCACAGCGTTCCGACAACAATTTCCATTTTGATGAAGGGAACCATTTATTACATTCTAGCCAAATGTTTCGCCAACTTAGTTAATCACAGACAGGGAACGGTACAGGATTAAGCTCAACCAATCACACACATTCAACCTGTGTCAAAGCAGGATGCCAAGCGTTTCGGAAGTCTGTAGAAAGTGAGAAGGACTTTATAATGTAAAGAGCAAATAGAAGCAGTAAAGTATACATTTTTTGATGAAGGTGGAAATAATAAATGTGTGGAGGTCATGGTCATCAAGTCTGAAGGCATGCACGTCTTCAGAACGATATTGTTTAAGCTTGAAAGGAGGCAAGAAGGATCATGGCAGAAGATGTGTCCTGAGCTCAATAAACTCTGCTGTTCTGTAATTGTTATTGTTGCTGTTGTTTGCTTTCGTCCATGTGGTATTGTTTGGTCTGTCTGGCGCCCAGGTGTTTGAGGGCATTGTCTGGAAAAGCGGGATGAAGATTAGGTGCTAATATATTCTGCGTAAGACAAACCTATAGATGTCTAAAACCTAAGAAGTTACCCGTCGCGAAAGTCAAAGTCCAATTCAATATTTGTGATGATGGGTTTTCACGGCCTCGTCAATAAACCAGGTGACTGAGTAAAGCAGAATAAATCGAATTTCGTAAGATAGAAATTTGTTCAGACCAAAAGATATCCAGGCCGTTCTGAAAGAGAGAACACACATGTAAACAGCTCAGCAAAATTCATCCTGAAGCTTTCCGTGAGCTTGAAGATTAATAAGGCATAGTCACTTGAGGTGAGCTTTAATAGTCGATTGTTGTTGAAATTAAATGTGCAAGGGAGGTTGATTGCACTTACAAACCATTCAAACCAATTTCCAGAAAATAACTAGTGCTGATATTTAATATAATGTTCTATTGAACTGTCTGGACAATTTCCATCCACACACCTCTTTGGGACGTGAAAACTACACAATACACTCAGCCTGAAACTGGTAGATTTGTATTATAACAATTAAATAGCATCCTGCATGTGTTTCTGGACTCCTTCCATCCATCCAGCTCTCTCTCTCTCCCCCATCCATCCATCCATCTCTCTCTGTCTCTATCCACCAACCATCTCTCTCTCTCTTCCCCATCCTTCCATCCATCCATCTCTCTCTGTCTCTATCCATCCATCCATCTCTCTCTGTCTCTATCCATCCACCCATCCATCCATCTCTCTCTGTCTCTATCCATCCATCCATCTCTCTCTGTCTCTATCCATCCACCATCCATCCATCTCTCTCTGTCTCTATCCATCCATCCATCTCTCTCTCTCTATCCATCCATCCATCTTTCTCTCCATCCATCCATCCATCCATCTCTTTCTCTCTCCCCATCCATCCATCCATATCTCTTTCTCTCTCTATCCATCCGTCCAGCTCCCTCTCTATTCATCCATCCATCCATCTCTTTCTTTCTTTCCATCCATCCATCCATCCATCCATCCATCCATCCATCCATCCATCCATCCATCCATCCATCTGTCTCTCTATCTATCTATATCCATCCATACGTCCATCCATCCATCCACCCATCTCTCTCTCTCCATCCATCCATCCATCCATCTCTCTCTCTTCATCCATCCATCCATCTGTCTCTCTATCTATCAGTACATCCATCCATCTCTCTCTCTCCATCCGTCCATTCATCCATCTGTCTCTCTATCTATCTGTCAATACATCCATCCATCTCTCTCTCTTCATCCATTCATTCATCCATCCATCCATCCATCTGGCTCTCCATCCATCCATCCATACATACAGTCATACATCCATCCATCTCTCTCTCTCCATCTATCCATCCATCCCTCTCTCTCTCCATTCATCCATCCATCCATCCATCCATCCATCCATCTGTCTCACTATCTATCTATCCATACATCCATCCATCCATCTCTCTCTCTCTCTCTCTCTCTCTCTCCATCCATCCATCCATCTCTTTCTCTCTCCATCATCCATCCATCCATCTCTCTCTCTCTCTCCATCATCCATCCATCCATCCGTCTCTCCATCCATACATACATACATCCATACATCCATCCATCTCTCTCTCTCCATCTATCCATCCATCCATCTCTCTCTTTCCATTCATCCATCCATCCATCTATCTGTCTCTCTATCTATCCATCCAGCCATACGTTATCCATCTTTCTCTCTCCATCCATCCATCCATCTGTCTCTCTATCTATCTGTCTATCCATACATCTATCCATCTCTCTCTCTCCATCCATCCATCCATCCATCTGTCTCTCCCCCATCTATCTGTTAGGTTGTGAGGAGCACTGTGAGCTACACAATATCCTGCATGTGTTTCTGGACCGTACAGACTTCAGAGTGTTCACCATCAACTGTGTCAGCCCAAGTTTCAAAGCAAAACACAAACATAGTAACACATATTAAAGTAATATTATTAACACACATTGAACTGACATTAATGCACTTTAATTTAGGGTTGGGGTTAATTAAGACTTAAAATTGGTCTTGAACCCACAACCACTTCATCCAGAGGCGAGTTTCCTACCCACTAGACCACCACTGAACATCTGAGCATGATCCTTAACTCCAAGTAAATGGTCCTGGTGATTGCAGGTGAAGGAATGACGAGAGTTGTGTCCACTTGTCCTTATATGATGTGACGTAAGCCCACCATAGAGGGCAAGTTCCCCACCACTATGGGACTGGCACCAACAGACTACACAGCATATGTTGCAGTTCAGAAAGTAACTGTCTCTCTCTTTCTCTCACAGAATGTGACTGGAGCTGTAACTCCTGTCGTGGTCCTCTCCGTACCGATTGCCTGCAGTGTATGGAGGGCCATGTCCTGCAGGACGGCGTCTGTGTTCCCAGTTGCTCCCCGGGCTCCTATCAGGACGGCGAGAGATGCCTGAGTCAGTGCCCTTCTTCTGTAACTCGCCCTTTCACAAATTTCTCCTCAATGACATTTGAACTCAGTTGTCGATTGATGCGGTGGAGTAGAAGCACCAGAGGTTGGGTTGCCAGGATTTAATAGCGATAAAGCCGGCCGATGCCAAGCGCAGGCTGGCAGACGGGGTTAATGATGTTTATACAGCTGCATGGGGCTGAAGATATAGAGTCGACAGCTGCGTTTCAGCTCTCATGCTGAGTGTAGGCTGCAGGACTGATAAAAATGGGAACATAAATTAATAGACGTGCTTAGGTTGACCTATGGTATGTGACTAGAATGACATTTCAACTACAGACGGCACAATAAATCGAGGTGCTAATACCATTGGCCAATATGAGAGACCCGTTTTTATACAGCATGTGATTTGATTTTTTGAAGAAAACTACACATACAACCTTGATAAATATGGGATAAAATATTTACAATATTTTTTGGTAAAGTAATTAACCAATATTTTGTTACAGTTACAGTTTGAAATCAGTATCAGCTTAAATCAGTAGATTAATCATGTAAATAAATCAAATCGAGCCGTGATTCTTTCTCTGTTGATTCAGAATCGATTCATGCATTCCAAAAAATCTATTCATATTTTTAAACTTTTGTATCAACGCACCAAAACACATCAGTACCCCTGACCTTGAAAAGAGTGCCAAGCAACGCAGTTATGAGTTCTTACCTTTCACAGTGCAATAATATCAGAGGCGTTGGAGAATATTTTATCACGGCATTAGAGGTGTATAAGATTTTTGTGTTATTTACTTGCAGAAGGTCATTTCTGCTGCATAACTTTACTTAATAGCATCTTCAGATGGATAAAATTGCTTCTTTATCTACATATTCATTCACTATCTGTCACTATCTCTCTCTCTTTCCATCCATCCGTCTGTCTGTCTGTCTATCTGTCTATCTGTCTATCTGTCTATCTATCTGTCTGTCTGTCTGTCTGTCTGTCTGCCTGTCTGTTACTATCTCTCTATCTCTCCCTCTCTATCCATCCATTTATCCATTATCTATCTATCTATCTATCTATCTATCTATCTATCTATCTATCTATCTATCTATCTGTCTATCTGTCTGTCTGTCTGTCTGTCTGTTTCTATCTCTCCCTCTCTATCTATCCATTTATCCATTAATCCATACAATCATCTATCTATCTATCTATCTATCTATCTATCTATCTATCTATCTATCTATCTGTCTGTCTGTCTGTCTGTCTGTCTGTCTGTCTGTCTGTCTGTCTGTCTTATCTATTCATTCATCTATCTATCTATCCGTCTCTTTATCTGTGCAGGTTGTGATGAGCGCTGTGAGCGGTGTGAGGCTCCTGGCCGTTGTCTTGAGTGTCAGATGCCCTATGCCATTCTGAATGGACAGTGTGTTCTGGAGTGTGGCCCGCATCACTTCTTGGAGCCCTCTGCACAGCGCTGTGCTGGTGTGTTATCTGTCTTTTTAATGGAATTTTCCCCACGTTTAATTACGCACTGCTTATGACAAAGCAGCTGCTGTTTCTTAATAAGAGCAGACAAAATGGAATTGCAGGTTTCTAATTGTAATTAAACCCCACTAATTGGATTGTGTTCTTTTCCACACATTTTAATTTTACAGTAATAACACATATGGGTATATTTTAAGGCTGGATAGTCGTCATGTCATTTCTCAAATGTGATATATTTTTCCCAGCGTGCCCTACTGGTTGTGTGAAGTGCGTATCGGCGGGAGACTGTCTCGTGTGTGACGAAAACACCTTCCTGAAGAATGGACAGTGCAGTCCAGACTGTGGTCATGGGTTCTACTCCAACAGGAGGACCAAGGAATGCCAAGGTAGAGTCTCCAAGAGTCTCCACAAAGTATCTGACCACTAGATCTTTGTCTAGTACATTCTTAGATATGGGCCCCTGTAACTTTTTCACCATTGATCGGTGTCTGGCCACAGGAGTCGGTTTGGGATAGTATTACTAACCATTTTCAACACCAGTTTTCAACATTGGTGAGTGGCCAGACACTCAGTAATTCTTTGGTCCAGCCTGACCGTTTAGATGCACAGTTAGACATGTTTATACGCATGTTTGCATGTGTATTTTCAGCCATTTCTATTTAGATGCTATATATACATGCCACATTGTATCATTTTCTGCCCTGGTAGCAAACTCCCGCGCTCCGTCCCTCCATATCAACGGCTCATTCCTGGTTCCGATTGGTGGCGTGAGTCCTCTCGACCCGGCACTCCTTTCGGTCAAAGACCCAGACAGCCAGTCAGAGAGCTTCGTGCTCCACCTGTTGCAGCCCCCAAGCAACGGGCAGCTGATGTTGCTGGAGAACGGCGCGGAGAGAATTCTGGGAGGAGACGACACGTTCACCCTCACGCAGCTCAAACACAGAGCTGTGCGCTTTGTTCATACCACAGACAAGCCCAAGTGAGTGATGTGTGTGTTTGTGTGTGTGTAGCTAACGTCTTTTGCTTTAGCTTTTCTAAATTTATTGTGATTACAGTTGACAGAGTTGTTACTCAAAGTTTGTGATCAGGGAAGGCGATTGTGTTTTGAAGATATGCTTCAACTCCAAGGATGAAATATGGAATGCTTTGTGAATAAATGCGGAGACACGCTTGCCGGTGCCAACCATCTAATTAAGCGGAGCATAATGACAAGTGTGTGCGTGTGCCGGTGTGTCTGCGTGCATGAGAATGTGCAGTGTGAGTAGTTATTAGCTTTAATTGTGCAAGCGAGACTTTCAAGATAATTGACATATACACACTCACACACACACATGCACTGTCACAACTTGCAGTCTTTGTCAGGTATTTCTTTTGACATCGAGCATTACTGGATGTAAATAAAATTATAGCCAAAAACAATCTTTTCACTCATTTAGCAAAAACAGTTTTTCATAAAGCAACACAAATTTGACAGAGTGTGTCGGAATATTCATCTTTTAGTGGACAACCAAAGTCTCACAAATACCTAAATATTTACCCATGCTCACTGCTACACACCCACAAGGATGGGCAAGTTACTTTCAAAATCTAACACATTATGGTTTACTAGTTGCTCTTATTTCAAAGTAATTGGTTACATTACAGTATTGCTGTCTCTAAATTGTAATGCGTGACATGACTCCTACATTACTTTTGAGTCGCTTTCAAATAAAACAACTGCAGAGGTTCTGAAACACTAAAATGTAGGGGGCGATGTGGTGTAGCATAATGACTGTATGTACGCTCTAGGACATAGCTGAATTTTACTCGCACAAGTTTTCTCTTGAACAAAAGTTCTCGTGGTGTTGGTGGGTTTTCATTCATTAAAACAAAGCAGCACTACATTTTGGATTAAAAGTGTGTTTTATTGTGCTTTACTGAAACATGGAACGAGAATAATATTACTGAGTATGTATTAGTAGTAGCTTGCATTACTGTGTTACAGCAAAAAGTAATAGAGTTCTGTAATTGCGTTACTTTCCCAACACTGTACATACCATGCAGTGCTATATACCATGGCAGTCAGAGACATCCTTTCTCTCCCACGTCATTTTTTCCCTTGTTTGCGCACCTCGATCTTTAACCATTAAAACTTTATACTTCTTGTATTTGCTCAGTATTTTTTGCGTACTTAACCCTAACCCTGTTCTTTTCCTTCAGTCGCTGCTAAAATATTGTAGTGGCACGATTCCAAAAATCTCACGAATTAATTCAGTTATGATTCTCTGGTTCACGATTCAGGAGCGGTTCATGATTCATAACGAGTTCACGATTCAATACGTAGATGAATTTGTTTCCCAGTTGCTGTTTTGAGTTACTCTTCCCATTTTGAATGTGGCAGATCAACAAAATCATCACACTGAATCAAATGTAGTTTACTAAATGTTATGCATATGTGCACCTACTGACTGCATTTCCTTCATGCTCACGTGAAGAAGGTCTATCTGGGCAGATTTCCACATTGCACCATCTATAGGATTGGTGAGCTGAACTCGTGGGGAAAAGTAAACTAGTGCCATTACGTTAGTTGCAAAATATGAACTGATTTTTTGGAACGCACAAATCTATTTTGAATCCACAGAGAAAGCATCACCATTCGATTCGATTGGATTTTTTTGCTAACCCCGATATAATATATGTATGAATTTACTGGGAAACTGCTCTGATGTCTAACAAGTTATTTTTTCCACCACATCTGCCCATCTGTGTCGACATTCTCACTCACTCACTCACATACGCAAACATCCACCCACACACACATTAAGTCTTTAGATTATGTATGTCTTATATATTTATATATGCGTGTGTTTGTTTTACAGGGCAGGTCAGTTCACTCTGAGGGCAGCAGATCCGCAATTGTTCTCCCAGCCGCAGACTGTTAATGTGCAAGCCGTGTCCCAACAGGTACCACACACACACACACACTACACACAAGCATGCACATGCACACCAACCTTTTCCCCCACACATACTGTACCCAGACACATACAGACGTGAGCACTACACACAGACAACACGTAGACGTGCTTGCAAACACACTTAAAACCATGTGTGCACGCAAACACACTCAGACCTACGCACACAATTGCAAATGCAGAAAGTAATAGCAGTGCACGAGATAAAAGAAAGAGAAAGAAGATCCGTTCATCTTGAAAAGGAGTCTCTCTTTCCCTCCCTTTTTAAGATAAATGACTTTCTCTTTGGTACACACACACACTCGTGCGGGCATGCATACATATACACAGACTCATTCATCTCTGCCCCCACCACACACACAAATTCACATTTGCACACAAATAGGTGCAGAAAGAAATAGTGGTTTAGATGTAAGTTGAGAAAAATAAAAGGAGTATGGGGCTAATAAGAAATAAGAAAAAATAAGAAAACTTTGGTGAACATCGGAATTTTACAAACAAGTTTCTTCTTAAGGACGGATGGTGAATGAGTCTCTCCCTCTCTCTCTCTCTCATTCTCTCGATAACTACTTCAATCTAGAATATCGCGGCTTTGACTGGTTACCTTTTTGTATACAGAATTCCACTGCTTGTGTGGGTGTGATCATTTCACAACTGCAGATAGAAAGACCCCACGTCCGCCCCATGCAACACCTTATTCCAAAATGCATTACCACTCCTTCGGAATGAATGTCGGAATCGGCTCCGGTGCCTTTGACCATTTGCACACATTTTAAACCCACTCTCTCTTTAATTTGTCTTTATGTTTTACCTCCTAGCTATAGCTTAGATTTAGAGAACAAGAACTTTATTAGTTTCCCACTGAATTCATAGCAGAGCCAAAACGAGTGTGAGGTGGGGAGTAAAAGAGGGAGAGACGAAAAAGCAAAAGGTTTAGAGCAGTAAACCGTTGGCTTTGGGGAGGAAACGTGCTCAGCGCTGGTTTGCCCACTGGAGGTGGTGTGTGCAGCTGTGTGTGCTGAGCTGAGAGCTCGTCTCCTCCCGCTGGACCACAGCTCTGACAGTCTAATTGTGTAAATATATTAATGTGAGCGTTAATTATGGCAGTGCAGGTGTTTCACAGTCAGCTCGGATGAAATTACGCGGCCTTTGGGGATTCTCTATTAAACATGTTTTTCAGTGTTGGAAAAGACTAGAGGTCGACCAGTACTGGTTTTTACTGGTCAGGGCCGATACTGATACAGATTATTGCTAGTTGACGGGGACGATAACCGATATTCGGAACTGATATGCACAAAAAGAACACAAAGCTCAGCTGAAATGCTCCTCTCCGCTTCCCTTCGCTCGTGTGTGAGTGTGGTGTGAGTGACAACAAGGTTTCAGCGTTGATTGCCTACTACTCGTGTGACATATAGCCAATCAGAGACTGTTGTGGGCGGGACATTAAATGAAGCAGCGAGTCCACATTAAATGCTACAGAGAGAAGAGACGGCAGTGGAGCCACAGTAGCGCACCTTGTAATTACCTTGTTAAAATTAAACACTGATACCAATAATCTGCAAAACGCTTAATATCGGCCACCGAAAATCGGCCCGGCTGATAATCGGTCAAACCTTAGATAAGATGTACATTATGTACAGTATGTAGTGAAGTGTTAAGACGGAAAGCAGGGATGGGGTAGAGATAAACATGCTTTTGTATCCCGTACGCACACACACACACACACACAGTCACATCTTACTATTTGTGATCAACTTCCACTGGCTTCCATTGTGAATACATCTAACGTAAAAACTGGCCGAGTAGAAAGACTTCGATTAAAATGAAATGAATGGGGAAAGAACGAGGGAAGATAAAAGCAAGAAAAAGACGAGTGCGGCTCAAATCAGATTAAGGTGTGTGTTCAGTGAGGTGGTCTGAGGTGCCATAAGAAGCGTGTTGACTGTCGTGCGAAAACAGACGAAGCAAAGCTTTTGAGTCTCAAATCCCATGTATTGTTAATGGGAGAAAACGAATGGGCTCCTATGGGGAAAAATAAACGAAAAAGACGAGTACAAGTTATGACGGTCACAGTTATTCAAAAGGAACACGGGTCCCTCCAATCACGTTGAATTTGGTGACTTTGTGAAGAACGGCGGCTGCGCAGTAAAGCGTCAAAATGTGGGCTCCATGTTAGTCTATGGGGGAAAAACGGGCTGTTGGAGTGACGTTTCTAACGCATAACCTGTAGAAAAAAAACGGATAACAATACGTAATGGCTCACCGCCTCAATCAGTTTGTTTTTACTTCCCTTGAACTCCAGTGTCATTTGAGGCTTTATTGAGAGTTGGGGTTTTTTTGGTTCGAAGGCCAGCGTTCAATAAAAGCGATGTAATTGATTTTTAATGCCACACCCAATTCAAGCATCAACACCCTCCATGTCATCTTCCAGTTGATCAGTCTAGCACTTGTGTGTGTTCTGTTTGGTAAAATGTCTTGAGGCGATTTTAATTAGCCGCTTGTCTGTTTTAGTGTCCCGCTGTGTCATGTGGAATATTTCTGGGTGGTCCTCTGTAGCTCACAGCACAAGCCGCTCAAGAGAAGAGATTAATGTCCTTCTGCTTAGAGCCAACCCCACCATCCCGCTCTTGTTCTCGGTTCATGCTTTAATGCCGCTAACGGCAGAGGGCCGGTTACGTCTTGCCGGCTAATGGAAACTCGGTTGAGGCCAATATTCATTTATTCCGTGTTGAATCCGTGCCATTAGGAGAGAGTTTGAAGCCAACGTGACTACATTAACATCTTATGATGGATGAGGAGTCTGTTTCAGAGCATATTCTCTTCCTCTCTCAATTTCGTCTTGAAGCTTCCCAAGCTGATGTTCCTTTTTCGTTTTTTCCCCCCCCTCTCCTAGCCGCCCTCAGTGATCACCAACCAACCCCTTTACATCGATTCTGGCGAGACGGTGGTCCTCACCCGGTCCGTTCTTCACATCGAGGACCATGACAACCCTCAGGACGTCCTGCTGATGGTTTTGGATCCTCCCCAGCATGGACGCCTGACTCGTGTTCATGGAGATGGGCGGATCAGCCAGTTTAAACTGGAAGAACTGACTCGCGAACAAGTGCAGTACGTTCACGACGGCAGCGGCGGCGATCAGGACCGAGTTCTGCTGCAAGTCAACGACGGTCACAGCTACCAGAACGTTCTGTTCCACGTCAGCGTTTCCCAGAAGGTAAGACTTTCGATCTTCTCGTCAGAATTTATTTGGGACAAAGAAAAGATGATGTCACACCCTTTTTACATGACCGTGCCTCAAATAACATACGTTTGGCACATTCCCAACACAAATACACACATAGCCTTTTATCACCTCTCACTCACTCAAGTACCTCTAGTTTCCGGAAAACAAGCCGCGGCATGTGCCGCCCTCAGCCCTGCATGTAGTCTAGACTTTGGTCTTTGTCCAAGCAGCACCATCACTTCATCTTTCTTTTCCAACCCTCGGGCAGCAGTCCCTCTCTCCTCAAACAAACACACACACTGTCCACACACTCATGCAAGGGTCTTCCTGCACATTCATCAAATTACCCCCTCATTATGCTCCATCTTCCTCTGCACTTTGAGCACTGACTCATTTGTCTGGCATTGTTACTGCCTGTACGTCACGCCGTATCGTCAAATAAAAGCGCTGGCGGTTAGCTCAGGTGGTTGGTGGTAAATGATGACCTGCTTAGGAATCTGAGGGGATTTGAAGGGATTAGATCAACTAAACCAGTCAATTCACCACTTAATTAAGTAATTTTCTGAATATTGTGTCGTTGTGAACACACCACAGCACAGCACACAGTGCACCACAACCAAATGTGACCTCTGTCTTTGACCCATCTGTAAAAAAGCAGTGGGCAGCTCTTTTTGGGAGCAGTGCTTGGGGACGGTACCTTGCTCATGACGACCTCAGTGGTACCTTTACCCGTCTGGGATTCAAACTGGTGACCTCCCGATCACAGCCAATTACACTACCAACAGTCCCAGTAAGACTGCAGACCACGATATGAAACTACTGACATTTTGCTCAAGGAAAAATGAACGGCTTTAATAAAAATGGTCCTCGTTCCCCAGCTGTTCTTGATAGGAAATTAGTTCTTAAAGCTCATAAAGATTTTCTTGAAGATTCTGACATTCTCCAGCACTTTCTTATTTGAGATGTGTTCTTAGGTAAGAACAGAATCTACAAAAGTTTCACGCCAAGTCTCTGCAGAAGTTTGCCTGTTTTTGGAAAATGTTAGATTTTAAGTTTTCCCTTAATTCTACAGTTCTACAAAATGTATTTGCCAAACGATGCATGAAGATATTGATGAATGAGGCCAAGGGAAACTTATAGGTTTTGGGGATGAAAGTTAGAAAGTGATCCTATTTTTAAGTTCTTAACCTTTTCAAGCTGTTTTCTTATGGCACTAATTGCTCATAACTGGTCACATTAATTGAAAGTTATTCATTCAAAATTCTCATTTAAGCTTTCATTGAAAACAAAGTAAAAAAAAATCATCAGACCAGGAAACCTTTTGGCATTTCCACTATAAAATAATAATATTAATATTAAAATATTGTATTTTATTATTAAATATTTTTATAAAAATATTAAATGAAAGTCTAACATTTAAAAATGCTTTAAAAAATAATAAAGAAATCTTTTTCCACTTAGTTCCAGAATCAGATTTTTCAGTCTAACGAAGCTATTTAACAATAAGGTCAACTTTTATTTCTTATCGTAACCCTTTAACCGCAGCATGACTTTCCGCTGGCGTCTGCGCTCGGGGGCACTGAGTGAAAAGCACTGAGCCAGGCAGCGAGTGGCTAAAGCTGTACACTAACAATGGATTAGCGATTAGCTGCCCGATTGTGGCTGTGGTTCAGAGAGCAAAGGCTTTGGCTCTTGGAACATGAGTAGGTCTTCATTGTGATGGTTCACAAGCAGAGGGAAAAGAAAGAAAGAAAGAAAGAAAGAGAGGATAAAAAAAAAAGCTGACTTTCAATTAGCTTTTTGGAAGGAAGTCTTCGGGCTTTTGGGCTCCCTGAAGCGAGGCGGACTCTTTTATTGGCTGGCAGAAGTGATTAATCCCTGATTTAGATTGGCCCAGAGGCCTTGGAGGCTTGGCAAGCACTTTGATGTCTAAAGAGAGAGGGAAAATGCAAGCTTAAGACCTGAAAACTCCAGTGACCTCGTTTGTTTACATGTTCTGCTGCTGTTTGTTTTCCACAAAATGCAAAATGAAATGGGACATGAAGCCATAGTAAAGAATTTATGACTTGTTTTGAATTTACACTGTCAGGAAAGTTGTGGTGTTTAACGTTATTTGCATTAGCTGTCTGCCGTTCCACAGTTAGGCATCATTAGTATCTTTTGGTGAGGAACTGGTTAAGGTACCACTGAGGTACTCATGAGCAAGGTACCGTCCCCAACGGCTGCTCCCTGGACCGGTAAAGGTACCACTGAGGTACTCATGAGCAAGGTACCGTCCCCAGCGACTGCTCCCCAACCGGTAAAGATATCATTGAGGTACTCATGAGCAAGGTACCGTTCCCAAGGACTGCTCCCCTGACCGGTAAAGGTACCATTGAGGTACTCCTGAGCAAGGTACCATCCCCAACGGCTGCTCCCCGGACCGGTAAAGGTACCATTGAGGTACTCATGAGCAAGGTACCATCCCCAACGGCTGCTCCCCGGACCGGTAAAGGTACCATTGAGGTACTCATGAGCAAGGTACCATCCCCAACGGCTGCTCCCCGGACCGGTAAAGGTACCATTGAGGTACTCATGAGCAAGGTACCATCCCCAACGGCTGCTCCCCGGACCGGTAAAGGTACCATTGAGGTACTCATGAGCAAGGTACCATCCCCAACGGCTGCTCCCCGGACCGGTAAAGGTACCATTGAGGTACTCATGAGCAAGGTACCATCCCCAACGGCTGCTCCCCGGACCGGTAAAGGTACCATTGAGGTACTCATGAGCAAGGTACCATCCCCAACGGCTGCTCCCCGGACCGGTAAAGGTACCATTGAGGTACTCATGAGCAAGGTACCGTCCCCAAGGACTGCTCCCCGGACCGGTAAAGGTACCATTGAGGTACTCATGAGCAAGGTACCATCCCCAACGGCTGCTCCCCGGACCGGTAAAGGTACCATTGAGGTACTCATGAGCAAGGTACCATCCCCAACGGCTGCTCCCCGGACCGGTAAAGGTACCATTGAGGTACTCATGAGCAAGGTACCATCCCCAACGGCTGCTCCCCAGACCGGTAAAGGTACCATTGAGGTACTCATGAGCAAGGTACCATCCCCAATGGCTGTGCCCTGGACCGGCAAAGGTACCATTGAGGTACTCATGAGCAAGGTACCGTCCCCAGCGACTGCTCCCCAACTGGTAAAGATACCATTGAGGTACTCATGAGCAAGGTACCTCCCCAAGGACTGCTCCCCGGACCGGTAACGATACCATTGAGGTACTCATGAGCAAGGTACCTCCCCAAGGACTGCTCCGCGGACCGGTAAAGGTACCATTGAGGTACTCACGAGCAAGTTACTGTCTCAAGAACTGCTCCCTGGATGCTACCCATGTTAGCTGCCCACTGCTCCTTCACGGATGGGTCAAATGCAGAGGTCACATTTGGTTGTGGTGCACTGTGTGCTGTGCTGTGTTCACAATGACAAATAATCACTCACTTTCAGTGACACTTTAATTTTAGTATATTCTTATGTTTACTTAGATTTCCTAATTACAAGGACAGTCTCTCTGGAACAGTTTGACGAGTCTTACCTGACCCCAGGTTGGCAGTGCTGGAGGCTGGATAGGGTCAGATTAACATATCGCATAAAAGGGTGAAATTGTCCAGCAGTAACAGCGTTGGAGTTCTTAATAAAGTGTCCAGTCAGTGTTCTGATATGACTTGAGACTGGGTCTGTCTTGCACCGCCAGCTCTTCTTCAGTCAGGCGCCGTATATCAAGGAAAGCTCTTTTTGCCTAGCTGAGATTCTAATGACGTGGTTTATATTCAGCCCCAAAACTCTATTATTTAACCCATGCTGTAGAATCTGCCTCCTCAGCGTCTCACTCGCTAGATCTGGAAAGCTCAGGTTGTCGCAGAGCTTCGTACTGTGTCATCACACCTCAGCTACCCCCCACTGAAGGCTGCAGATCTGGCTTAGCGCGACTGCGGTGGAGCGCTGCCAAGGTATTCCCTCTTTCATCTCGCCGGCCTTCCGAGCTTTTGATTATCTTCTGAGCGGGCGATGAGATCTGCGACGAGGCGGGGCTTGCTGGGCGACTCCCGAGGTGCCGAGGATCCTGCCTGGAGCGTGAATGATGTTATCGCGGAGAGCGGGTGGGAAGCGCTGGCACACGGCGCGCTTATCTGTTAGCCCGCGCGGTGGGCGCTTATCTGTTAGCCCGCATCACTTTGTTTGGTGATTTTTCAACCGTGTTTTATGACATTAGTTCCCCTTTTTTAGCCAAATAATGCCACGATGGACCACTTAAGTGGAGGCAGTTGGTAGAGTAACAGAGTTGGCACTGTGATCTGAGGGTCGCCGGTTGAAGACCCGAACCCGTAAAGGTACCACTGAGGTACTCATTAGCAAGGTACCGTCCCCAAGAACTGTTCCACGGGTGCTACCAAATAAAAGCTGCCCACTGCTTCTTCACGGATGGGTCAAATGCAGAGGTCACACTTTTATGGTAGTGCAAAGTGTGCTGTGCTGTGTTCACAACGACGTTGTGTTGGTGACCGTAAGATTGTGGGCTCAAATCCCAGAAGAGTATGTTATAAAGAGCTTTTTGGGCTGCATTTTTTTCAGAACGAGCTCTCTCCTCACATGCGGTCAGTCCCTAAAACGTGGGTGAAAGAAGGAGGGATGGCGCAGCTGTCCACCAAACACCTAAAAGCCGAGTTCAAGGGAGTCAGCGACTCGGAGATCCTCTACTCCATCCAGCCGGACAGCGGGCATCCTCGCTACGGTAACACAACCCATCTTCTTTGGAGGCAGAAAGACATAATTCACCTTTGACCCAAAATTTAGACGTCAAGTGAAGATAAAAGACACGGATGTAACATTTAATATGTGTGTGTGTGTGTGTGTAGGTGAGATAGTGCTGGTGCCCATGCCAGCCGACGGGCCACTGGAAGCCTGGCAGGCCTTTCCTGAGGGCAGGGACACGACCCCCACGTCCACCTTCACCCAGCAGGACGTAAACGATGGGGCCGTGTGGTACCGGCACTACGGGAGAGGGTCAAAGAAAGACAGCTTCCAGTTTCAGGTACCAAATAAACACTGCGTAAACACAGACACACGGGCACAGAAACGTGTTGACGTCATGGAAACCTTATCGAGACTTGAAACAATAAAACATTATTATGGGATGAAATAGCTCCGATAAAGTAGCTTTTTCTCTTTACCCACCAAGTGCCGTCCCCTTTATCTAACCTTCTTTATCCTATCAGTTCACTTCCAGCTCTCTCTCTCTCTCTCTCTCTCTCTCTCCACTTCCCTGCCTCCCTCAACATTACTTAGGCCCAAATGAGCTAATTTGGCTCTAAATCCAATCCACGCAGCACGCTAACAATGTGAAGCTCCTTCCCGATAAATGCTTAAGTGCTCGAGATGGTACTCGAGATGTCAGGCCGACCCTAATCTCTCCTGGCACAGTGAATGTGGTTTTTAAAAAATAAATAAATAATCCTCCTTAAATTTTCCTCTCCTCCTTTCTCCCCTACGGCTGACTTCATTAAAGTTCAACTCCAAGTTCTACCCAAAGCGCGGTAAATCGGACCGGCTTATTTTGGGGTGTTGCGCGAGACGGTTAATTGCTGACGCGTCGCAACAAGACGAGGCGGCGGTTTACAGCAGAAAAGACAAATATAGACACGAGGAGATGGTTAGCATTGTGTGGGACGAGGTAGTTACGAGTAATTATTTAGTCATGCGCCTCGCTTCTACGATGAATTGATTTGAGCCTGGGGGCAGTTTAATTAAGTGGTGTTAAAAAAACTTGTATCTCAGTTGACGGCAGATAAAAGTCGAGCGTTATGTGTATTGCATGTTGCTTTTGCAATTTGTTGTGTCAGGTGACCAGTGAGGGCCTCCCAGGCACACGCGGGGACACACAGACCTTCACCATTGGAGTGATGCCACAAACTCCAGGCCTTCCTCAGCTGACTCCGGGAGCGGACCTGCAGATCACTGTAAGAGTCTATACAATGCTTACGGCAACAGTAACCCGGGACGATTTTTTAAAAAGTTCATTTAAAATAAATATATGTTTTTGCGAGTAACCTGCTGTTTATTTAAATTATAACTTATAAACTTTTTAAGTCAAACATTTCCTTAAGCATGACAGAATCGGCAAATTTACATCCACATTTACAATATCGGTATCGTATCGGACGTAAAAAAGTGGTATCGTGCCATGTTTAAATGTAGCTTCAAATATGCTTCACCGTCTAAGAGATAAAAGGCACGCTCAACCCAGAACCTTGATGTGGCTTCAGTTATTGAAAGACAAAAGTCTTCTGTTTTATTAACGTTTTAGCAGCATGACTTTAATTCACCGCTAACCGCATTTACATTTTTGGTTGGAAAGCTACCTTGTGTTAAACCGTTTTTTTGTGTTTCTGGTGTTGTCCTGTTAGTGTAGATGTGATAAAAGGCAAATCAGATGTTTTTATCTCCAGACATCATTGTATTTGACCTGCGTGCTAACTTTGTGTGTGTATCTTTATGTGCGTGTGTGTGTGTGTGTGTGTGCAGGCAGCAGAAGACCGCATCACTGTGGTAACCTCCTCCGCTTTGTCCTTCACGGACTCTGAGACACCAAGCAACAAGCTCATCTATAACATCACCAAACCCCTGCCTCCAGGCCAAGGTGATCTAAACCTCTAAAATCCAAACCTCTCTTACGACTAAACCCTGCATGTGATTGTTATGTACGTTCACACTTCCTGCACGTCTCATTGCTCTGCGAGTTTATTAAACGCTGGCCGTCACTCTTTTAGGGACGCTGGAGCACGCAGACAAGCCCTACACCCACGTTCTGCGATTCATCCAAGCTGACGTAGACGCCGAGAAAATCATCTACAGGCCTCCACAGGCTCCGTCTCATCTGCAGGAGCTGTATCAGTACTCGTTCACTGGTAGGTCTGTCCCAGCCGGAATGTGTCCAAAATTATTATTAGAATTGTGTCTTTTGCGTGATGGTAATTCAGGAAACTGCTGTTAATGTTTATGTTGAAAAACATGGACTTCAACTCAGATGCACATCATACTAAGGGTCGATGGAACGATCGATTAATCACTTAATTTATTTTGCATATGTGACCCTCCACGGCAAAACCAGTCGCTTGTCGCAACGGAGGTTTGCAAGAAAAACGAGCGTTTATGTTGCGTGGGGTAAAATTTAGGATTTTTTGTTTTTAGTGTTTTGAAACAGTGGAAGGTCTTTACTGTACTGTTGTGAATAAATTTGGCTGGAAAACTTACCCTTTCCATCCTAAAAGCGTGACTTTCTTGAGGTGAGGAATTCAATTCCAGCAGAATGTTAAAAGTTTGTGTTTTGACCGCTCTACTTCAATATTTACGCTAAATCCACTGGTTGACTAGCGTGAAGATATTTCTCCGGAATCCATCTTCGTCTCCAGAGTTAAGTTAACCTAACGCAGGTAGGCTATCCGTGTGGCTGTGAATGCAGCGTAGGCTACCGTAAATACAAACGTAGCCGCGACCGCACCAAGCGTCTGTGAGTGCTACAGCGATAGTCAACTTCAAAGGCAGATTTCTCTGTTTCTCACTTGGCGTGACAGGAGAAACCCGACTCCTTTGAGTGTTGATATCTCAGTCATATGTCGTCTGATTCATTCCATATAGGTATCGTTTTGAAGCTTGATTTATGCCCTTTTATGGAAACATAACTCAATTTTGAAAATTTGCGACAAACGACTGGTTTTGCCGTGGAGGGTCACATATTGGTTCCAAATATTAGTTATCGGCCCCGTTAACTAGCAATAATCGGTATCGGCCCTGAAAAAACAACACCGGTTGACTTCTAGTTAATATTCAAAATAATATATTTTTTCAAATATAAAGTCTGATCATCTTTAATCAATAAGGCAGTTTTTCCCAAGAATAAACTCAAGAATATTGATCAGATGTTATTTTAATCTCAGGTCATGGAGGACGAAAAGAAAAAAAACAACAAAAAACGCTTTGTCTTTCTTTCATTGTCCCCACTTTAGCGTTTTTGCAGTGGAATATGCCTTTCATTATTTTTTCTCCTCCAACACACCCAGCTTGGGCTCCCAGCATGCTCGGTAATTAGCTGACAGCTTGAATCAGGTTGTTAAATCAGTGAAAACTCTAAACTCTGCCACGCTGTGGGCTTTTGGGACCCGATTTTGACAAACAGTTGGCCTGGTGCCTGCTGCTGCGTCTCAGACTAATTGTAGAAAAGCTGATTTTTACTTCCACTGTGCGGGTTTAATACTATTATGCAAGAATTACCCCACGCTTATTTGACATCAGTGCAGCTTGCACAAGGTCGAAAGGCTGACTCCTGTGACTGTGATGCTGGTCGGTCTGCGGCAAACCGAAACACGGGATTATCGTGAGAAAAGGGAGAAATAATATTTAAAGTGCCGTTACTTTACCGATATGAAGCGGGACCCGGGGCGCACCACTGCCATTGAGCGATCATCTTTTGTTTGCAGCTCTATGTTCCCCATCACCCTCCTCTGCTAACACTGTTTTATTTCTCTAGGCCTACCAGAGTCAGTGAACTTCCATTTCACAGGTATCTTGCCTTAGTGGACCTTACGACGCCCCTGTGCCTCACTTCTTTCTCATTCTCCTCCTTCCTTCGTGCTCTCTCTCACCTCTGCCAACCTTAAACCTTCAGTTTCTTCAAACAAAGTAACTTAATCCTTCTTCTCCTTCTGCTTCCATGATCATTATTTATGGGGCCCTCTCTGTGGGATAAGGCTTTCCTCTCTCTTCCTCTTCCCTCCTTCTCTCTCGTTTGCTTGGATGTGGACCAACGAGGCACTGCCAGCATTCAAACTGCAGTTTTTGACTCGGTTTTTATTAGGGATGCACCGATAGCACTATTTTACAAACGGATACGAGTGCGAGTATTTTTATTTGTGTACTTGCCGATACCGAGTACCGATACCGATACTTCTTAGATTCTTAGATGTAATTAATTGGGAGGCAGATTTTATTTTCTCCTTTGCAGATTATAATAAGGCTAAATATCAAATCATTAACACAAGGCTATTCCACACCGAAAATAAACAGATCTTTCTGGTTGTAACAAAAAAGTGTCATCACATTAGACAAAATGTAAATATAAGCAGATAAAGGAAATGAAACGTACTGCATAGTTAACACAGGCAACTTAGTTAAAAGTCAGCAAAACTTACTCTGTTGACACATTCAGGGCTCCAGACAAAAGAAAGAAGTTAGGAGCCTGGCTTATGTTTACATTATGACCAACGCTTTCTCGATTTTGATTGGCTAGCAAGAGAGAAGTGATGTTGACGAGCAAAGTGCTGTTCTAGAAGTTGAACGGATTTCAACTTGAAGCACTCTGAGTGCTGCGCTAAAAATTTAAAAAATAAATAAATAAAAAACCTGTCCATCGAACGCTTTTTTTTGCGCTGAGAGTGGATCAAAACCTCACTTCCAAAGCACGTTCTCGGCGCATGTTGTTGCTAAGTTATGAAAAGCGTCGGGAACTTCTGCGTTCGGTCCTATTTCATATAAACATTGTAGCATCTTCTTTTGAGTTCGGAAGTTTAGATGCCGCTATTCAGCTTCGTCGTAACGCGGTCTTCTATTACTGTCTATGGATACAGCAGGATTTTTATGTTTATTTATTTATTTTCCCCGCAGGGGATGTAGTCACGACGGCCACCTTAACTATAAAGCATTGTGGGAAACGCCGGGGCTGAGACTATCTTTGCATAATTAAGAGCCGTTTCTTGCTTCTTTAAAAAAAAAAATTCCCTTGGATTGAGAGAGACGGTTGCCATTGGCGACTGGAAAGAACAAACTAGTTAGAAAAAAAATCCAGTCGCACTGGCGAACATTGTAGTCGCCGTCTGGAGCCCTGGATTTCACACGAGCTTGTGGGCAGGACCTCTGAAGCTAAGTTTCTGGATGGTTGTCTCCCCCTAGACATTGAAGTCAGGTAGGACAACAAATTACATCCGCCGACTACGATGTTTGTTGTAGTAAAATACCGTTGAGTGGTATCGGCGCGTGGTATCAGCAATTTATTTACGAGTATATTACTGAAGTATCGGCCCGAACCCAATACTGGTATCGGTATCGGTGCAACCCTAGTTTTTATGCATAAAGTAGATGCATAAAGTGTAGATTAAATGAGGATGTGTAAGTTGAAGCTGAGTTTAGAAGATGAGCTTAGTCTTTAAGTCTAGTTAAATACTTAAAAAACGAGTTTTGACTAATGCTGGTGTCGGTACTCGGCCCGCTACTGAAGTTGGGAACCAATGGGAATCTCCCTCTTCATCATTGCCTACTGCACAAAGCAACAATGGAGCAACTCATTTTGTGTTTTCGATCCCCGGTCTGCCCACCTCTCATGGTTGGGGAGTTCCGGTTCGAATCCTAGACCAGTAAAGGTACCACTAAGGTACTCACTTCTGCCCTGGTCAGTTGGCCATTGTTCCTTCACGGATGGGTCCAATGCAGAGGTCACATTTCGTTGTGGTGCACCGTGAGCTCACAGTGACAAATGCACACTCACTTTCACTTTCATGACATCTCAGGTTCTTGGTTTTTGGACCAGCAATGTTTTAGAGCCGAATTTATGGCACCAGCACCATGTTTTTCAGTGGCACCTTTTCCAATTGCAGAGGACCAGTGACATCTTCTATCAGTCTGGGATTTGAACCAGCAACCTTCCAATCATGCCCTTGGACTCCCTATCCATCAAGATGTCACCCAAATGATGTCTCCATTCATCCAAACAGGGACTTGAACCCAGGACCTCCAGATTAAAAGTCTCTACCGGCTCAGCTATCCAGGCTTCATGTCAGAGAGCTCCATAACCTTCATGCATATACACTTTATGGGCCAGTTTCTCAGACAACAATTAAGCCTAAGCCTAGACTATCTTTGAGTTTCAGTGGTGAATCTCCATTGTATCTGCAATTTAGTCCAAGACTAGGCTTAATCCCTGTTCAGGAAACCTACCCTATAAGGTTTGGGGTTGAAAGGTTCTTTGAATGTTGAAATCTCCTTCTTCCCGGCACGTCCCGACCACTTAGACATGCTCACGCTTATCCTCAGCTTTTTACATAGGCGTTGTTTCTTGTCTCATGGATTAACCCTCGTCTTGGACTAAGTTGTAATACCGGTGGAGATTTACCATTCAAACTCAAAGCTAGTCTAGGACTAGGCTTAATCCTTGACTGGGAAATTGGCCCTGAGTGTATGAAAGTACAGAGCGGATTGTCTTTTATGGTTGTCGGCCTAAAGGGTTTTTAGGAATCATTCTGTCTGTGCAGACGTTAATCACTGCCTAATCGTAAATTCTCTTTGTGTTGCTCCCCTGTGGATTCCAAACAGAGAGACTAAAGGAGTCATCCCAAGTTTTATTGCAAATACACATGGCATTTCTGCTGTGTGGGGAAAAGGGAAGAAATTGCTTTACTGTGAGGGCCAGCTCTCAGACTCTAATGTTTTCTAGCTCGCTCCCTTTCCCTCTCTCGCTCTGGCTCTTTTTCTCTTGCTCACGCCTATATATGATGAGTTTTTAGAGCTCTTAGATTGCACGGGGTCAGGGTTGAAGTCGCCGCTGGTCAGCTCTCCTCGGCCAGAAACCGTTAGTGCTTTGGAACAGCACTCGTGTCTGATTTCTCCCTCTGGTCTCACTCTTTTCTTCAGACTGATTCTTCCTGCTGCTTCCTTTTTTTTCCTTCATCGAAACTAGATCACTGCAAATACAGTATTTGTTTGCTCCATTTAGCCGCTTTTGATTACGATGAGCTTTTCAGGGCATAGTATAACAATTTCCATATATCATATATCATATATCAAAAACATAAACGGTTCAGGCAGCGATAAATTCATCTTACCTCTATTAGCATATGACAGTGTGAAAGTGAATGTGTGAGAGATATCTCTAAACTGGCATCTGGTCCTGTTGCAGTATCAGATGGAGAACACACCACCCCTGAGATGGATTTTGCCATCCTGCTGCTGGCTAACCATCAACAGCCTCCCGTCTTTCAGATCTTGGACCCGGTGCTGGAGGTCAGCCTCGGAGGGAGAGCGCCAGTCGGTATGAAAGAACGTTTAATGGAATGCTACCCACTTTGCCCTGCCTGTGTGGTGCAGACTTTACTCTTCCTAAGATAACATCGAGCAATACCTCATGCATCTTTTTCAGTCTTAGAGCTTCATCTGTCATTTTTCAAGACAAGACATCAGCGTGCATAAACTAACTACTCACGGAAAATTATTGTTTCTTATGGAACGTATTGTTAGGCGTCCAAGCAGGAAGTCCTATGGAACCCTCTTGTCGTCGTTCAGTTTTTTTTCTTTATTATTATGATTATTGTTTCTTTTCTACAAAACGGATTGTACTGCTTGAACCGAAAGTCGCAGACAGATGAAATTTAAAGTAGGAATGATGCACATCTTGGCACACGCCAAAAATCGTAGTGATTGGTCAGTGGAAAACACTGCGACTGTTGAATCCATCTCATTTTATAAACTTTTTGTATCTTAAAGATCATTGCTGTCAGGATGAGAGGTGCTCTTTGATCCGATTTTTGCTTGTAGCTTCCATTGCCTAATTGGCTGCCAGATGGTCTGTGTTGATATGTTTTTACAGATGACAGTGAGGCATTCGTTTTTATTTCGAGTGAGTGTAATTATAGCACTCTAGGGTTCAGAGTTCTTCCTCAAGGGCTCAACAGCAGTTTCGGGATCTCCCAGTATTCAAACCTACAATATTACAGTCTCCAACTTTATTCCCTACACCACCACCACAGTAACATAGCTTAGATGTTGGATTATTTGTCATTTTCTTGATATTTATGTAAGTATGATATTTATGTTTCTCTTACTAAATCTTGAAATTCTTTTTGTGACGTAGGTGGTCAGCAGTTGGCAGTGACTGACGCTGACACGGCCCCGGATGAGCTGGAGTTTGAGCTGGTAGAAGCTCCGGTGCATGGAAACCTCCTCAGGGTGGACTTTGGCGCCCAAACCCAGATGGTTAACGGTAAACCCACCCAAGCACTCATACGTTTTTAAACATTATGGTTGTGCAAAAAATGTAACCGAATCGAATCACGATTCCATTCAGAATTGATTCATGCATTCCAAAAACTCGATTCACATTTTTCACCTAACCTACTGGCACTAGTTTATTTTTGCCAATCCTATAGATGGCGCAATGTGGAAGTCTGCCCAGGTAGACCGCCTTCATGTGAGCATAAAGGACATGCAGTCAGAATGTTTCCATATGCATTACATGTAGTAAACTACATTTGATTCAGTGTGATGTTTTTGTTGTTCTGCCACAGTCGAAATGGGAAAAGTAACTCAAAACAGCAACCTGGAAACAAATTCATCTATGTATTGAATCGTGAATTGTTTGTGAACCGTGAATCGCTTATGAATTGTGAATTGATTTTAAACTGAATCGTGAGCCCAAGAATCGGAATCGAATTGAATCGAATCGTGAGATTTTCTGAATCCCGCGCCCCTATTCAGTTTTAAAGTGATCTGAAAGGAGCTGCCCTTGAAGGGGCTTTCATTTCTTTAGGATTAATAAAAGAAATTGATTTTCAAAAAAGTGCAAGTGTTGGTAAGCATCTGTATGACAAATGTACACATCTAATGACTAACATCTAGCATCTAAAATATAATGTGCATAGAACAGCTTTCTAAAATGAGCTATTACTGCTTTACTACGGAGTTGTGAAAATGGCTGAAATATGACTCATACTTTAAGAGCTTCATCCGTCAGATGTGTTTGGAGATGTTTTTTATTTATCATAAGTTCTTTTTTAGCTGCTTTCATCCAGTTTCTGAAAGAGAACAGTGAGTAAATGGTATTCACTATGATGTAGATTCATATGAGTCTGCATACGGTTTTTAAAGGCATCACTGCAAAATCATTATGTGAAGCTATAAAATATTTAAGTCATATGGAGCCTTAAATCGAGAAACTTTATTGTCAATACACTGTTGAGAGACTGCATCAAAAATGGATGACTTTGTACATCAGAGTAATATCTCTTTGAGAGCCACAGGCAGGCGGGCAGAGAGAGGTTGAAGGAAGACCAACAGGGTCCAGCTGTTCATCCAGTGGTGTTACGTACTTTTTCTTCGCTTCTATCAGACTGGGCTTCGTACCCCCAACCCTCTGGTCTTAATCCCTACTTTCTCCAGGTGCACAGTCCTTATAAAGACTGAATGGAAGTCGAGTAAGGGCCTGGGTCCGCCAAACACGTTTTTTGTGCTGAGAGCGTTCAAAACCTCACTTCGGAGTGCTTTCTCTGCGCCTTCTTGAAGCTTCTCTCAGCGCTTGTTGCTAAGTTACGAAAAGCGCCATTGGGCACTTTGGTGTTTGATCCTATTTCATGTAAACACAGTAACCTGTTCCTGTAAAAAAAACCATCTGTGACACTGTTAAATACTTTTAATGTAATTATTCTGTGTACATCAGATATCATATAAAACAGCCCACAACACCCTTAACAAAGTATTTACACAACGTCTGTCGTGCATGAATATACACTGGTTAATTGGAGCTTAGGTTAGTTAACAACATAGCAAAGGAGGTATTGTATGTTAAACTTAGATTTTAAGATATTTTCTTCTTTTTCTCTGTAGATGTTGCACTTTGCCATCTTCACGCAAAGCTCCCAAACTCATTTAACCCGTCTCTCACTCAGGGGATACGTTCAGCTTCGGCGACGTCACTAGAAACGTCCTTCAGTACGAGCACGCAGGCCACAACACGGACGAGGACGCCATGATCTTCTCTGTGACGGATGGGATTTCCATGACCTCCACCACGGTGCAGGTGATCGTTTCCGGGATCAGAGGCGACGGACCTAGACGCGACCCCGAGGCTTTGCTGTCGATGGAAGTGGCCGAAAAGAGTGGCACTGTCATCAGACGCTCTCACCTGGCTTACGTGGTGAGATAACACGCAGTGTCTCTTAGGCATGGGTTATACAGTAAGAAAATGTGGTTTGCTCACTGTATGATCTCTGCTTATTTCATTTTGTACGTTGACCCTTTGCTGCAAACAGTACGTTTTTGGAAAGCAATGAAATTGATTGTCCAAAGTAGTTTTGTGAAGAATGTGTCATGGAAATTATAAGATGTCTCATGAAACTTGTATAGCAGGGTCCCAGAGGAATAATTGTTGATAGTGGTTTAGTGGTCAGGATACTCACCTATGGACCAAGAGGTGGCGGGTTCGAATCCTGCCTCCAGCACGATCATCACTGGGCTTCTAAGCAAAACACTTAACCCCAAGTTGCTTTCAGGGAAATTGTCTCTGAAATTAGGAAAATGGAAGTTGCTCTGGATAAGAGCGTCGGCTAAATGCTGTAAATGTATCAAGAAGCATCTGATTATTAGTCTGATTTTGCTTATTTAGGAAATTGGAAGTTTCTCATCACTCGTTGCTGTCTTTCTTTACTATACTGTAAACTATGGCTTGATTAAGTTTACGGAATCTGGGCCAGTTTCCCAATCTAGGATTACACCTAGTTCTAGACTAACTTTGAGTTTAAGTGGTAAATCTAGCTTTGAGTTTGAACGGTAGATCTCCGTTAGTACTACAACTTAGTCCAAGACTAGGCTTAATCCGTGAGCAAGAAACCAGCCCTTTATGCCTTGAATGTATAGTCTGAACTGCCGTGTTTAGTGACGACCAGGAAGTGCAGAAGAGCAGAAAATCATACAAAATGCAATATCTAATAACTAGGAATAAAAAAGAACTAGACATACAAGGCTGATTTCTTGAACAAGTCTAGTCTTGGACTAAGTTGTAGTACTAACGGAGATCTACTGTTCAAACTCAAAGCTAGTCTAGGAGTAGGCTTAGTTCTCGACTGGGAAATTGGCCCAAAGTGTTCTGAGTTCTGATCAGGTCTATGTTTGTAATCACCCCGCCAGGACGATGACTCCTCTGATGACCAGATACGCATCCAGCTAGTTTCGGTGCCCATGTATGGCATCCTCACCAAGACCAACTCAGAGTCAGACCATGAAGAACTAAACGAGTATTCTTCCTTCACCATGGAGGACATCAACAGGCACAGGATTCGGTAGGTCAAATGAATCATTTAAATGTAGTTTGATTCATCTTATCTAGGCTCTGGAGATTCTTCACACTGATCACACTGCCCGCGGCATTACATTAGCACACTGACCGCTGTAATTGGGCTAAACTTCTCTCCTGTAGGAGAATGAAACCTGCAAAGATGTGTTTCAGTGCAAACCGAATATTAACGTACTTAGTTGATACCCACGCGGAGCTGCGTATTGGCTGTAGTGCGGTCAGCTGCAGGAGGAGGAGAAGGAGGAGTGCAGTGCAGTTCTCTGGAACAGAGTCTCTTTGGCAGCATTAGTCAACCTGCTGAGCAAATTTTATCTTGCCAATGAATTATTTGTTTAATGACTTTCTTTTTAAGAGCTCTTTCTATTGTTAATGCAGTTCGGCTAGTAGGAATGTGTTGCATCTACCTTTTACTCTTCTTTTTTAGTCTGGGTTCAAAATTGCAGCGCAGACACGGTCTAAAAATGACACAAAACCACATTTTTGCTGTTTATTCATTAGTTTGTAAATTTGAAATAATGTAACCAGGAGAGCATGATATGTGTCTTTATAATTATGGGTTTTTAAGTTATAAACATGCCATAATTCGGTGCTGGAAACAGGTACGTCACTTTATTTGAAACCGGCAACCAGCCTGTCACAGACATCTTCCACTTCATCGTCTACGACGGCCAGAACAACCGTCTGGACAACCAGATGTGCACCATCACCATCACCTCTGCGCAGAGGCAGCCGCCCGTGGTCACCGTACACAGTGGCATCAAGGTTAGTCTCGTCTCCTCCAGAACTGTCATTCCTCACTGCCTCTTAATTCCATATTGTTATGATCATTACACTTCTGCCATATTTCACTGTCCAAATATTACATGCTCCTTGTCTGTCTGCTAAAATGCTACCGTGTAGCATTTCACTTCACTGCTATGTAGCTGCACTCGACACTTTGCACTCGACACAATCTCATTGCACCTGTTGTCTGTCTGCAGATTTTTGTACTCAGGTTAACTTATTGTAATGTAAGAAATAGTTTATTTATCTTTATTCTATTCCCCTATCTCCTTATTTTAAGTTTAAGTTTGTATATTGTATCTTTTTATTTGTATTTTTTTATTTTGTTATATTTTTTTAATTCTTTGCCTAAACTGCACAGTCAAAAGAGCGGATCAGGATACATTTCACTGCATGTTGTATCTGTATAATTTGCCTGTGACAAATAAAGAATCTTGAATCTTGAACTACCGTCTTGTTCTCCAAACTGTAAACCAATAAATTTGGTGCTTTTCTTGGTTGCCAGGTCCAGGAGGGAGGTAGAGTCCAGCTGTCAGCTAATCACATCATTGCTTCTGACCCAGACACGGCCAAGAAGGACCTTCTGGTGTGGCTTGTCAGCCCTCCCAAATATGGCTTTATCGAGAATACAAAGCAAGGTGAAAACACCAGCGCTCTTGGTCACATTTGGGCCCCTAACCCTTTAAGTTGCTCCAGGGCTTCTCTCCCTGTAATTAGGAAATGCATGTTGCTCTGAATAAGAATTCCAGAAAAATATAAAGGTTAATTGTCAAGCATTAACTTTTAGGCTACTGTGGAACTTGATCCCCCAAACCTTTAGGGCCGATTTCCCAGTCGTGGATTAAGCCTAGTCCTAGACTACACTTTGATCATGAATGGCAAATCTTTATTGGTACTACAATTTAATCCAGGACTAGGCTTAATCCATGAGCAAGAAACCAGCCCATACTGTTTTTATCAGGCATTGGCGGTTTCAGGGACAGTCTCCCTGGAGCCACTTGGGATTAACAGTGATTTCTGGGATTGGAACTAAAGGGTCGACCGATTATTGGCCAGGTTGATTATCGGGCCTCGATATCACGTGTTTTGCCGATTATCGGTATCAGTGTTTAATTTAAGCAATTACAAGGTGCACTACTCTGGCTCCACTGCCGTCTCTTCTCTCTGTGCCTGTTGCTCTCGACTCATTTAATGTCCCGCCCACAACTGTCTCTGATTGGCATGTATGTCGCACGAGAAGTAGTCAGTCAACGCTGAAGCCTTGTTGTCACTCGCAGCACACTCACACGCGAGCGCAGCGTGAAGCTCCGAGAAGGAGAAGAGGAGAGAGGAGAGTTTCAGCTGAGCTTGGTGTTTGGAAAATACCATTTTTTGACAGATATATACATATATTTACCTAATTTTTTTGCATGTTGGATCCAAATTAACTAGCAATAATCGGTATCGATATCGGCCCTGAAAATCCAATATCAGCCGAGCTCTAATTTGAAACTTTCAGTCTTATGATCAGCAGTACAGGGGTGTGCTCTACTTTAGACCACTGTGCCACCATCACCCCATGCAAAGCCCCCTGTGCCACCACATGATCCAGCTCATAGGGCCTCAAGTGATGGCTTTCACACCATATGTGATGGGCTTTAAATCCTTAAAGCCCATCACATATGGTGTGAAAGCCATCACTTATGTCATTCAGCTTTTTCTTTTCTAACTAGTGCTGAACAGGGAAACTGAGTCTCACTTTTGAGTGCTGACTCCCATCTAGGATGGCCTCTGTTCAGGGGGTCAGTGGCGGTGCTGTTGACTAACACTGTGCGTTTGTGACCATTAGATTGCTGATTCAAATCCCAGAAGAGCCTAAAAACTTTGGGCTGGTTTCTTGAACATGGATTAAACCTAGTCTTGGACTAAGTTGTAGTACCAATGGAGTTTTGAAAATGCAATCTCAAAGCTAGTCTAGGACTAGACTTAATCCTCGACTGGGAGATTGGTGCTTTAACCCCAAGATATTCTACATTCTGTGTAATTTGCATTTGCGATGATGTTAGTCTGGTGGTTAGGATACTCGTCTCTGAACCATAAGGGGTACCTGAGTGAGACCCTTAACCTCAAGATGCTGTCAGGGAGACATTAGGAAAAATAGGTGTTGCTCTGGATAACAGCGTCTGCTAAATACATTCACGTTTAAGGCCTTGGGCAGGCGCTGTAATCTACAACAGATTTCTAATATTTAAAGTCAGTGCAGTGTTACAGATGGGAAACACACCCAGATCAGGGGCTTTGGTCTCTGAAAAACTCACTTTTTTCGACATTGTCCATTCTGACTTCTTAGTGTTTATGGAGTTCTTTGAATCTTTAATTCTCCTCTAAAAATCGTCCTTTTTATTCATAAACATTCAAATCAATAACGGAGCCAAAGCTTGGAGAAGGCTTGGGTCATCGCTATTCAGAGTTCCCATTTGCGACCTGGAGATGAAAGTGAGCTAAAGCAAGCTGGAGTGTGGGCACAGTTCTGCGGCGGAGAGCGGAGCTCATTTTTCATCTGAGGCGCAGAGGCTGTGCTGGCAACTTTGATTTTGAAGTTCTAAAACACACATTTATTTTGTCTCAGTCTCTCGGGTTTTGAAACTAGCTTGGTTCAAGGGATTTTTTGGGGCTCGTTTCTTTGACAGTTAACATCTGACGGACATTTTTGTCTTGTTTTGTCTGGGGAATTTAGGGGTTCATGTTTGAGTAGTTTTTGCCCAAGTGGAATTGTATTGCTTTTCATTTCTTAGCCTGACGTGTCCTTACAAATGAAATGTGAAAACTGGGTATCTTTCTGTTATGACCCTGCAGCCGGATCGATGGGGGGATCTCGTATAATCAGTCCCGACGTCCCGTTCACGGTGGAGGACCTCACCTCAGACCATATCTTCTACGTCCAAAACGTCCGCCAGACCAGCGTTCACCAAGACGTCTTCAGCTTCTACATTAGCGACGGATCCAGCCAGACAGAGGCTTTTGACGTTACCATTGACATCCAGGTATCAATCGTCACAATAAAAGGCGTTGGCAGTCTTTGTTAGACAGCTCCAAAGTGGTGCTATAACCCAAAATGATTTTTTACATTGTTTCATCACATCAACCACAAAAAGTCCCCTCTTCTAGAACTGTTCCTGCATAGATGTTGTAAAGCATCCTGTAATGTTTAAATGTACCGTGCATTGCAAGGCATTTGTTATCGTTGCCAAAGTGGTAGATTATAGTTAAAATGTAGCGATGTTGGGTCTAATTATGTTGTATTGTTTTCGTATGAGATGAGGTGCCGTGACAATAATCAAACGTTCAACTCTTTTAAGAAGAAAATTCTATAAATTCACCTTGTTTGTCTTAAAAATGAAAAGGATCAAGTCGTGTGATATGTGAAATTTCAGCAAACTAAAGAAGACCAAGTTCCAGTCATCTCTGTGAGCAGCATCCACGTGGAGGAGAACACGGGCGTCGTCATCACCAACTCCTCCCTCAGCGTGCTGGATCTAGACACGCCGGAAAACGAGATCGTACTCACAGTCATCAAGAAGCCGTCATACGGTTTGTCCCCGGTTTTGTCGTGCCTCTCTCGCTCTCGGTTCTTCTCCGTCTTTGCTCTTCTCTCTCCGTCCGTACTCCGCCGTCTCATAAATGTTGCAGAAGTCCTTTCTTGTGGCACAAGGTTTTTAGGTACGAGCCTAATGAGAGTGCAAGAGGACACTGAGCACAGCATGTGTTTCCTTGTTCGTGTCGAGAGGTGAGGGTTGGAATAGCGTCTCGTTTGTCGGAACATTAAGTGCATGTTGAAAAATGTATTTGTAGTAATTTTTTAACCATACAAAGAGATTGTCCTTGCTTTGACTTTGTTGAAGTTTAATGTTCTTGAGTTATACTGGACCTAATTAAATGTCTTGCTTCAGCTCTCTCTCTCTCTCTGCATCAAGCCATCGTTTGACATATTACAGAGCATTGTGTCCAGTTTCTCTTAGCTTGACTGATGATCCTTTCATTGTAGGCCATGCCATTTAGCAGAAGAGGGCCTTTGAGGTGGACTGGAGCGACGGCGCCCACAGGGCTCTATTGTTTTTAGTTTTACGGCTCTGTGTCAGGGGGCTTCACGGCAGCTTTCTCCATCTTTTATTACGAGTCGGAGCTCTGGAACTGCAGCTGAAATTCTCCCCAAAAACACTGCAGGGCAGGAGCACTGATCACACTGCAGCCTCATGTGAAAAATGACCTTTACGCCAGATAGTAAAGGTCGAATGCTGGCTCTGTTGATGACTACGTCAGGAAGATAAAGACACTATATATAACAGTCAGCACAGTGTAAATGAACATATGGATAAAAACTAGGCATGGCACGATACCACTTTTTTATGTCAGATACAATACCAATACGGTAGATTTCTGCCGATACGATACAAATCCGATACAGTCTCTGTATTTTTGAAACAGAAAATAATGCTGTAAAAAATGTCTGAATACAGGACAAGGAGCAGTGGGCAGCTGACATGGGCAGTCCCCGGGGAGCAGTGCTTGGGGACGGTACATTGCTCATGAGTACCTCAGTGGGCCGGCATTTGAACTGGTGACCTTCTGATCACACGGCGAACGCCCTAACCTTTAGGCTGTCAACTGTCCCGAGTCTGCTTTGATATTCATCAAAGTGCATTTTATCAAAACAGTGTCTTTTTTTTACAGGTAAACTTCGCAGGAGGCAGTTTTACTCTCAGCCCTTGGAGAATGGGAAGGTTCTCCAGCAGGGTTCCACGTTTACCTATCAGGACGTTCTAGATTTGTTGCTGGTCTACACTCCCGATGGACACGGCTCTGGGACGGATGAGATTCAGTTCTCCATCACAGACGGAGTGCACACAGAGACCGGCCGCCTGGAGTTCAGCATTGACATGAGACAAAGTGAAGGTCCCCGAGTCACCATCAATCGAGGCCTTCAGTTAGCAGCAGGTCAGGATACAGACAGCTGCATTGACTTGTGGGATATAGAGTTTTAATCAATTGGAATGTGCAATGACTTGGATTTTCAGATACTTGCAGATTTCGCATCTCAGTGCAGTGTTCTTTCCTTCAGGTACCTCATCTAAAATCACAGAGCAACACTTGAAGGCCACAGATATCGACTCAGACAACCTAAAACTCAAGTTCACACTGACCAAAGACATGAGTGCAGGCGTACTACAGCTGACCAAAGGCAGAGGCAAAGTCCAGATCTCGGCCAAAGGACAAGTCAAGAGCTTCACTCAGGAGGACGTCAATAAAGGTTTCAACTTCTGTTTCTTATAGTAATTGAATAGAATATATTGTATAATCAAGCTGTTCACCAGCTTCAGACCTATTTTATTAAGCTTGTTTTGATCCAGAAAGCTTTGGTACAATCAAAAAATCACTCTATAAATCGTTCTGCACTTACCAACACAGGACGATCGTGAAGCACTTTAATATCTAAAATTAGTTCTAAGAATATACTCGGATGGGTTGAAATTAGGAATGCACCATAATATCGAAATCATATTGGAATCAGATGATAATTGCTTTTTTTGAGTCATCAGCATCGGACCGGTGCTTAGATTTGAACGATATGTTCAGCCTATATTTTATGGCGCATTTGTAGCGCTTGTGCCTGGCATGTCTTAAGTTCGAGATGGGATTTTATACGGCCCACACTTTCTAAAATGTATACCGTTATTTTATGGCAAAACTAATGAGAATGCAGTGGAACCTTCGTGAGCAAAATCTCGTCTTCAATTCCACCTGTACGTGCAAAAAAATGTGTTTGCCATAGGCTGTGTCCCGAGCCGCGTACTGCAGCACTTAATAGTATGGTAGGTAAGGCGCTCTTGTCATACTTATGTATGTGGTAGAATGCATCTCAGAAAATAGCAGGGGTTGTAGCTTAACAGCTCTCTACACACTAGGTAGTGCACATGGAGTGTAACACGCCCACTATTTGACTTGGTACACCACATAGGGCGGAATGTGACTTTCTTAAAGTGTTGTGCACTACGTTCGAAATGCTCTGTCCTCGCTCCACTCTGCTTTCACGGTCACTTGACTTGGTGCTGTGTTGGAAATGTCAGAACTATAGCTTAATGTTAATGTTTAATGTTGCTAAACTTCTGAGCGTGCAGTAGAACCTTGGCTAGCAGAATATCTTGTCTTTACGCACTGAACTCTGCCTGTGCTCGCACTTGACTCGGCAGACGTAAGCGTGGAAAATATCGGACATAGGCATCGACCAATTTCCGCATCGTGCAGCCCTAGCTGAAATGCATTCCTTCAACATTAATTTTGCGCATACCAAAATCAAGTTGTCTGAGAGCATTTCATTGTTCTTATGAAAGGCTTGGTGGAGTACATCCATGAAAAAGGCGAGAGCGGAGGCAGTTTCTCCTTCAAGTTTAACCTGGAGGATCCTGAGGGCAACAAAGTGATTGATGAGTCTTTCTACATCAACGTTTTGGGTTAGTATCTCCTTTTAAGCACCGCTCCTTGGCACTGGGTTGAATAACGAACATTAGAGTGATCCTCGTCCTTTTGGTTTCACCTCAGAGGACAGACTTCCCCCCTCAGTAGTGGCAAATAAAGGTCTGGTGCTAGATGAAAACTCAGTGAAGAAGATCACGACCTTGCAGTTGTCCTCAACTGACCAGGACAGTGAACCCGGAGATCTCATCTACCGCATCACCAAACAGACCAAGCTGGGCCATCTAGAACTTTCTACCAATCCAGGTACAAACCCCAACCATCTTAACATTATGTAGAAACACAGATCTATAATTCATGTTTGGAGAAACACATCCCACCCCTTTTATCTCTCTTTCCGTCTCACAGTATTTGTTATTTATGTAAAACCATGTTGTAGATGTCAGGCAAGCTGATCGTTTCCAGTTCTAGTTCTTTTTGAGGTGAGACTATGAGCAGTGCAGCTTTAATTAACTTTCTCAGATCCAAAAGATATTTTATTCATAAGGGTTTCGCTTCACTTCTTATTGCTTACATCTTTTTTGTCAGGCCATAGCCATAGCCGTTCAGGTCATTAACTCGGTGAGGCTTGTGGTTGTGTAGCAACAATTTTATTTTTAGTTTTATTTTATTATTGAATTCAAGGATGTTCTTTTTAATGCGTGTGTAAATGTGATTCACTCAGCAGTGATTACATTAAATATAGCCACAAGCGGCAGTAAGGGGGGTCCAAGCATAAGTCGCAATAAGCAGCACCCTAGCAGCTGATGCAGTTAGCGTCAAAGAAAGCAGTCAGTGAGTCAAAGGTAAAAAAAAAAAAGCTCTAGTGCCCCCTATTGTTCAAATAGTATCACTGTATATTTCCCTCTTCAGTATCTTAGTTTTAATAGAAATTATAAAAGCTGTTATGATGTCACAAAAATCTATGCCATGTCATCACAGAAATGTATGTGATGTCATACGCGCACTCTGGTGGTCAAAATGCTTTTTCCTTTGCTATAGCCCCAATTATCGGCCGATCACTATGATTTCTGACCTATGGCGAGTTTCACAGCACTCCTACTTACCCTGAAAATTTCAGCCTTCTGCGATTTACAGATCAAGCTGCACAATCTGGTTTGTAGGAGAAAATAATATTATTAATAAATATAACTGCAAGCAGTGATTACGGGGGCCATGCAGTTTGCAGCTTTATCAGTTTTTGATGAATCGAAGTGGACAGACGTTGAAAAATGACACGTTTCATCCTTTTATCTAGGGTGCTACGGTTCAAAACTTATTAGGCAAAACGCAAAATAGCTTATTATAGCGCCACCAACTGGCAGAGTGGTGCAGTTTTTTTTGCCTGAGTAGTGGGAGGGGTACCAGACCTACCTGCCAAATTTCAAAGCTGTAACCCACCCAGAGCCGGATTTCTATGACACTCAGTGTGTGATGTTGAAGTCTTATGCCAAGCCCACCACATTTATTTGCATATTACAGCGATATGAAGACCTAAATTAAAAATGTGCTCGATAATAATTAAAGAAGAGTGTCTTGGGATTTAAATGATACCAGTTGCATGCAGATTGGATAAAAATCCAGGGTCTAGTATGCAAGAGATGGTTTTGCATATTATGCAAATTAGCGAGAAATCCAATATGGCGGAAATAGATGCGAGGGTCTATAAAGATTCGTCTTGACCCAAGGAATAAGGTGGTATATGATTTTTGGGAATGAGAGTTACGGTTCAAAAGTTATTAGGCAAAATGCATTTTTTTTTGGGAAAAACGCAAAATAGCTTATATTGGTGCAATTTCTTTTGCCTGAGTAGTGGGTGGGGCACCGGACCTACCTGCCAAATTTCAAAGCTGTAGGTCTTACAGTTTTTTTTCTCCACAAGGCAGAAAAAAAAAAAAATCAGCACGATTCCAATAGGGTTCCACACAGCGTTCCACTGCATGGCCCTCTAATAATCATCATCATAATGATAATAGCAGTGTGACTTGAGGTCCGATCAATCAAGACACCAGATATTTTAAGCCAGGCGTGAACAGTGAATAGATGCTTTTTCCCAGTTTCATCTTTTATATCCAAACCATACAGTTTGTTGCTTTAAATTAACGTGTACAACATTAATCAGACACCATTATCCTGTGTGACTTACATTTCCTTATTACAGGCATAGTCCCTTTAGGGCAGGTCGTTATTGAGAGTCTTGCTCTGGGTCAGTGGTTTACGGCTCTCATGAGATTAAATCCCCCCAACCCTATGAACACACCACGCATATTTGAGTCTTAGTTCACCGCACCTTCTCCCCCCACTTATTGAGTCTCATGCAGTTGTTGACCCTTCACACATATGATATCCAGTCCCTCCAGGATTTCGTGGGACTTTTTTTGAGGTTGTTGCGGCCTAAAATGTCTAATTTTGCGACAGCTTTTCTAAAAAATTGCAATGAATGTTGTGGTGTTTTAGACGTTTTGTTGCAGTAAAGTTGCAGGAGCAAGTTAAGGTTGAGGAAGATTTTGTAATTTTGTCCCCCTTTATAATGATTCTTTAACAATTAATTAAAATGAAGGGAACAAAACCACTATTATTTTTATTAACCATTAATCATTTAGTTATTTTTGAAGGTAAATGTGATTGGTCAAAAAATTGCAGTGAAGTTGTGTTAACTCTTTCTAAATCGTACATAATTTACCCCAATATCTAACCCCTATCTCGCCAGCCAATAACTGCCAACAAATTATACATAAAGAAATCTATCTGCCACTTCCAAAACTCACATTACATAAGTAGGTAATGTATTGAAACATTAATCATTACAAGTTTTGAAATGTGTTCAAAAAAGGACCCCATATTTTTAAAAAAAATTCACTGGAATGTTGAAGTGAATATCTTATTGTCTCTAGTTTAAGACATGACATAATGTCCGCTTGCCATTGTGCATGAGTGGGTGGGGACGCATCTTTCCATTTCAACAGAACGGCTTGCCGAGCCAGAAGAGAAGCAGAAGATAGAGCACGGTGCTTTTTTCCAGTAAAGCCAAATAATGCAAACAAAGGATCCGGTTCAATATTCACATTTAGAATCTGAGACAGGGTGTGAAAAACCTCTGTCCAAAACCTGTGAAGGCAAGGGCATAGCCTCCCTTATTCATAGCCAGGACATATGAATAAGGGAGGCTTCATTAATTTTACATTTATCACAATAGGGGCTAACCTCAGGGTACATGCGAGATAGAAACATGAGCCCCGTGAACCACTTTAAATTGAAGTAGACAGTGACGAGCACACAAAGAAGTTGAATTAACAAGCTGAAGTATAGAATTCCATGTGTCGTCTGATATGATGGAATTAGCGAAGATTTGCATTAATAGTTGTGATTGCAACGTCGCAAAATCATGGAGGGTTTGGATATTCTTGTCAAAAAGATCTTAATTATAAACTCAGCTCTGTTTATTTCAAATCTACAGCATTTTAAAAGTAGCTTCACTGCTTATAAACGACAGAAAAAAGTTGTCTGTTGTGTCGCTACGTGTAGTTACACAACACATCGTAATGACTGATGCTAACGTTGCAGGCAAGCGCATCAGCACGTTTACTCAAGCTGACCTGGCATCCCGAAACGTGCAGTACGTCCACACCAGCGAGGAGGAGAAACACTCAGACGACTTCTCTTTCACAGTGTCCGACGGTGCTAATGAGGTAAACACACACACACACGATAATGATGAGCCCCAGACGAGCCTGAATAAACACACACAAGCTGACCAGCTAGCTATTGAAAGAGACTAACATAGCAGGGCCTTGAAGTTAGCACACAATGCACAGAGACCATAGACTGAGGCTACTCAAGTGGAAAGCCCCACTCCACAAGAGGAAGTGGCTCTTCACAGAGAGAGCGAGAGAGAGAGAGATCTATACAACGCTGACAATTAGAGCTTTTCATAACAAATGAGTCCCAACGAGCTCACAAATAGATTCGGGTTAAATTAGGATCTCATCTTTACCCCTTTCCCTGGCATGTCTTTGTTGCTTTGTCTTTTTGTGTTTCTGTTCATTTGCGTTTATATGAACATAATAGATACGATTTCTGACTAGTTAGTTTAACTAGTCTCTGGATCTGGATGAGGTGGCACAAAAACTCTGGGAAAAATCTGGGATCATAGTAAGAGGCTGGCTGATAAATTGATTTGCTGATTTATATATTTTCTAACTTTATGTGCCTTATCTGTGCATACTGTAGAAACTGGAGCCTTTTTCTGACCGCTATTCCTCCTATAGTTTTTGCGCCGCAAACTTTGTTCCAACTCTAAAACGTGCGGTCTATTGCGGTGTGGGCTGCTTGTGTACACGTTTTTTAATGATGCTTGCACTCGTTCGTGAGTTCCGTCCATTTTTCTGTCTGCTTTTTGCCCTCATAGACTAAAATGGCACTCAAATTCAATGCTTCACGGGACTCTTTGCATATCTGTAACCGCCATGACCCGCACTCATCTTTTTCGTCCTTTTTTCCTCTCATGTATTTTTCCCCATACAAACCCAGTCGTCCATTAAGAACACAGGGGATTTGGCTCTCGAAAGCTTAGCTTCACCTGTTTTCACACGACATTCAAGACCTCAGACCTCCTCGCTGAACACACATCTCAATCTGTTTCCACCAGCACTTCCACCTTTTTCTTGCTTTCACCATCCCTCGTTCTTTCTCCATTCACTTCAATGCATTTTAATCCAAGTCTTTCTGCTCGGCCAGTTTTCACGTCACAGTTGCAAAACTTGAGCAAATCACATTGGCATTTTCTTCTCTAGAATATTACATTCTATTACACTACATTTTATTGACATTATTTTTATGTATAATATTTACTGTATAATACTGTTTTACTAACATCAGTAGCCACACTGAGTATTATAATGATCTCCCTCATGTGCTTCACTCATTATCTCATCTAAAGCCTTTGGAAAAGAGGTATTAGCAGGATTAAGCCTAGTCCCACAGTGCTACTGTCCAAATCCCTGCAGGTTTCTGATAAAAACACTGTTCTCTAAGCTAGATGCTGACTGGCATTCATTTTGCCTGTTCCTGAGATACAGGCTTGTATTACAGCAAATTTTGCAAGTTTCCACCCGGTGAAAAATGTCTAGAGTTGATGAATTGCTTATTATTAGTGTGTAACAACATCTACCTGCTGTTCTGTGTGTGTGGCAGATCTCCCAGACGTTCTCCATCACCATCCGACCGGTGGACGACTCGCTGCCCGTGCTGCAGGTGCCAGGGATGAGAGTGCAGGAGGGAGTGAGGAAGACCATCACAGAGTTTGAGCTGAAGGCTACAGACGCAGACACAGAGGTACAGTTTAGCAACTGTTGCTCACAAATAGGATTTATTTTGTTAGTTATTGTACAGAGAAGTCGTGTATGTGGCCATTTGTTTCCATTCAGACAGTTGGAATCCACGGAGCAAATTAGTCACACAATATACGCGTAAATAACGTCATATGAATAAGTTACTTGAGACTAGAGGTCGACCGATATAGTTTTTTCAGGGCCAATATCGATACAGATTGTTGCTAGTTAACGGGGCCGATAACCGATATTTGGACCCAATACGCTGCGCTCGTGTGTGAGTGTGATGTGAGTGACAACAAGGCTTCAGTGTTGATTGGCTACTACTCGTGTGACATATAGCCAATCAGAGACTGTTTTGGCGGGACATTAAATGAAGCCGCAAGTCGAGAGAGAAGAGACGGCAGTGGAGCTACGGTTGCGCCTTGGCCAAAATTAAGCACTGCTACCAATAATCGGCAAAATGCCTAATATCGGGCCCCGATAATCGGTCGACCCTTATTTAAGACCCTCTGATATTATTTGGGCAGTTGGATCCACAGGTCAATTTATTGACATAATATGTATCATTTACTGTATATATTATTTGTACCCTGTATTTTATGGTATTTTTAATGAATATTACTTAAGCGAAGGATGGAATGTGAACATATGGATAAGAGGTCGTAATTTCAAGTCCCGCCGCAAGTGAGCCTTACCCGCAAGTTTCTGATCAATTCTGAAAAATGCTGTAAACAGGACGATTGCTCCGGAATCTGTCATAATTTGCGCTCAAAGTAAAACACTTAAACAGCGGGGATTTAATTATCTGGAAACGGCGCCTTCTGCAATTGCATATAAATGACCCAGATCTTAATGACCCTTCATGACAAATGGCCTCCATAATTCCCTGATGAACGACGACGTCTCTCTCTCTCCATCTCAGGAGGACTCCGTCACGTTTACAGTGGTCCAGGCCCCTCGTCACGGCACCATCGAGCGCACCAGCAACGGCCAGCATTACCGGCAGACCAACACCTTTACCATGGACGATATCTACCAGAACCGCATCAGCTACAACCATGACGGCAGCAACTCCCTCAAAGACCGCTTCACCTTCACCGTCGGCGACGGCACCAACATGTTCTTCATCGTGGAGGAAGGAGGAAAAGAGGTTAGTGTTGTCCCCGGGAAGGTTCAGATTGCGTCCAGGTAGTTGGCGTGTAGGTCTAAGAGACTCGTTTGGAGGATTGATGAGCAGACGTGAGACAAATCTTTCCTCTTCTCAAGGCCTAGGTTTTCATTTGGGGTCAGGGACTTCTTGGTAACTGAAAATTTTTCAAAAATGGCAGTCGCCGAATCCAGCTAAGAGGACAAATTTTGAGTGAGGACGGAGTGCCGTGCTGGGTGTGGATCCATCAGCAGCAGGCTATAAACTTCCAGTGCAGACAGCTAAAAAATACACTACTTAATACTTTGTCTGTTCTTGCTTGCTAGAGACTGTCTGATCATTCCATCAGGGTTGGTTCGGAACAGTAGGCCCAAGGACTTCCATTTTAAGTTTCTCGGAGAGCGGCATGTTATTGGCATACGCTGCTTTGATTGGATTTACTCAGCTAGACTCCTGTTTTCTTTTCTCAGGGGGAGTTTGGAGTCGGGCCAACAGTTCCACTGTTATTGCGTTTGTTTTTCAGCAAGCTATGCCGCGCTTCTGTGTTCTGCCTCTTTAGACCATAAAATAAATATAAACGAGCTGAAAAATTCATTCCTGTGCCTGTCACTGCATTACTTTATTTAAACTTGTTTCAGTCAGTTGTCAGGAGTAATAAAACAAGAGCATGCTTGATCTCTTCCTCTCTCTCTTTTTTTTTTTGCTTCTTTGCCATCCCTCACTCTGTAGTCGTCTGATGTCCATTTCTCTGCAATAGCTTTTCCTCACTTCCGGCTGTGTCAGCACATTGTCATGACAGCTGATGAGTAAATGTTGTATGGCTGGACGACAGGTAGATGGCAAGCCGTCTCACCTGCTGCTACTCTAGTGGTAAAATAAGCTGTGTTTATAAGCTGTAGGCCGATTGCGTCTGTTTTTCAAAATCTGCAGGCCACAAAATGAGGTGTAATTTAACAGCTGGCCAACCAGTAGCACAGTTCGATAGGCCAGTGCTTTTTAGACTTTACCCACTGTTTGTGGCTTTTTGGTGAAGTTTTACGTTAATGGACGCAAGAATAAAACGAGTGACATTTCTACAGTGGTGAATGAGGCTAAAGTTGATCAAATGATCCTGGTTTGGGGTTGTTCGGGGTTCCAGGTGGTCACCGCAGCGCCGCAGCGATTTAAGATCGACATTCTCCCCGTCGATGATGGAACGCCTCGCATTGTCACGAACCTGGGACTGCAGTGGCTGGAGTACATGGACAACAAGGTAAAGTCTGACCACCGATAATCAGAGATCGTTGCTCTCTTAATTACTTTGACCTTTTAAACATAAGGTTCTTGCAGATACGTAGGTGATGATAATGACCTGATGGGCAAAAGTGCTTTGGTGCCCCCATGTGGTAATATCTGGATATTACCTGCCTAATTACAAACCTCAACAGCATTCTAAATCTTTGGTTTCAGGCCACAAACCTCATTTCTAAGAAGGAGCTTCTCACTATCGACCCAGACACAGACGATGGTCAGTTGACATACGACATCACGACTGAACCCAAACATGGTTACCTGGAGACTAAGCTCAAACCAGGAACACCCATTACTTCTTTCACACAAGGTACAATACATTGTTCTAGCTTTTTCCTGAAGTCATTTGGTCTTCTGCATGTTCATCGCAGTTTCAAGCAGCGTGAATGATCGTTACTTTTTGTCCGACAGCCGACATAAACCTTGGCCTTATCCGCTACGTTCTCAATGAGGACAATGTCCAGGAGACCACAGACAACTTCAAGTTCTTGGTGAAGGACAGCAAGCCCAACATCGTCGGCGACAACGTCTTCCACATTCAGTGGTCGCTGATCAGCTTTGAGCACAGCAGGTCGGTACTTCTCCAAGCTTCTTAAGCCATATTAAAATAAAGTGTTTCAGAACATCGTACGTCAATATGATTCAACGTCAAATCAAGATGAACAGTCCTGAAATCTGAGGTTACTGGGCAGATATGAGTATCAAACTCAAATCTTTAACACTAAATGGATTCCTTGGGATTTGCAGCTACAACGTGAGCGAGAAGGCTGGCACTGTGGCGGTGACGGTCAAGAGGACGGGTAACCTGAACCAGTATGCCATCGTGCTGTGCCGAACCGAGCAGGGCACTGCCACGTCCACCTCTGTCGCCGGCTCACGGCCCGGTCAGCATGACTACGTGGAGCATGCCGGACAGGTACAGCCGTGTTACCGTAACGTGCTAATATTTCATAAGGCCCTAACCAGAGATTTCATTTTTAATATAAGTTTGAACGTCTCTTTGTAATGAGGAATTGAAGCTCCTTGTGCCTCCCGAATTTGAAGGTCCAATTTGACGAGCGAGAGGACACAAAGGTGTGCACCATCGTGATCAACGACGACCGGATCTTTGAGGGCATCGAGAGTTTTAATGTGGAGCTCAGCATGCCCGTGTACGCCCTGCTGGGCCAGGTCACCCGTGCCAAAGTCAACATCAACGACACGGAGGATGAGCCCACCCTGCAGTTTGACAAGAAGACCTACCACGTCAACGAGAGCGCCGGCTTCATTTTCGCTCCTGTCGAGAGAAAAGGTGCGTTGTTGCTACTTCATGACGGCCTTGCGGTCTCCACCGTTACTTCTTCTGCACTGGAGTTGGTTCCATGTTCACAACACCGGCATGTAGTGAGCCTGATGGACTTTTCTCTCCTCCTTCTAGGGGACACCAGCAGCATGGTATCTGCCCTCTGCTACACCGTCCCCAAGACTGCCCGGGGCAGCAGCCTCCACGCCCTCGAGTCCGGTTCTGACTACAAGACGCGAGGCATGAGCGGAGAGAACCGGGTCATTTTTGGCCCCGGCGTCAGCATGTCCACCTGCGATGTGAAGTTGATTGATGACAGCGAGTACGAGCTATCCGAGGAGTTTGAGCTGGTGCTGTCCGATGCTTCTGACAACACTCAGATGGGGGAAATCACCGTGGCCAGAGTCATCATTGATGGACCCAACGATGCCTCCACCGTGTTCCTGGGCAACGGGTCGTTTACCTTCAGCGAGGATGCAGGTTTGATGTCTCTAGATCTGAGTTTATTCATAAATACAGTATATCCTCCTAAATTTAAATGCCTAAATTTATTCATATGTTGTAGTGTGTGGATAGAAAGCACCCTTAAAGAGAAGATAATTAGTGTAAATATTCCTGTTAAATATTTTCCCAGGCACCATAGAGATCCCTGTAATCCGGCAGGGCAGCGACCTTTCCTCCGTGACGTCGGTATGGTGTGCAACCCGACCTGCCGACCATGACTCTGCCACACCCGGAGTGGACTACATCCCCAGCTCCAAGAAAGTTGAGTTCAAGCCCGGCAAGACTGAAGAGGTACGACATCAGAAATTAATCAGTCGTATTTACAAGTTTCTGACCCATGGTCTGTAAAATGTTCAAAAGTGATTTCTTTTCTCACACTAGACTTGTAGCTTAACTATAATGGATGACATCCAGAACCCCACCATCGAAGGAAAGGAGTCTTTCATCGTCTTCCTCAGCTCTCCCAACGGCGCCGTCCTCACAGAGCCTCACGAAGCTTCAGTTTACATCACTGACACCACCCAAGACAGTACGTACTGTAGCAAACTTTGAGCAGGACTTTTATGATGTAGATGATCCAGAGTGAATCCTAAAGTACGTCCTTCTCTTCAGTTCCCAGCATGCAGTTTGAGAAGGTGGCGTATACAATCAAGGAGAAGGAGGGAGTCTTACACATTCCCGTCGTCAGGACGGGCGATCTGTCCTACAAGTCCTCCGTCCGCTGTTTCACACGAACAATGTCGGCCATGGTGATGGACGACTTTGAGGAGAGGAGGAACGCAGACGTCTCTCGCGTTGTCTTCCTCAAAGGAGAGAAGGTGTGCATCAAGGATCTAGAACGTATTAACCCAGCGACCAAGACCTTAAGTGTTTAATGTGATGACGTTTTTTTCTCTTGCAGGTAAAGAACTGTACGGTTTACGTCAACGACGACTCCATCTTCGAGCCTGACGAGGAGTTCCAGGTTCACCTTGGCACACCTCAAGGAGACCACTGGAGTGGAGCTATGATTGGGGTCAATGACATTGTCACTTTGACCATCACTAATGATGAGGATGGTGAGGACGTTTGATGTACTGTAAAGCATTTGGACAGGTTTTCACTGCGATTCTTTTGCACTTTCTTTTGTGGACCGCTTATCGGAAATCTCTTAAAACTCTACGATGACACTGTTTAAATGATCTAATTACACAGCGCCCACCATTGAGTTCGAGCAGGCTTCGTACCAAGTGCGGGAGCCTCCCGGACCAGACGGCATTGAGGTTTTGGACATCAAGGTAATCCGTAAAGGCGACCTGGATCGCACCTCGAAGATCCGCTGCAGCACCAGGGACGGCTCGGCCCAGTCTGGAGTGGACTACAATCCCAAGAGTCGCGTCCTCAAGTTTAGTCCCGGTTAGTGAAATGTGCAGAAACAAACCCCAGGCACCAAAGTTTTTCCTCTCTGACCGTCTTTTGCCAAGACGTTGGAGATGATCATCTTCTGCTTGCCTCTTAGGTGTGGACCACATCCTCTTTAAAGTTGAGATCTTGTCCAATGAGGAAAGAGAGTGGCACGAGTCTTTCTCACTGGTCCTCGGCCCAGATGACCCAGTGGAAGCGGTGCTTGGGGAAATCGCTATGGCAACCGTCACCATCCTAGACCAGGAGGCTGCCGGAAGTCTCATTCTCCCTGCGCCACCCATTGTGAGATGTGCTTTGCTTTAGTGTTTTTGCACCATGCCTTGGTACTTAGTCACCCACAGAATGCCTCATTTGCTCGTTTCTCTATCATGACAGGTGGTCTCGCTCTCAGACTATGATTATGTCCAGGAGGTCACAAAAGAGGGCAGTAAAAAGTCCCCGTCGCCGGGTTACCCTCTGGTGTGTGTCACCCCATGTGACCCTCACTACCCTAAGTACTCCCTGATGAGGGGGCGCTGCGATGAGGCCGGCATCAACCAGTCCTCCGTCCACTTCAGCTGGGAAGTGGCGGCCCCTACAGACAACAGTGGCTCCAGGTCTCCCTTTGAGACAGTGACGGATAACACGCCTTACACAACTGTCAACCACATGGTTAGAGTCATGCTTTTCGTTCAAGCACACAAATAAAAGCTGGACAAAAACGCCTGCTAAATTGGGTAAACCGTCGATTGATATTTCTACTGTTTGATATTTGACAATCAGGTGCTGGACAGCATCTACTTCAGTCGGCGGTTCCATGTGCGCTGTGTAGCTCAGGCTCGGGATAAGGCCGGTCACCTGGGCACCCCGCTCAGGAGCAACATCGCCACCATCGGCACCGAGGGCTCCATATGCCACACCCCCGTAACCACGGGAACCGCCCGCGGCTTTCAGGCTCAGTCCTTCATTGCCACTCTGAAATACCTGGACGTCAAGCACAAAGAACATCCCAACAGGTCAGTGTGTGTGTGTGTGTGTGTGTGTGAGTGTGTGTGTGTGAAGCAAAGCTACGCGGTGGGGATTTGACGGTAAAAAACTTGGCTATGTGCTGAGTAGAGATGCACGATACGGGAATTATTGGCCGATGCCGATATCTGATATTTTTCATGCTTATATCTGCCGATACCGATGCCGATAAATGAGGAAGGTTGAGTGCGAGTGTGAGTTGAGCACTTAAAGACATGATATTTTGGCACAAAAATAACACCATAGTTCTGACATTTTCAACACAGCACCAAGGCAAGCGAGCATGAAAGCAGAGTGGAGCGAGTGCGGAGCATTTCCAGCATTCCATTTTAAGAACAAGTGCACTTAACGCTACGTTATTCTGGGTAGATAGTAGGGCTGGGTTAAAAAAATCGATTCACCGATCAATATCGGTTCTCGTTCGAAAAATACGATATCGATTCAATAATTCGCGGATCGATCTTTTCCTGCGGCTATGCACTACATCTCACGACCGCGCAAGGAGAGCTATAAAAACGTGAGACCGGCGAAACCGAAACCAAATAGAGCCATGGCTGAAGCTGCTCCGCTCAAGTCACCGTCTGGCCTAAAGGCAGATGTTTGGCCTATAGTTATTTGGCCTTTAGTTATTTTATAACCAAGCAAAACTAGTATTAACGCAAAGAAATCTCTAAATAAATCGATATCGAATCGAATCGAGAATTGAATCGGATCATGACCTTGTGAATCGGAATCGAATCGATTCAGGAAATCAGCAACGATACCCAGCCCTAGTAGATAGTGAAAGATGCTTTTGAAAAATGTCATGCTAAATACTGGTTAATATTAACATCACGAAACAAAAGATGGTCATGAAAACCGTGAGAATCTGTGGAGTCTTATTGGTTGCTTTGTCAAATGCAGTTAGTATTGCCGTGCATTTCCTGCTTATGTAGTAACATGTTTTTACAGCCATTTATCAGAGGCGCACAATCTAGAGAGATATGCATTTCATAATTACAGGAACAGCCTCCCTAGAGCAACTTTAAGTCCTTTGCTGCTTTGCTGGGTTAAATGATAACTGCACTGTTTCTAGGCTAAGCTGGGACTCAGACCTCTGCTCCACCGCCGCCGTCCTCTAACTTGTGCTTTGTCTTTTGCTTTGCAGAATACACATCTCTGTTCAGATCCCTCATCAGGACGGAATGCTCCCTCTAGTGTCCACTATGCCCCTGCACAACCTTCACTTCCTTCTCTCCGAGTCCATTTACCGCCAGCAGCACATCTGCTCGAACCTTGTCACCCTCAAAGACTTGCAGGGCATCTCTGGTGAGTGTCACCTCTGCTGCTGCAACATGAAAACACACTTTATAAGACTTTTCTCAGACATTTTTCTGATTTATTTTGTTCTAGAAGCAGGCTTCCTGGACGATCTGTCTTATGACAGCATCTCGTTGGGACCTGGCTATGATCGCCCCTACCAGTTCAACCCCAACGTCAGGGAGGCCAGAACCATCCAGCTCTACAAGCACCTCAATCTGAAGAGCTGCATCTGGACCTTCGACGCTTACTACGACATGACAGAGCTCATAGATGTGTGTGGAGGATCGGTCACTGCTGACTTCCAGGTTCGGCCCACGTTCCGCACGAATTTTACCTGAAACTGGTCACAATAGTAATGTGCAGTCAGCTCAGCCTCTAAACTAGTGACCACAAGATTGGGGGTTTAAATTCCAGTAAAGTAAAGCCACATGATAAAAATCACTGTAAATGTACTTTCGACAGTCACTGTATTTGATTTTTACACACCATGCTGTAATGAAAAAATACTGTGTTACTGCCCAGCACTTTTTATCCATGTTACTCTGTCCCTCCAGGATTTCGTGGACCTTTTTTGAGATTGTTGCGGCAGCTTTTCAAAAAAATTGGGATGACAGTTGCTGTGTTTGCAGGCGTTTTGCTGCAATATGATTTTGTCCCCCTTTATAATGATTCTTTAACAATGAATTAAAATGAAGGGAACAAAGCCACTATTATTTTTATTAACCATTAATCATTCAGTTATTTTTTAAGGTAAATGTGAGGCGTTTTCATCACACGTTTCCTGCATCTTCTAAGCGTAACAAGGAAGTGAGTTTGCCGACATATGGCTCAACATTTTGCGGGAGACGACAATGATTGGTCAAAAATTGCGGAAAAATTGCAGGGGATTGGCCGAATTTGCGTTAACAGTTGCGGTTGCAACATCGTGAAATCCTGGAGGGTTTGGTTAGTATGCTGAGTGTTAACAAACACGTAAATATCCAACTATGAACTTTTCTCTAGTCAAAAATGAATTAGGAGCTTGTGAAGCGCTAACCCAAACCGAACATGATAACAGAAAGCCTAAGCCCGACTGTACACCAACATGTTCTCAGTTTGGTGTTCCAAAAGCATCGCCAAGTGTGTCTCGTTCACCTGGGCAAAAGAATATGAAACTAGCACATCATTTGACTAGCATTTTTACAAGTATTTAAATCATATTAATGCACATTCAGATTTGTAGCACTGTAAATGCTGTGTTTTACCTCGTGTTATCGTAGGTGAGGGACTCGGCCCAGTCCTTCCTAACAGTGCAGGTGCCTCTGTATGTGTCCTACATCTACGTGACGGCTCCTCGCGGCTGGGCCTCGCTCGAGCACCACACCGAGATGGAGTTTTCCTTCTTCTACGACACCGTGCTATGGAGGACAGGTACACCTGTGATGGTTTCCATCTGCTTACATGTGACCAACACTGTTCTAAGTCTGGTTTTCCAACATATTCGCTGTTGACAAGTCCCTTTAAAGCTCTTTTGGCTGGTATGGCTGCAGTAGTCCAGCAATATTTTAAATCATTGTTTGTATATAATTGTAATAAAAAATGGTCAGCCACAGCTCGGGCCACTAGAGGGTGCAGTTTTCATCCCTCTTTTTCTTCCTCACTGCTTCGGTTTCTAAATATAATTTCTATCGTTTTCCCGTAATTGCCTGGCATCAGCAGAATTGGTGGTTCCCCTTCTCTTTCTCTTCATCATGTTCAGTATTATGTTCTAACACTGGCGATCTTGTTCTCTCGTCTATTGTCCTCCCTTTCTTATATACGTCTTTCTCTTTCTTCCATCTCTTTTCTTTGTTGGTTTTTGTCTCACTTCTGCCCCTTTGATGCTTCCATTCATATTCTTTTAGCTTGTAGGTAGTTTTTCCCCTTGTTTAATTTAGTATTTGTGACCCTCCACGGCAAAACCAGTCGCTTGTCGCCACGGAGGTTTCCGAGAAAAACGAGCGTTCATGTTGTGTGGGGTAAAATTTTGGATTTTTTGTTTTGAGTGTTTTGAAACAGTGGAAGGTCTATACTATTTTGCTGAAAAACTTTCCATCCTAAAAACGTGACTTTCTTGAGGTGAGGAATTCAATTCCAGCAGAATGTTAAAAGTTTCTGTTTTGACCGCTCTACTTCAATATTTACGGTAAATCCACTGGTTGACTAGCGTGAAGATATTTCTCCGGAATCCATCTTCGTCTCCCGAGTTCAGTTAACCTAACGCAGGTAGGCTATCCGTGTGGCTGTGAATGCAGCGTAGGCTACCGTAAATACAAACGTAGCCGCGACCGCACCAAGCGTCTGTGAGTGCTACGTCGACAGTCAACTTCAAAGGCAGATTTCTCCGTTTCTCACTTGGCGTGACAGGAGAAACCCGACTCCTTTGAACGTTGATATCTCAGTCATATGTCGTCCCATTCATTCGATATAGGGATCATTTTGAAGCTTGATTTATGCCCTTTCATGAAAACATGACAACTCAATTTAGAAAATTTGAGACAAGCGACTGGTTTTGCCGTGGAGGGTCACATATTTGATCTCGGCTTTGGCGGCAGGGTGGCGCAGTGGCTAGCGCTGCCGCCTCACAGGGCCTTTCTGTGTGGAGTTTGCATGCTCTCCCCGTGTTTGGGTTGGTTTCTGCCAGGGGCTTCGGTTTTCTCCCACAGTCCAAAAGTCTGCGCTGTAGGTTACCTGAGGACTCTAAATTGACCCTGTAAGGCGTGATTGTGTGAGTGTGTGTGCCCTGCGGTGTGCTGGCACCTGCCCAGGGTTGGTCCCCGCCTTGCTCCTGTACCTCCCGAGATAGGCTCCGGTCCCCTTGCGACCCTGATGAGTATGAAGCGGTTTGGATAATGAATGAATGAATAAATGAATGAATGAACGACCTCGGCCTCTTTTTAAGCAGCTGCGTGATGTAACTTGTGTTAGCGCAGGTCCATATAACGGAGGCTGATGTTTTCGTTTGCTTTTCACAGGCATCCAGACAGACAGCGTGCTTTCAGCCAGGCTGCAGATCATCCGAATCTTCATCAGGGAAGATGGAAGGCTGGTGATCGAGTTTAAAACCCATGCTAAATTTAGGGGTATGTTTTCCTTATCACCGTTTCCAGAATTAACGGGTTGAGGGAAAATGAGCAGAGGGTTTTGATGAGTGCTGTCTATGTCTTATGTCCTTGCAGGCCAGTTTGTCCCAGAACACCACACTCTCCCTGGCCACAAGTCCCACCTGATGGCTCCGGACCACCTGGGGGGCATAGACTTCGACTTGCAGCTGGTGTGGAGTGCACAGACCTTCGATTCGCCCTACCAGCTGTGGAGGGCCACCAGCTCCTACAGCAGGTAAGAGTCGCACATCTGGTGTGAATAGGGAGTGCATTAGAGACGGATTTCCACAGGGATGATGATATACTTCGAGTGCTGCTCTACTGTAAGTGCAAATGTAAATGTGAATGTACTTGCTGTGTGCTACAGGAAGGATTATTCAGGGGAGTACACAGTCTTCCTCATTCCCTGCACGGTGCAGCCTACTCAGCCCTGGATCGATCCTGGAGACAAGCCCCTCTCCTGCACGGCCCACGCCCCCGAAAAGTAGGAGCCCTTCTAATATTTGCCGCTCTAATGGATTGAGACGACCTTTGCCTAAGCGTTAACCTTTGTGTCGTGGTGTTGTGATTTTTTTCTCATGCTCTATGAATTCCAACAGGTTCCTGGTGCCCATCGCGTTTCAACAAACCAACCGCCCCGTTCCCGTGGTCTACTCCCTCAACACCGAGTTTCAGCTCTGCAACAACGAGAAGGTCTTCCTGATGGACCCGGCCACAACGGACGTGTCCATGGCAGAGATGGACTACAAGGGAGCTTTCTCCATGGGTAAAAACCAAACACCCCTCTTAAAAAGATGATCTACTGTATACTAATCAGTGTAACTAACGCATTATATATTATAATTTTTCTTCTAGGCCAGACTCTGTATGGTCGTGTGTTGTGGAACCCAGATCAGAATCTGAATTCCGCCTATAAGCTGCAGTTGGAGAAGGTGTATCTGTGCACCGGCCGGGACGGTTACGTTCCCTTCTTCGACCCAACGGGCACCTTGTACAACGAGGGGCCTCAATACGGCTGCATCCAACCCAACAAGCACCTGAAACATCGCTTCCTGCTCCTGGTAGGCTGATTGTGTGACCGGTTTGGCAGCTTTGCCTTGTTATGTGAGCTGTTTGGGAGACGTGCAATGCCCATAAACCTGCTCTCAAATTTCAGTGCTTTCAGGCATGTTTCCCACAGCCCGAGAGATTGTTTACAATAAGCACACTCTGATTTTTCGGATTGTTTTTGCGGATAGTTTTCTGCACACATTGGGGATTTTAATCAAGTTCTGGTAACCTGACGGATGAAATGAATGAATTTATTTTCTTTGCCGTACATTAAATCTGGATATAATATCAGAAAATGGATCAAATGGATGAAAGTGGATCAAGGTTTGATGAAAGATTTAAATTTGGAAGAACTACTTTCATAGTAAAGAAGTGATCAATATCTACGAGTCAAATTGTTATTATCCCTGAGTTATCAAAGCCTAACTTGTCCAACTAAATACAGACGTGATCCAGAAACAAATCCAGATTTAGAACAAAGCAAAGAAGTCAGAAAGTGATATTTCACAGGGTTAATACACCATTTTTGTCTCCTGCAGGACCGGAAGCAGCCAGACGTGTGTGACCGCTTCTTCCACGACGTCCCGTTCGAAGCCAGCTTTGCGTCTGACATCCCGGAGCTGCAGTCCATGGCCGCGATGCCTGGTGTGGACGGGTTCACAATGAAGGTCGACGCCCTCTACAAGGTCAGTGAACATCTAACCAAAACGTACAAATTTAGTAAATGATTTTTTGGCCTTGCATATGCCAGTCCTGGCCAAAGGCCAGCATTTTGGGAGCTTTTAAAAGCTACCCTCCAGGACTTGGCTTCAGCCTGCTGGTCTGAAAAGTGGAGCCAGTCCGGTCCCTTTTCTGTGTCTGTGGAGAGCTTGGCCACAAATCAGGAATCCTGTTGTTTGTTTTCTAAAGAGCCTTTGTGTTTGTCTTCTACACACAGGGCACACTGTCCTGCCAGAAGCACCGACAGGCTAAAACGTGCTGGTCTACCTGTTGGCCATTGTTGGGAAGCCTTTAGAGGTTTCGTTATTCACGCTGGATTGTTTTTAGTTTTTAGTGCTTCACCTCAGAATTTCAAAGTCACCTGGTCCAAGTTCTGCTTCTGGCTAGGGCTGTGTAAAGTCTTCAGTTTAGATAGCTCACTTTGTATATTATTATTATTATTGTTATTATTATTATTACTGTTATAAGTTCTATCATAATCTGTCTATATACGTACATTAGAACATTCCAAAGAAAGAGGAGATACATCAGTCTATCAGTGCTTTGTAGAGGTCGGCCAATATTAGTTTTTCAGATTATTGCTAGTCAGAGGTGGGTAGTAACGCGCTACATTTACTCTGTCACATTTACTTGAGTAACTTTTTGGATACACTGTACTTGTAAGAGTAGTTTTTATACAACATACTTTTTACTTTTACGTGAGTGTATTTGTGAAGGAATAATGCTACTTTTACTACGTTACATTGAGCAACGTTCCGCTCGCTTTTATGTTTATTTATCTGTTATCCAGTGCACGATCTGTTTGTTTTGTCGGAAAACTTCCTCCTAAATGACCGTTCCACCAATCAAACGGAGCTAGGCAGTCACGTGACCACACACAAAACTCGCGCGGACAGACACACACACACGCACAGACACACACACACACACCAAAGTCAAGTCAAAGTCAAAGTCAACTTTATTGTCATCTCTGCTATATACTGTACAGATACATAGAGAGACGAGACGACGTGGCTCCAGGTTATTTTCAGTGCAAACAAACAAAGAACGGTAGAACAGAGAATAAATAGGCAGTGGCACGACTAGGCACATGGGATAGACAATAAATAAGTAAAATACTAAAATATACATTAAACAATATACATTTTAAAACCAGACAACATACAATATACATTTTAGACTAGACAGGGAAGACAGACATAGAGGTAAACATGTTTGTCAAGTCAGGATGCAGTATTCTTAACAGGTTGAAATTGACATTTACACTGAATGTGCAAGAGGTAGAGTTATACTAGACAGATACTATATCCGGACTATTTTCAAGTACAATGTTCAGTATATGTGCAAATATGCAAACATTTAAACAGGTGCAAATTGACATTTTACATTGGATGTGCAGGAGGTAGAAGGTTATAATATGACAGATACTATATTCGGCTATTTATGTGTACAATGTTTCAGTGTATGTGCAAACATTCGTAAAGCAGCATATAATGTTTGTGCAAAAGTGGCAGCAGTGCAGTGTCATACCAGTAGTTATTGTGCATCAAAGTGACGGTGGTGTGTAAAGTAAGGTGCAGTAAAGTGCAGTGGTGCAACAGAAACAGTTTCTTCACAGTCCAGGTGTGTGTGTGGGGGGAAGTGTGATGGCAGGGAGTGAGTTCAAAAGAAACATGTGCACACAGACGCGCACACACACAAACACATACACAGACACACCTGCACATACATACACGGACACACACACGCACACAGACACACTTACATACACACACGCACAAACACACACAGACAGACAGACAGACCCCCACACACTGGACAGTTTGTGCACAGCCTGCCTTGTTCTTGTTTAACTGTATAATCTCTGCCTGCTGAACCTTGTCATTTAAACTAAAAAAGTTATTATTACAGATTATTGTACTGTTTATTGTGGCTGAATTTAAATTATGTTACTTTGTATAGATTAAATTTATTATTTTTTAGTTGTTAAAGTAATATTGTTTGGTAATATCCAAACACATTGTACATTGTTATTTTATATTTTTGCATATTCGATTATATGATTAACCAAATAATCTTTAATTTACTCCAAAGTTACTCAGTACTTGAGTAGTTTTTTCATCGAGTACTTTTTCCTCTTACTTGAGTGATTTTTTGGATGACTACTTTTTACTTACCTAAATAATATTATTCTAAAGTAACAATACTCTTACTTGAGTAAGATTTTTGGCTACTCTATTTGCTCTGTTGCTAGTCTACAGGTCCAGTAACCAGTGCCCTACTTCAAATATCAATTTATCTCTTCTAGGTTGAAGCGGGTCACCAGTGGTACCTCCAAGTGATTTACGTCATCGGACCCGAGTCCATATCCAGCCCCAGAGTCCGGCGCTCTCTCACCTACCAGCTGAAGCGCCACCCCAGGGACCTGGTGGACCGCTCGGGCCGACTGATGCTGGACGAGTCGCTCATCTACGACAACGAGGGCGACCAGGTGAAGAACGGCACCAACATGAAAACGCTGAAGCTGGAGATGGAGCCGGCGGCCACCTTCAAGCCCCAGATGGGCGGCTCGGTGGGGGGCGGCGTGGCGGCGGTGGTCCTTTTGGCGCTAGTTCTGCTGGCCTTCTGCCTCCTCTTCAGGAAGTGCCGGGTGGCCGGGAGGAAGAGGCCTTCCAAGACCGCCGAGGAGTATCCTCTGAACACCAAGGTGGAGGTGTGCTTGGAGCGGCTGGAGAAGAACCTCAACAGCAAACACTGCACCGTGAGGAACGTCAACGTCCTCAACAAGACCGCAGAGGTCTCCAAGGTCAACGGGGTCAAAGTCAAGCAGGTCAACCTGGAGGTGAAACTCCACAACAATCTGAACGACGGCACTGAAGTCTGATAGCGGTGGAAAACTAGAGTATTTAATAAGGAAATGGAAAAGAAAATGCTATTTTCTATTCATGTTTGTAATGAGATATTGTTAATGTATTTTTATATTACCGTGAGAGAGAAAAAAGGGAAAAATCTGTTTGCCAACTATGCAGTGTACATCATTTCACAACTGAGCTACCTCAGGAAGTTGTAAACCCTCAAAAGTCACGTCATGAAATAGTATAATTTTACGCTGACTCTTTCTGCAGTTACGCATCTTTCACCGTATTTTTTTAATGCCAGTATGCCTTTATGCTTTTTTATCACCCTGATTCAGCAGGCAGGCAGTGGTAGCTCAGTTACTTCATCACATCGCGGGCCTGGCGGCTTCAGTTTCTTTCGCAGCGCGTTTTGCCGTCGCAGTAAAACCACTATGAAAGTATTAAACTCACGTTATGTGCCATTATTTTTGGACAAACAGAATGATGTAAATACCTTTATGAAGTGCAATTAGCTGATGACGGTCATTGCACATCCCTGGTTTTTAGACTTTATGCCTTGATGTAAATTCTTAATGCTTGACCACCGTTGTGCCATGCCAATGTTTGGATTTGGTTTTTAAAAGTCTGAATCCAAAAACAAAGTGTTTTGTCAAAGTGTAGTACATAATTTACCAGACACTCTTGTCCACAGTGGCTTTCATCTCTCTGGAGCAAATAGTGCTGGAGGTAGAATAGAGCTGGATTTGAACCCATGACCTCTTGATCTATACGCAAGAATATTACCACTAAGCTGCAGCAGCCCCATCAGACGGTACCAGGTACTCAGCAAACATAAACCGAGATAGGTTTTCTGTAGTGAACACTGTAGTCGAGACTCCTTTTAAACACTGTAACAGCGTTTGTGCTTTTCTATTGTTTTATACTTTGTCTCTTTTATTTGCTTATTTTACACAGTCATTGATTCACACTGCTGTACTGTACGTAAAATCTCCCAACAGTATCCACTTACAACGTTGACACCAGACCATCATGTTATCTTGTATTATGCGCTATTATTATTACTTTCACATTATGTATTATGAACGGCACTATTCAAGTCACGGTCAGAACATGTTCCAGTCCCTCCAGAATTTTGCAGGTCTTGTTTGAGATTGTTGTCGTCTAAAATGCCTGATTTTGCGGCAGCTTTTTATAAAATGGGGATGAAAGTTGCGCTGTTTTTAGTCGTTTTGTTGCAGTTAATATGCGCGAGCAGGTCAAAGTGGCAGGAAAAAGTTGTGATTTTTCCCCCTTTAGAGTTATTCTTTAACCGTTAACTAATTAATACAATTTTTAAAAGCAAAACCACTATTATTTTTGTTAACCATTAACCGTTTTGTTATTTTTGAAGGGAAACGTGAGGCGTTTTTATCACGCACGTTTCCTATGTCTTCCCAACGTAACAAAGAAGTTTTGGTCAAAATTGCAAGGTTGTGTTGAATACACAGGGATTGGGCTAATAGTTGCGATCGCAACGTTGTGAAATCCTGAAGGGACTGATTGTCCTGCTGAGATTGTTACGTATAGTGCTCGTTTGAGGCAGCCATAAGGCAGGTTACGTGCCAAAATGATTCTTTTGCCGTTAGTTTGTGTCTTTTGTTTATTTGTCCGTTTTGCAGAAAGCAGTGCCTATCAAGTGGTGGGAGGTGTCGGAGTGAACATATTTTTGGTGCTATCATTTGTGTGAAAGGTAATGACACTGTTGATGTGAGACCTGTACTATGTGCCTTTTTAGTAATAAAATAGACATATGTAAAAGGATGTTGTGTTATTCCACTTGTTGAGTTGAGATTTGGATAATCTTTATAGTCTGTATGCATATTCCACATTCTCTTAAGTATGACATCTAATTTGCGATTTTACTCATATTTTAACTGCTTAATAACTGCATTTTAGATAAGCACGAAAAACAACAATTCCGTTCTGTAGCCTTAATTTTGAACACGGTGAAAAACATGACCGCACTAGTTAATCCATAAATCAGATGTAAATAACCCTATGTGTGCACAATCCCGAATAATAGGCTGAGAGATTTAATTACATGGAAAGTAAAAGACACAATGCAATACAAATGACTCCAGCAGATCACTTAACCGCCTGCTTGTCACCCTGGTCACACCTCCAGCAGTGTAACTCTCAGTATTCTGCCGGGACGTTTCTCACCTAGAAACACATGAACCCAGCATGCAAAACAGCATCAGACGGACCACCCACTCAGGAAGAAGCTAATCTTAGTTCTGTCTCGGTAAGGTCACTGTGAAAGTCATCTTGTGATGCTTTTAGTTGTTGTGATAAATCTGTTGCTATTTTTCCATTACATAAATTTCTTACATGAATTAATGAACTGCTTCCCATAGGACTGAGGGCAGCCAAGAGCACCTTGATCAATTCCTCGGTAGCCTACTTCGTAAACCAGTGAGAGTCCTCTGGATTCCGCCCTAGGAAAGTCAGTTTCTCTTTGTATTGATTTCAGATCAGGCTGAGAGGTATTTATTTTTCATGCTTATTTTCATACATATAAGACAACAATCCTAGACCGACTCCTTTATGCTTTGTCCTTCTTCCGCAAACATATGTGTGTTTCAGAAGACAACTATTTCATAAATTGAATCTGGCATAAGTTCATCCCTTCTTTCCTGCCCCCATGAGGCCGTCACTACTCGAGACAAGTGAATTGGCCGCCTTGACAATCGGCGTAGCCAGTTGGCTTCAATTATCTCGATGAACGTTAGCATTCTGCTGCTGTGGCGGGTGACTGGGAGCCTGGATTCCAGTTCATTAGTCATGTGACAACTCTGGGGACTGCGGAAGATTTGTGGAGGCGCGGGTGAATCTACAAGCAAGAAGAGAGAGGCCTAGGTAGTTAAAAACTGGGTCATTCCCGCCTCCTGCCCTGTGCTGTTCTTTGCTGCATCGCAAACACAGGACTGCTATAGGCGTTTGTGTGCGCTTGTGTTTCTTACTGAGTTCTTATTAGCCAATCTTTTACAGTAATTGGAGTACTGGCTTCAGTTTGCTGTGATGGAAAAGCCTTGCATATCAAGGGAGTTTTAATGTGTATTTGTATGACTATAGCTTAGTGGTCTCTCAGCCTCATTGTTTGCCTTTACTCAAGAGGTTCCTTTCTCAGTATTTTCTCAACCCACTCAGCCCTCCTACCCAAGCCATGCATTCCAGTCCAAGGCACAGTCAGTCTGTTTATTCTTTCTTTCAGCCTCTAGCAGAGGTGTTTTTCCCTTCAATCAAATTATATAATATATATATATAAGCTAGATATTTCATTGCAAACAGTGAGCAGAAAACAAAGCAAAGTCAAATTTAACTTTATGGTCATACACAGTATACAGAGACGAAATGACGAAGCTCGTCCACAGTGCAAATAAGACACACGGACAGTGTGCAAAGACTAGTCCTTATGTTGGCACACCCTTAAACATATTTAAACATATGTGTAGATAATAGAAGCGAGAAGCGTGAGGACAGGGCCTCGATTCCATTTAATAAAAACATGTCTGCTGTGGGTATATCAGTCAGTGGTGTCACTCTGTATTGAGGTGGAGAACCGCCTCCAGGCACAATGCTTCCCAATGAAGCCCAGCACAATCACTGTACACTTCCCCTCGCTAGTCTTTTTTTCTTTACAGCTCTTGTCACATTTGCAGAACACTTCATTGCTTAACTCTTTTAATAGAATGACTCTTCAATCAGGTCAGCACCTAATTTCTTTTACTGCACCTGATGTGAATGGAAAAAAATAAAGATAGATTTAGTCTAAGCTGCAATGTAAGGTACGACAAAGAACAAGACAAATGTGTTTTACTCTAAGACCTGCATTCTGTTTGATGTGATGTTTAATTTGCCAATCCAAACAGCTTCCAGCATGTAGCCACTTTCAGTCTGCAGTTCCAGTCAGCATTTTATAGCAAGACACAGCAGAGAATGTGGAACTCAAACGGGTTGACGGCAACCCGGTGCTTTGATCGAGGACACAGCTTTGCTGGGGGTAGGAGGATTGGCTCATATGCAATCAGTAATGGAAAATTGCTCTCCGAATTAATGCCAATTGGACTCCTCCACTAGTCGCTCAATTCATTTTTGGACAATTAATAGATCTCATACAACGTGAAATGCATTTCCTAAGTAAACAAGAATTTTAAGTATTGCCTTTGTGGCTCGATTGAGTGCAGAACGCTGGAGGTATAAGATAGTGAGTAACACCAGTACTGAAGTCACAACCTTTCGGCATGTAAACCCAGTACTTCAACCCGCTACCTGTAAAAATTGGAAAGTGTCATTCCAGTTAATGATATGTACTCCTCTGCCAGCTCTAACCCCGTTTATATGAAACCCCCAAAAGCTCAGAAGACCCTATACTGTAGATTTGACAAACTAGCATCCAGCAGAGGGCGCTTGGTCCCCTAACTCCGAACAACAGATGTACAGTATATTTACAGAACCTCCTCGGGAGCGTCTAATGCTAAGGGAGGAAGACTTATTGGTGCGGGTCATGTGACCAACCCTCTCCTGTATTATGTAATCTCTGTCTCCCTGAGGAGAAGTCGAATTAGTGACCTAATGCTCAAGAAATGAGAGTGACAGATTGCGTTCGCCTAACTTGTAGAGTGTTTCAGAGACATTATTAGCTCTGTTAATGCCATGCTTCATGACAGATTTTTTGCCTCCTCTAATTTGGCCAGCGGCGCCTCCTTTATCAGTTCATTCACTTTGCCGTTCCATTGACGCCCCTGTTTCCACAAATCTCCCTCAGCCAAACGGGGGACAGCATGGAGGGAGACGGTCATGTTCACCATCCCATCAGAAAGTAGCGTGAAAGGCGCCTGTGCTTCTTACACCAATCATCACAATAGGAAGGTCGGACAAAGCTGGGTTAGGTTGTCAGAGAAGGCGCTTTGGGTAATAACAAACCTCACGTCGGCGTCTCCACCGACTCTTACTTCCTATCTAGTGCACTACGCCCGTCAGCAAACAATGGCATTTCACGCCCTACGTAGTTCACTATCTAGGGTCACTGACGCTGAGTGAGTAGTGCCCTACAGAGGGAATAGGGAGCCAATGTAGTCACAACGCCCCCAATTATTCTACGGAGAGTCACGGGAGTTGGAAGTTTGTCGAGGTTGAAGCGGGGAGGACACGAGGCGAACAATATGGTTGAAATAATCGACGTTAAACGCGAGACCTGACGCGGGCTTTGCGTTTGGGATGCGTAACGGCCGTGTGTTTGTGACGGACTGTCTTCCTAAACGTGCTACAGCTCGTGGATGAGGAGCGCGGACAGGCGGCTAATGAGCTAGCTTAGCCCGCTAACTGTAAAAGGGGAAGTCGTGCAGCTGTGGGGAGGCGTTTTCCCCCGTCTTCACTCTTGAGAGCGCGCTATTCTACGCTTCAAGTTAACAAGCCTCGCCACAAGCGCTCTCCATATTTTTGCGAACGCTGGGACTGGTGGACTGCAGAGGTTTCGAAGGTTGTACCTGGGCACTGGCTCCCTTTCGGCGCGTTCCTAGATAAACGTTTGCTAGCCGAGCCTGGTCTGTGAGACTCGTCCTGTGAGCGGGCTAGTTCGCCAAATCAGTCAGAATCTGGATTTAACGTTCGTTTGAAACGGTCGCGTTTGTGGGTCAGACGCTAAATCCGCGAGCTGGTGTCGCGTGTTTGGGCGAAGTGGACGTTTTTCGCGCCGTTCCCGCAAACTTTCACGATGGCACGCGAGTGACCGCTGCTGCCCCCGAGCACGCGGGACGGAACGCCGGCGATGAGGCGATAAAAGTGAGCCGCGACAGTGTGTGCGAGTGATTTGAGCTCAACAGAAGTGTCCGTTCGGGAAGGCCGAGCTCTTACGAGGACAGAATGAAGAAGTTTTCGCGAATGCCGAAGTCGGAAAGCGGCGGACTCGGAGGAGGAGGTGGCGGAGGAGGCGGCGGTGGCGGCGGCTCCGGAGCGGGCAGCGGCGGCAGCAACTTCGTCGGAAAAGTTTTTGCTATCGGACGCTACCAGGTGACGGTGGACGAGCTCATAGCTGAAGGTCAGAGAATAAAAACGCTTACATGTTTGTGTAAAATGCCATCATATTGATGTACCTTGCGGTTTTGCCTCAGGGTTCACGTACATTTGTGTTTGTTAACCATTCTCACAACTGTTTCGCAACCTGCTCTCTTATTCAGCTGTTTATTTGAAGAAAACACGTTGAGTTACTTTCTGTGACTTAAACTTTTGCTTTTGTGCCCCACACCAAACTGTAAATGTATGGGAGAGAGCAGGAGCAACTTGGTTGTCACTTGTCCTTTATAAACAAATTGGTCCTCTATGGAAACCAACAGAAAAGACACACAGTTCTTTTTGCATTCACATATGAGAGTTTGAAAGAGTTTCTCTTTCTATTCTAGTCATTTCTCTTTCTAGTCAGCTTATGCTCTGTTTGTTTATTTTTTTAAGTGTCCCCTGACCTTTATAGTTTTGGGTTATGGATAGTTCAATTAATTTTATTAGTGTGAGGACACATTACAACAGACATGGTCACAAAGCTGCTTTATATGTTACGGACTCCGAGAGCAAGACAAGGTTGATTATTCCCTATGTAGTAAATAGGAAGAAACCTTCTAATGTTAGTCAGTGTCAGGTAGCTTAATGAAAATGCCTTTTAATCTTTTTCGTTTCTATACCTAAATGTCTTATATGATTGAGTATTGTCAGTAGCATGTTATCTGTCTAAGCCAAGCCTATATAGGTAAATGGACAAAGGTGAAGCAAAGCTGGAGCTGTATTCAAAATACAAAAACTTGCATGACAACCTCAAAATTTCAGTGATTAGTCAGCAGCTTTTTGCATATTTAAAATGAACACAAAGCCCTCTAAAGTGAATCTGACTTAGTTTAATTCTTGAGATGGCCTTTAGTGACACATTCAAGACCCTGGTCTGAGGTGGTCGGAGTCTTTCATTTAAGCCAATTTGACGTGTTTGTGTAAGCAACCAAAAGGCTAAAAAGGAAACAAGTCAAAACACCCCTATTTAAAAAGTGTCAAAAATAATTGATTAACATAAATAAAAGTAACGTGACTATAATGTTGGAGTAGTTGGTGGTTATCATGTGCAATTTCAGGGATATTCTCTCTCTCACACCCACCCACCCACTACCATCAGTCATTATGTCAAATCTCCTATCATGTCTTTGTATAGGGCCACTATGAAAAACAGATGAACACTCCACTGGTTGTCACTCTGGGTTTGCTTTAACAAAAAGCGTATGACACACACATTGCAAACGGTTTCATGAGTGCTGACACAGGGATGTTCAGAGGGATTTGTCATGGGATGTGTGACCCACTTCCTTGAGCGCGTGCCACCTACTTTGTCTTGTTCCTTTAACTGTCTGCGTTTAACCGACGTGGGAAGTGCTGAAAGGGTGTGGAATGAGAGAGGTGGACTCTTAAGAACAAGTCAATACCTGCAATCAAAATGTTTTAATAAAATCGTGGTGTTTTTTATCTCCAGTTGCAATGTTTGTGCATGTATGGCTGCTGGGAAGTTTGTATGTATTTAAATTGTAACCTCTTGTTTTCTATGTGGCATGTCCTGAATTACTTGCAAATATTGTCTATTTCTCAAATCCTCAAGCATTTAACTTCGACACCTCACACAAAAAAAAACATAGAGCGAGTTTATTCTTGAGTTTGAAAGATAAAGAAGAAATAGTTTTGTTGCCAAGGTAAAATATTACATATGTTTTGAACATTGTTTGAAAATTTCTCTTTTCTCCCTTACCTGCTTTCAAGCACTCCCTTATCAAAGAAAAGTAAGGAACAGCACTATTTGTCTAGTAACGTTGCAGTTCTTACACCCACTGTTGTGTCGAGGCTTGTTTTGTGTACAGATTTGTCTGCAGATGTGTTATGCCGGGATTTCTGTTTTGCAATCTCTATCGTGAGGGCATCTTTAAGCCTGCTGTTTTTGATTTAGTCTCAGATTTTAATTACAGTGCATTTGTTAGTTTTAGCTCTGCACTCGTCATTGTCCTCACGTTTCCGTTTGACTTGTCGGAGCAGTTCTGCAACAATTTCTGAATGCTTGTCTCCGTTATAGTGTTTGCGCACCTTTTTTTGGAGCTGGCAGCTCTAGCCTTCAGGTGGGTACTTCCCAGAAGTTGTCCTGGACGTAGGTAATCAGCCTGTACCAAAAGTGAGCTGAGAATGTAGCGACAACCTTTTCCAATTAGCGTGAATGGGGAAGTGCGGGAATGTGGCACCGCGTCCCTGCCAGGGCCACGATGGAAAAGCGCATCTACATTATCCGCATGCCATGCTGGAGATGAATGGGCGGATTGTGAGCCCCTTTGTTGGCCTGTTCCAGCACTCTATAAAAGAACGCCGGTACGACGCAGAACGCGCTCCCGTGACCGAGCTCGTCTCTTTTGTGTTTGCCCATTGAGCCCGACTGTTTTGCCTCTCTTTATAACGATCGGATACTCTTTGTGCCATCCTGAACAAATTATTTCAGTGAACTTGTTAGAGGTGAGGGGGAGAAAAGGGGGAGCTTTTGGATGAGCAGAGATTTTGCTTTGCACTTTTACAGATACAGCTTGCACTTTTAAGCAACTTCACTCATGTAGTAAAAGCCTCATGATAGTTTTTGGTGTGTTGTAATATATTTACGAGGACTGGTTACATCACATACTCTGTCTTGGTTGTGGTTTGAAGTCATTTTTGTTGCACATGCTCGTTATCTTAAGATCGTAGTAAGACGTTGTTGCCCAAATGCCTGCGCATAAAGCTTTTTCTCTTCCTCAGCAGATTACGCAGCCCCTAGGATAACCTAATCGTCTTATTATGCGGTTCAGAGACGTGCGCAAGCGAGTCTTAAAGCGACCGCATTTGTGTTTTGATGCTTCCTCCTGTTGTCACAGTGATAAAGTATCAGGCAGTTTTGGGCAGCGGCGATCTCGGCAGCGGGGAGGATATTGCGGCATTGTCCGGCTGACCTTGAATCGCGCCGCGAACGGAGGTGTCTCCCTGCTCACTGAGCATGTGCTGGAGGAATGTCAACGCCGACGAGTTCAAAGTCACTCCCGTTCCCTTATCTCGCATCGCGTGGGCCGCACCGCCGGGGGGGGGGGTGCCCTGGCGATGAATGTGTGCATTTGTAGACCGTGTGAGAGGAAGACGTCCAGGGTCTTGACATCCTCTGACCTGCCCACCCTCTTCCCTCCCATTAGTGGGTTCTAATGTCTGTTTTTTATGGCCACTTTTGTCATGCCCTTTTCCTTTTCTCTATTTTGGGGTCTTATGCAAGTTTGAGGACAGAGTCCTGTTTGCACACATGGTTCATTACCCATGATGGCTCATAATAGAGTTATCACCACAATAAAGGGTCGTGAAACCCAAGCGCAAATGTCTTTCTTGGGAAAGTCAACAGAAGGGTATCCGGTATTGGTTAGGGGTAAGGGGTTGCTTATGTGGAGGTACGTCCTTTATCTCTTTATGCTAATCTGATCCGATTTTCTCAGTTTTCTTCTTCGCACAACACAGCCTTCTAACGGTGGACGGTGAGGCAATAGACATCACTGCCAAGACTGTCCATTAAAAGACCGTTAGAAAGGCTGGTGACTCATGATGAGGAAACAATCGGTTGTTATCTTGCTAAACAAGTAATGGTTCAGATAACAACTGCCTTTGTTGTTTCAATCACGGAGGAATATTTAATGCTTCAAATTATTTCTCCAGGTTATCAGATTGCAAAAGTAGATGTTTTTGGTCTAGTCACATATCCATTGTGAATGTTCCCTTTCTCAGCTACTGAGCAGTTCTGACTTTGTGTGTCTGAAAATGTTGTATTTCCACATTTGTGCCTAAGTCAAGCTTCAAGGTTCTTTGTCATCTGTCACTTTATACATGTACAAAGTGTGATGAGACGGCGTTTTCCCTTTGCCCCGGTGCAACATATAGTAACACTGAACATTACATTCAGCAGGACAAAAGGTGCAAACAAGCAACACAAATACAGTACGAAAGTGACGTTTAGTGTAGAGATGGAATGTAAACATCAGGATGTTTGGTATTGCTTAGTGTATGTTTTTCAAGGCACATTGGCAGCATCAGCATCTAAGCAGCTTTTAACAAATAAAGTGCAGGAACATTACAGTACAAAACAATCACAATAAATAGACAGAACAAAAAATACACAACTAGTACTATTTGAAGGTGGGGATGTAAACCATAATGACTCATATTGCACGTGATTATTGTACTGCACAGGTTAGATGTAGAATTGAAGACATCATTGGAAGAAAGGTGAAATTCACAGTTATTGTATTAACACTAGTGCATTTGAGTGTGCCTGATGTAAACAGTAGACAGTAGGTACGTAAAGTGCACCGATTAGTGAAGTGCATCATATGATTAGCGTGACTTGATCGTTTTCTAATGAACATTTCACTTCACACTTTGAATGGAGCGATGTGACTTGACACAGGTGCCGTAGCTACTTGAGAAAAATGGCAGTGACTCGCCAAGAGGTATTGTTTTTTAGACCTGGCTGTGAGTTTTGCAATGACAAATGCACAGAAAATAGGTCATTCAAGTCTCAGCTAGTTTGAGAGGTTGGTGTTGTGCATGGTGCGTGAGCTCAGGACAAAATCCTTAAGCAAGTTTCAGTTAAAACACTGATGTTCCCACTGTGTCTAGGAGGTGCAATTCCTGTTGTCTCATCTAGTTTGTTGCATGAACAACGGAATCATTTTATTCTCTGTTCCTCAAATGTCAACTGAATCTGTCTGCTCAAGCGTGTAGTGGGGAATTTCAAGACGATTGTGTTTTCTGCTGTATTTGATGTCAAAAGAAGGGTGCCAGTCAGTAACGACCGCCGTTCACCCTCTGTTTTGGTGGGAGAGGAACACTCCTTGGAAATCACTGAAGGACCCAAATGTCCAATAGTTGCTGAAATGAGTTTACATGCTAATAATGATCTGCTAATGTAATATTTGTAGCAAATATGTGAAAGTAGTATTAGAAGAGGGGGAATGTGGGGGAAACAAGGAACGGTAGCTTGCTCATGAGTACCTCAGTGGTACCTTTACCTGTCCGCCGTTCGAACCGGCAACCTTCAGATCACAGGACAAACGCCATTCATTACGCACAATAGTCTTGAATGTAGGGGCACACTTGGTTTTGGTCAGTGAGCAGCTGTTTCAGTAGATAGCCGGAATCGCTAGCATGCTTGTTAACTAGGAAACACTTTTAGGGTAGCGTAATTCTGTAAAGCTCACAAAAGTCCTTTCTGTCGTGTCATGCGTTCTAAATTTGAGTAATTTTCTTTGCTCAACGGCTGTAATGACAAGACCGTCGGCTCTGCTCGGTGACGCTTCACGCGTCCATGATGGTGGGTCTCACAGCTAAATCCTAAACGCTTCTCTATGTGGCAATTAAAATGGTGTCGTCTGCCCAATGCAACACATGTTTAATTTCCCTTATCAGACCACCACCACCACGCTGAGGTAATGCATTATGTAACTATCATCTGCGCTTTGTTCCGGACTGAGAGAATGATGCCCTGACTCTTGTTCACACAGCCTTCCTGCACTCGAGGTCCTCGGTGATGCTAAACAGATGCTCCGAGGGGGTTCCTGATCCGAACTGCTATCGGCATTCTAAAGAAGAAAAAACTGATTAGTCACGTCCTTAGCAACGCATGCTGTGTTTGTTTCACAGTATAGAGCACAGTTTTTGTTCTGCAGTTTTAGGAAGTGTGCTCGTGGGGTTTTTCTGTGAAGGCCCTGAACTTGTCATGCCTTTCAAGTGTTAACTGGAAGGCCCTAGACTTTCACTTCACGTTTTCACTGATATGGTGATGTTTATTTTGGGCTTTACGAAAGTCTTTCAGTTCCGAGATTCTTTTTTAAGGGTGCTTTCACACCTTAGTACGCTTGCTCTGGTCCGAATCAGTTGATAATTTTGTAAACTTGTAGCATTTTCTCCTTGGTTCGGTTTGTTTTCACACGGGAAAAAAATAAAGCGTACCAAAATGTGTCACTTTAAATCACGCGAGAACGTCCTCTCCGCTTATTGGTCAGATGTGTTTGCCGCGTGAACAAAAATGTAAATACAGCAAGAAGATTCTGTGTTGACTGTTTCAAGATGGAGAACCTACGTGGACTGGTTGTCGCCCTGGTGATTACTTTCTACATCTCGTGCGTTCACCACTGAAGACGAATTATTGCGTTTGAAAATCAAGCGCGCTTACGACTGGAAAACAGCGCATTAATGCACTGCATTCGCCGAAGGCGCACATCGCGAAAATACAGGAGGTGGTGCACATTAATAAGGAGGAACAGTGATATGCTCATCATGCGAAATTATTCCCTAAGATCCAACAGGTATTTATATCATGTGATTCGCAGCCTTTGGTCCTGTTTTGGTTCGGTATGCTTTCTCACCAGGAGGACCGCACCAGAGTTCGCTAACTGATTCGGATCGAGACCACCTCTTTTGGGGGGTCTCGGTGCTGTTGTTTTGGTCTGCACCTGAGTGCGATTACCGTGTTCACACCAGACCAAACGAACCGCACCGAGAGGGGAAACGAACTCGAGTTCGATTGAAGCGGACTAAAGCCTGTAGGTGTGAAAGCGCCCTAAATGACCTTCAGATAAATCTAAATTTACAGATTTAACAAATGATTTTGCTGTTTTTCCTCTACTATAAATCCTTCCTCTTGTGCATTTGAGTAGCCTGCAGTGTCCGTTTCACCTTGCAGCTTAGCCTTACTTAGCCTAAATCGGATTAAACCACTTTACAGTTTTGTTTATTTGGTTTTTAAGTGATCTAAGAAGGTAAGAGGTGGTCGATGTTTATCCCACGTCAGAGCAAAAATGCTCATGCGTCAGTCATCTAATATATAATTTATGTTGTAACCTGTAGTTGCAAGACTTATTTGGCCCGTCTCTCCTTTATCACTTATTGATTTTGAAGCAGCTTGATAGGATGCATATTGAATGCTGGCTTTGCAAAGTGAGGGGAATTTTTATGCAAGCACTAGTACACTACAAACTTGAGGACTCAGCTGACACTTCAGCCAGAGATTTAAGGCCGTACGAGCCTCAACCTAGAAACATTCCAGTTGACCACCTTATTTTTGCAGATTTTCTTTTGTATTTGCAAAAAAACCCCAAAAATGGAGCAGGGTGTTTTCATTATATTAGTGCTGATTATGTTGACAGATTTGAGTTTTTAGTGAAAGCTAGTTGGAAAGCGAAAGGGAAAAGTAACTCAAAACAGCAATCTGGAAACCAAATCTAGCCAATATAGAATCAAAAATTGTTTCTGAATTAAGAATCAGTTTTGAATTGATTCCTGAGCAAAATAATCAAAATTGAGACTCAATAAGACCTTTTTCTTAAGAGAGAGGTTGGGTTTTGTAGCTTGGAAATTTCCAGAGCAAGAAGTCACCCGTCCGTGCTGTGAGGGGAGATATCAGCGAGTGCAGAATCTCTCAAGTGCACACCAAAAGTTAGCGGGACTCTATTTTTAGCATGTCGGCCTGTTCCGCAGATAAATTTGCAACCGTCATTGTGGTGTAACTTCGGAGGACTCACGGGAAACCGATTAAAGCGTGTTCTTTAGCAGATATTTGTGAGCCAGTCCGGCTTGTGTCCGAGCAAGATAGATTGCTTATCCACATGGTGAGAAGCATATGTGAAGTGAAGCCAGGCAAACAAAAGTTGCAAGAGATGATGGCCAGGTTTAGAGATGAAACGATTATTCGAATAATTCGATTGCAAATAATTTATGAAGCAAGTTTTCTAGAATCAAAGCTTCATTTAATTCATTTTACTCGCTAGAGAATGTTCTGCTTGTGTTTCACACGGACGCTTATTAGTGACGCACAACCTTTTCAGTTCCGCGATTTTGCAATTGAGTTATTCAAGTTATTGGAATAATCGTTTCAGCTGTATTGCATTTGTTAATAGAATGCGTCATCGGAAATAAAATGACATAGAAATAGAATATTCATAGCTTAACCTGAACATCTACTATTAACAGTAGGAGCTAATCAGACAGACAATCAAACTAGACAGTTGTCTATTGGTTCTGCCCTCCATGCCAGCCCAAATTTGTCACGTGGCCCCTTGGGAAAAATAATTGCCCACCCCGGTGTAAAGCGTATGTATGCGCGTATCGTTGGTGAACTACTCAATGGCATGTCCAAACGACATACATTGATAATTCCTGGAAACTTAATGTGGTTATGGGGATTGTATGTGCGTATTAATGCATTAATAAATGTACATGATAATGTGAAGGCAGTGATGAAGGGGTGCATAATTTAATATTTTCAATGTGTGATTATTAACCTTGTTCTTTTAGTACTAGCTGAGGAAAATTGTCAATGTTTATTTGATAACCCGCCACATTTGTCTACGATATGGATTTTATAGTAATTAAGCGTATGGTTAGAGCCAAACTCGTATGGACTCTGAACTGCAAAACAACCATTTATTTGTGTTGGCTGTGTGAGTGTTGAGCTGCATCCACCGTTTAAGAAGAACACACGAAGTTAAAGTGATAGAGGATAATAAATTGGCTCTTCCCAAATCCTTGAAACCAGATGAGTAGTTTGATAGGCCATTGTGTCACTCAGGTCATCATGGTTTCGACAGAGAACTTTTGGATGCCTAGTTGCTTGTTTCTACTCTGGTTGTCTGCATTCTTCTTTGTTTTGATTTTCTTGTTTTGAGGGGAATATAACATTAGACTTTCCCACCTTTTTTTAAATAAGAATGTTTAGTCAGCAAAAGATATGTGATTGTTAGTTTTTGCTCAGAATATGGCTTGAAAATCTGTCTAGGTGGTTAAACTCTACGTATTCTGGAATATAGATTGTGCCCCTGCAATATAGATCATGGTCTCCCTGGAGAGATGTGTGTCTAAACTGCATAGCAAGAGCATTCAGGATTTAGGCTGACTGTTCTATTACCCCGGGATGCAGACTGCAGCCAAGATCAGACTTGGAACCCATGTTTTCTCAGGTGAGATTTTCACGTGCTGATGGATTTCCTAGTTTCTGGCGGAATCTGCTCTCGAATTCGTGTCGTCCGCTTCTTGTGAAACTAGCTTTACTAAGCAAAGTGCGCTAGGCCGTAATGACGCAATCGACTGGCTGCTGGAGCCGGGATGGGAAACATTCCTCAGTAATGACGGGGTCTGTTCAGCGCAAGTGGCTTTTCCAGCCTGAGTTCTCCTGGGGAAGTGCCCTGTCTTTTCCTATCAGCACTTAGCGTCTGATGAGCGCAGATACTGATGGCTTCGCTGTTAATGCTGTCACTTTATGCTATCAGAGTAGTGATTTTAAGTCTGTTAGGGAAGTTCCTGTGTCTGTGGTTTCACGTTTGTAGTAAGTGACACCACAAATGAGTGATTTTATAGAAGCTCAGGCTACATGGTGATCAAAAGTTTTAGTATGTGTAGTATTGTGTGTGTGTGTGTGTGTGTGGTATGCTATGCTTTATAATAGTATTTTGTTACAAATACTTCCAGCAGGAAGTCTAATAATGAGTTTTTCCTCAATCAGGTGTTTGTTTTGTTCGCTACCATGCTTTGAAGGCATGACTAACTGGATCCTTGTTGTGACAAGAATGTTTATCTTTTTTTCCCCGTTGTTGACTGGATCTTTTTTTGTACTAGGGCTAGCTAATGTACAGCATTGTGGAATTGGGATTTATATATCACTGTTTTTAAATTGTATACATTTTTAGGGAGGGTGACAGGCTTCCCAAATCAAAATGAGGGTCACATCTCAAATTGCACTGTAAAACGTAGTAGCTTTTACTGTTCTTCTTTAAAATTAAATGTTCTGTAGCACATTTAGTAATTGCAAACTGAGATACGCAATCATTCTTGCACTTCAACGGAGATTAATACTTTCCCTTCTAACCAGACATGACACTAGACGTCTAATAGTACATTCAAGACTTTTTGGAATGGGCCTCTGTCAATACTGCATATTTAGTTCTTTTGCTGTGCTCTGAGGACCACAAGACAGTGTTTTTACAGGCAAATTAATGCAGTTGATGTTTTTATTAAGGTCCCACTGTTGAAAGTTATAGACTTTTTAGCTGATTTTGGTTTAGAAAAAAAAAACGTTAGTTTATTTGGTTGTTTCCTACCGTGATCATGCGCACCCAGATGTCTCTCGTGTTGATTCTGCATCCTCACCCGCTTTGTCTTTTTTCCTTCCCTCAAGAGGCTTAACGAGGCATGTGTGGTTTTATGTGTAAAAAGCCCCTTAGAGAATAGAAGCCACTGGCCAGTGATTTATTGAGAACTTGATCCTGGAGCATATGGGCTGTGTCAACAGGCTAGCAGCGCCACTGGGACTGGGAATGCGCTGGGCTTTCTAATGCCACCTGCCTTCCCAAGACTCCTCGTCCGCCAGAATCGCGGCCTGGCCGAGGACGGACACGCGGCAGCTGCTGCCCGTGGACGGACGGAAAGACGCTGGGAAGGGGATTTTCCGAGCCTACAATGTGTAGCCTGCTAGTGAGCGTATCGACCGGTCAGGCTGATCGCTTGTTTCCTCAGCCCTGTCCTGCCTTTTCAGCAGTTCTGGTCCTGGCTCAGGCACTGTCGAATTTCCAGCATGCGGTGATTTCCATGCACTCAACAGTCTGAAATAGTCAAATATTTATGTGGAAGGCACTGCCAAGAAATTGAACATGTGCTTCGCATGTAGGCCGTGCGTGATGTGTGATTTTTGCAGCTGCTGATGCTTTCGATAATGAAATACAATCTCCTTTCACTTTCGGAATGAAGTTGCACTTTTCCAGACTCAATGCTGTTGCCAGTATGTTTGCATTCTTTGTTCTCTTATGCTGGCAAGAGTTTTGTTTAATCCAAAGCATAATTCTGGCAATGTCTAGCTGTTGGTGCCTCATGGTGCTGCTTTTCGTGTTGTCTCTGGGCAATTGTAGACTCCCCTGACTTTCTGATTTAAAAAAACGTCAGTGATAGCCCCCTGACCTGTTTAAACCGCTCTTAGCTTCGAAACAACCTGAGACAAGGCCATTCTGTTAATGTTTGCTTGCTTTTAACTCCATCAAACCCTTTGTAGGTCTCATCTAAGGCAGTAACAGAGACTTAACTGCTTTTTCTTTTCAAAACATTTATAACACCTCATGTGATTGTCACATTTACTTTCACTTGGCCACTGGATTGGTGTTAGAAGCCAGACCAGGTTTCCCCCTGGAGTTTCACCAAACGTTGTTTTCCAGTCATGTGTTAAGGAAAATACCGTTTCTCCGATAGGTACCTTTTTCCTTTTTTTGTCTCTGCTTTTTTGTCTCTGTTCTATTTGACAACAGATGTAAACCTGGTTTCTTTGCCTAAACTATAAAGAACTTTAAGGGACGATTTCTGTGTGCACACTTTAGCTATGAATTACCATATGATTTTAAGAATTCAGTGTTATTTTTGTATTAAAACTATACATAAGTAACATAAAAATATGTCCAGATAAGCTCACCTCTTCAAGTTGATACCTTTTGAGTTTCCAAAAACTGTTTTAGGCTTCTGTAAAATATTTCTTGGTATGCATAGCTAGGCAGAGGCACCAAAGGACATGTCTATAAAATCTTGAATGTGTGTGTTTTGGGTAAGCAGGTTACTAAATCGGATCTGATTGTGATTCTGAGTGAGCTGGATGAGAAACTGAAGTTTAAATACATTAGCACGAGCAGTACAAACACCAGTATGACACTAGCAACAGCTCAGTCATAACTTCATGAAAGCAAAAGGAAAGGACGACTTGAAAAGGGACAGCCTGTTCTAGCTGAACATGCATATGTTATGCTAAACCCTGTTAGCACCCTCCTATGCAAATGTGTGCATGTTACACATACAGGCGTAAGTTTAAAGAGGCAAACCTTCTGGGGTGTTTATGTTCAGAAGCACATTTGCCTAGTCTGACATTGAAAACAAGAATTGTGTATAATTGTTGTCAAAACTTTGTAGCCAGTTATTATGGCAACACAGACTCTTACTCTGAAGGTTTTGTGTAACACTGACCTTCCAGATTCAGACTTAAGAAGAGTGTTTCAGGCTGAGATCTCAGCAGTGTGTTCTGTGAGTTATCAGTGTGCAGCTGCAAGTGACTCTCTCCTTTGCCTGCTCAGCAGTGAACCCTGACATACTTTATTTGCTGGGCAAGATGGAAGCCTCCTCTGCACATTAGGGTTTGGGGATTGCTAAGTGTCTCAGAACGCTAACCTCTGTGTGTGTGTGTGTGTGTGTGTGTGTGTGTGTGTGTGTGTGAGTGAGAGACAGAGCGCTGATTAGCTGCTCACTGTCGCATGCAGAGATAAGAGTCTCCACTGAGCAGGACTAGTTTGTCCTGATCCAATCTTGACACTCCAATACTGAAAGGCGAAAGCAATAATTGAATACTCAGGGTTCATGCATGTTTCAACAAGTTTGATGCATGTTTTTGCCAGTACCAAATGCTGGTATTCAGTAACACTAGTGTATCACAAACGCAAAGTGGGAAATCTAAGTAATTGCATCAGCAGTTAAATTTGTATATGATTCATCTATCAACTGGTTTAGACACTTGTTTTCGTGCTCTTCTGCATCAACATTTTAGTGAAAACACAGTAACTCTACTAACGTTATATGCTGGTATTGTCTGTTTGACCGAAGTTACGCTTTCACAGAAGAACAGTATTGTGTATCGCCCATTTTTCCCCCGTTTTCTCATTCTAGGTCTCGATCCAAACGCGCCCTCTATTCCGGTTGGCAAAACGAGCATGCGTTTGTGAGACAACAAACCCGCCATTGTGGGTTCCCGCTTTGTGCCCAGGCCGTTCTCTCGCCACGGCTTGCACTCTGACTCAGCTTGGCGTTAATGAGAAATGACCAGCCGCACTGACACTGCCAGGGTTCATTCCTCCACCAAGGAACGGGCCAGAACCTTGTCGAGGCACGGTTTCCCGAGCCAGCGCTTGCCGCTTCACGGCACACGGCTTCCAGCCCCTCGGTAACCACATCACAAGGCTCTCTGTGTGAGCGTTTCACACTATGAATGGGACCTGAAGTGGCACCAGAAGGCTCTGGTTTGACACCTAAGCTCTGAAATACTTTCCCTTTAGGACTTGGAGTGACTTCCCTTTCCTAGTGTGGGAATGGTCTTCACAGTGTTTAATAATCGTTTGTATTCACTTGGTTTCTCAGACACCTAGCGTTACGCATAGTCTGGGACTTAACAGTTGTGGCAAAACTAAAGTGGATTTGAAAGTCCTTTATAGTTTAGACCTAATCCGTGGGTGGCAATCTAGTCTAAAATCCCGTCGTTCGAAACCAACAAGGGAGACATTGTGACTGCGTTTATTGTCGTGTTTTCCTGGCCCTTGTGCCATTCTTTCTCTTCTGTCCATGTGCAGAAAGTTTTTGGTGAGTTGTGACAAGTAACCTTGAATTAAGTGTAGTGATGCAGCTGTTGCTGAATCGATAGGCTATAGCATTGAAGTAAGCTGGAAAGAGTTTTAAGATCTGTGCAAAATAACTGCATAGCAGAAGAGGCTAATCACACTAAAAATTAGAATGTGTTAATAATGAATAAAAACAGCAGTAGAGCTAATTGCATTGGAGTGGTCAGCGTTTTACATTTTCATGAACGCATGTATTGCAGCAGTCGCTGTTGTCAACTGTTGCAGAGCTGCTAATTCAGATTTCTTCCATAAACAAAGTAGAAAGAACCCTAGCTGTCGGCCTTATATAGACTCTACTCTCTTAGTAATAAATAAATTTCCTTTATCAGTAGATTGCTATGACTCACGGTGTCATAAAGTAGCATTAAGTTTGCCGCTGCCATTAAAGTCTCGGGTCTGCTTTTAGGGCAGATTAATCCTGGAAAAGTCGTCAGGCATTTTATCTACAGAGCGTTCTCCCGTTTGTGTATTTCCATCTCCTCAGATGGAAACAAAGAACCACGGTCCTATTAAAGGCGCAAAAGATAAATAAGGAAACATCAATCCAGAGCTTATGTGGTATGACACGGCTATGTCCAGAAGCCTTACCGATCACGCTGCATAGATTGTGTGTAGCACAACACTTCTGGACATTGAAAATCATGTTGCAGAATTTATTGTTGAAGTTTTTAAATCCGAGCCTTCGCGACTTGCTGAAATACATTACTACGAAGTACGGATGAGAACAAAAGACGCACTGGGCTGCGGTGCTGAACAAAAACACTGCAGAATGCGCCGGCGCCCGAAACGCACTGAGGAAAAGAGCACGTTGCCCTCCAATGCCCAGTATCTTAGTTGCCCATGTCCAGTCTCTAGATGATAAACTAGATGACCGCAGGGCGAGGTTGAGATTCCAGCACAATGAAGAGATTGCAACATCTTGCGTTTCATGGAAACGTGGTTTTCACGGAAACGTGGTGCGGTCAACGTGGTCTCCGTCAGACTCTTTCTCGGTGTTCTACATGGACAGAATGGAAGTGAACAAATGTAAAGATGGTGGAGTCCGGTTCATGGGGAACACTTGAGGTGTTTCTGTTTTCTCTCACTCCTGCTCGGCTCATCTGGAATACCCGACCATCAAATGTCGTCCATTCTACCTGCCTTGCGAATTCAGCTCCAATGATACAGACTACTTCTACATGCCGTTCAAGCGGGGCTACAAAGCTGTTTCACAACTGGTGTTTGGGAAATCGGACCACAATGCTATTTTCCTCATTCCAGAATGACGTGGTCTGGGAAATGTACCGGTCATGTGGCAGATACCGTTGACAAGTATGTGGACATAGTGCTAAGCTTTATAAGCGTGCTTGCTAAGGACGTCATCCCCCCAGCAACAGTAAAAACTTTCGCCAATCAGTAATCGTGGGTGACCTTCGGCAAGGCCGTGAACATCCGTTCCTGAATGACTACCGGCCGATTGCTCTAACGTCGGTGTTCATGAAAGTTTTAGAGTCATTATAAACTCATCATATCCTCCAGCCCCAGCTCCGCAGACCCACTCCAGTCACCTACCGCCCAAACAGATCTAGAGGACACCTTCCCCCACCTCTTGCTCCCCATCCTCAGCCACATGGATGTGAGACCGACTACAGGTTAGTCGACTTCAGGTCAGCATTTCAACACTGTTGTTCCTCACAGACTACATAAAACTGAGGGAGCTAGGACTGATCAGCTACCTGTGTGACTGGGTCTTCAACGTCCTCACAGGCAGACCTCAGGTGGTCAGAGTAGGTGGCTGTCTCCGACACGGAAGCTCCTCACAGATGCATGCTCAGCCCTCTGCCCCACACACTCTACGCTAAAGACTGTGGGGCTGCGATGTTGCTCACGACACGGTGGTGCTGGGCCTCGTCAGCAACAACAACAAGGGAGGCTACAAGGAGGAGGTGGAACTGCCTCCAACTTAACATCAGCAAGGCCCAAGTGCTGATGGTGAACTTCAACAGGAGAAAGGAGCGCATCTACCCCCCCGGCCCCTACATCAACAAGACTGCAGTGGAGAGAGTGAGCAGCTTCAAATATCTGGGCGTTCACATCACTCAGGATCTGACATGGACTGAACACATTCGAGCCCAGTCCACAACAGGTTGAGGCAGCGTCTACCACCTGAGACAGCTGAGGAAGTTTTGGGTCGTTCCAGTCATCCTGGGGACTTCTTAACTCTGGGGCAGTGGAAAATGTCCTGACCCAAAACATCACATCCTGGTATAGGAATAAAAGTGCACAGGACATAAAGGGACTGTAGAGAGTGATTTGGGCAGCAGAACGCTGTACCAGCTCTGCTCAACAATCTTTGTAGGACATTTACACCAGGAGATGCCCAAGCAGAGCATTAAGGATTATTAGAAGCTCGTCTCACCCCAGTTGCTGTCTTTTTAAGCTGCTGAAATCAGCCAAACACATTAGGAGTATTTTGGCAAAAGCTGGGAGACTCAGGAAAAGCTTCTATCCTCGCGTCGGAAGATTTCTTAACCAGGACATGATACTTCATTAACGTAACACAAACTCATGTCAAAGTGAGTGATTACACAGTGCACCACAACCAAATGTCACCTTTGCGAGGAGCAGTGGGCCACTAACATGGGCAGCGCCCACGGAGCAGCGCTTGGGGACTGTACCTTTACCGGTCCGGGATTCGAAGCGGCGACCTTCCGATCACGGGGCAAACACCCTAACCGCTCCGTGTTAACACCTCCATATTGTTACCAGCCTGCCATTTACACAGATATTTCCCATTTATGCTGTTAGTTATTACGGGACACGAGGAAGGCTCTCACCACACTCAATGTCGAGATAGAGGAACCTACCATCAGAAAGAGACTGTGTAAGTTTGATTTACATACGAGGTGTGCAAGAAGGAAACCCTTGCTGTCAGATAAACATCAGGGCACCTAAACCGTCCGTACAAAAGTTGAAGCTGAAGCGGGTGTGGAACACGACAGTGACCCAAAACATTTCAGTAAATCTCCCAAGAAATGGAGAGTTCTGGAACGGCCAAGTCAAATCGTATTGAGACTTGAAACGGTGATTTGAAACGGGCCGCGCGTGCAAGACGTCCTTCAAACATAACACAGTTTAAGGAATTTTGCGTTGAAGAGTGGGAGAGAAACTCTGTTTTACTTCCCTTTAGAGCATAGTTTGTCCTAACTTTATCCTCAGTAGGAATTAGTTAAAGCGTCTTAGTTTATTTCTTTTGTTAAACAAATGAATTTGTTTCTTGTGCTTTCGGCAAAAGATGCTGTTATATCACCTTTATCTAGAGATGTAATCTGAAAGAGGGTTTAATATTGATATGTTGATATTTCCTCATAAAGAATGAAATATTTAGTGGGATGTTCTGACTCTTTAGTAATTAAGATTTTTTTACTTAACCTGTAAACTTTTTCAGATTCTAAATTTTATTTTTGGGTCATTTAGGATACATTTCACTATAACTGCATGTGACAACATACAATACATATAATAGAACCTGGAGTAACAGGAGTGGCTACAGTCCAGGATCTGGAGTACTGGCAGGCGCCGGAGGACTGGACAGAGAGCCGCTGGTTTGGTGGATTGAGCATGTAGCAGTGTCCTTAGTTAACCTGACATCTTCCTTTCAAAGGGCTTTTACTGTGTACAGAGCACGTAATGGAACTGTAGCGTGGCAGTTGCATTGAGGTGCAGGCTTTCCGCCTGAACACACAGAAGTGGTTCATTTATCCAAGGTTTTTGTGATCTGAGTTTAACTTAAGGCTTAAGTAAGCAGTTTATACTTCACTTTACACACTTGTTAGAGCTGCACACGCAAAACAACTATTTTTTCCTTTTGTCCTTTCGCACATCAGAAAAGAAAAACGCAAGAAACAAGAACGAGAACACGCCCTTTAATTATTTTGTCTGAACCGGAGATTTTTGTAGGTCAGCAACCTGGACAGGTAATGTGCCACTTACAGCAAACACTGGACCATCATCATGACGTTGGAACAATACTCAGGCGTGATCACAGAGATGACAAAACAAGGCCTGTCATCGAAAAGTTCCTCACTGGTTCCTTTACCGGTCCGTGATTCAAGCCGGCAACCTTCCGCTCACGGGGCAAAGTCCCTAATTGTTATGCTGCCAACTGCCCCACATATGTTATACCAGATACCAGATCTGTCTACTGGTTTGAAATGCGTGTTGTGTGTATTCTCCAATAGGGGGTTTCTCTATGGTGTTCCTGGCACGCACACACAGCGGAGTACGATGTGCCCTGAAGAGGATGTATGTGAACAACGTCCCTGACTTGAACATCTTCAAGCGTGAGATTACGATCATGGTACGTGAGGTGCTGGCCACATGGTCTAAATATGTATTTTTTTTTCTCCACGTTCTCAAGTTAGTGTTCTTAAAGGTCTGTAGTCTCGTAGTCACCTGAGGATGGGTTTTCATCAGATCATTTTTCTGGTGCACTGCAAGTTCCACTGCTCTGTTGTTGCTCCCTGCAGAAAGAGCTGTCTGGCCATAAGAACATCGTACGCTACCTGGACTCCGCCATCAATGCCGTGGGAGACGGCGTGTGGGAGGTTCTCATCCTCATGGAGTACTGTAAAGGTCAGAAAGAATCTTTCTCTGAACGAGTGATGCGCCAGTGCAATTTTTAGGTTGATGCTGAAAATACGAATCTTGATTACTAGAAGTAAAGTTTAGTTTGGACCTGTGTTTTTAAAAATCTCCATGCTCCAGGCTAATCACACTGTAGCTGACATCACTGGAGGTTAATGTAAAACATTTTTTGGAAAGGCTTTTTAGGTTTAGCGTCTAAATATATGTGTGTGTGTGTGAGTGTAAAAAAAAAAAAAAAAAAAAAAGCCTTTCTTGTGTTGAAGTGTGTATGTATCTGGTAAAATGTTAGAGCTTATTAATAATTTGAATTTTAATTATTAGCAATTATTGTTAGCAATTACTAATTATTTAATTGCTCTGGCAAACGCGCTGTTTCCTGGTTCATTTTGAATATTGTATTTGTGCTTAACGGGGGGGGTGTGTGTGTCTCACAGCCGGTCAGATAGTAAAGCAGATGAACCAACGTCTGCATGTGGGCTTCACAGAGGCCGAGGTCCTCACCATCTTCTGTGACACCTGTGAGGCTGTGGCCAGACTGCACCAGTGTAAAACTCCCATCATCCACCGGGACCTGAAGGTACCACAGCTTTACAAAGGAATACTCTAGAACGTCACTGCTTTTTCTTTTCCTTTATACTAACTGTTACAAATTGATATACGAATAAGGCACTAGTTAGGCTTTGTAGTCATGAGATGAAGTATCATTAAGCCATCACGCTTATTGGTTTTGGTTTGATGGTAAATTTGTTTTTCATGAAAAATTCTGCTTTGCCTGTGTTTTGACAGGTGGAGAACATTCTTCTGAGTGATCAGGGGAACTATGTCCTGTGCGACTTTGGAAGCGCCACCCACAAAGTGCTGTACCCCCTCAGAGATGGTGTGACTGCAGTGGAGGATGAGATAAAGAGGTAAGACCTGTATTGCTTCATACGGCCATCGGTAATTAAAGTCCAAAAGCAATGATGAATGACAGACTCAAGTGATTTGACGATCTCCAGGACAGTAATTCTCTTACACTGAAATATGTAAGGGGTGCTTTTATGCCGGTCAAACAAGTTGGCAGTTTGCAACTGAAACTGTCTATAACCCTTCAGAGATTTATCCTTTTCCAGGGCCTTGTTAATTAGCTGATGAGTTGAGTTTTCCTTTTAACCCGACGTTTAATTAAAAACGATGTTAAATTCTATTGAGTTGTGACCTTCCAGCGCAGCAGAATCCCTGATGGCGGGTGTGCGAAGCTGTTCTCTGGAAGTGTCGTCAAACATTTGTGCTTTTCGCGTGACTTCTAACCACATTGCCGGTGTGTAGCTTTCTTTGTGATCACTGTGGGACGTGACGTTTCATGCAAGGTGCATTGGGGCAGGAGGAGCAAACGTCACTGTGCAGCCTTTAACCTTCTCCTCGCGTTGTGTGCAGGTACACGACCGTGTCCTACCGGGCCCCAGAGATGATTAACTTGTACCAAGGGAAAGCCATCACAACCAAGGCTGATATCTGGGTAAGTGGGCAACCACACACACGTTTCTCTCTCAGTCCCAGCAGACATGCCGGAGATCTGGTTTGGCCGGCCAGCTGACGCAAACCCGTGAGCCAAACCGGTTTCTTTTGTAAATAAGTCCCACGTACCGATTTTTGCGTCCTCTGTTTTTGTCATGGAAACTGACAGACTCGTTTTAGGGGCGATTAATAATAAAAGTCCTTTTTTCCCACCACTCTGTCTAATGGCCTGTGAGTTTTACTGCCTGACGTGTGTGGAATGGTGTGATTTTAAAAGGGGAAGACGGACAAAAAGCAGGTATTTTCCGTTGCGCGCTGCCTCTGGCCCGGTACGGCCACGCTGTGTGTTACCACTGGCCACCGTGCAAAGTCCATGTTGTCTGTTTGAAACAGTAAATAACTGCCTGGTAAAAAGGGTTCGGTCTTGATCACACATCATGCCTAACTTTTGAGTTTATGTACACATAGTTGGCTTGGTCTGTGTGATCTCCGTTAGGAGTAGAACTGTTATGACAAGGTCTTGAGACTAGAGAAGACTGGCTCAGTGTCGCTTCCTGCTTGGCCCAGCTCTAAAGATAGGAACCTGGTCTTCGCTGATGAAAACTTCCTTTACTTCCTTCGCTTTGCACATGCTCCCCCACTACACGTGCACTTTGCCGTGCTATAGCTTCATGGTCATCGCTTCAGAGCGGGCCCAAATCAGAAAAGGAAACGAATGTTATGCTTCCTGTCAGTTTTTTAGCTTCCTCTAGAAGCGGAGCAAATTGATGAAGCAGGCAAAACCAGCGTGTTGCGGAGCGAATGAATCAAGTTTTAAGCTTTTATTTAAGTGTAGAACACCACCGCCTCGACCTCCAGGAAGTGTCTCATCTGTTTCTTTAAACACCAAACTCCTGCCATCTCCATTTCTCTTAGGCGCTGGGATGCTTGTTGTACAAGCTGTGTTTCTTCACGCTCCCGTTTGGGGAGAGCCTCGTGGCCATATGTGACGGACTCTTCAGCGTTCCCGATAGTTCAAAGTTTTCCTCTAAACTGCACTGTTTAATCAGTAAGTGATCATGCCTGTCTTTTTAAAGCTCTTTACTTCTCTTAGTTCATGAATTTATCTTAAGAAATAGATGATCACAAGAGATCGGATTGTCTTATTCCCCCAGTTAATTCAGGAGACACAGACGATGTTATTAGTTAAACAATAGCGACACCTTCTGGTAGTTCTGAAACACAACATCCCTAAGCCTTGTTTACTGTCGGTTTATTCACAAATCTTTACATTCAAATTTTCATATCTAATGTTTTTCATCTGTAAATATTTTTACTGACTTACTGACCCACATGAAAACATGGTAAACTATGACGCTTTAATTGGTCACCCGCTCAACCTTGTTAGTTCTTGGCTGAGGCAACAGAAGAATTTGAAAAGATGAGCTCTTATTTATTCGATATAAAACCCACTTTAATCAGTGTGGTCACAGTACCACTTATCTCGAATGCCTCTGCAGGTTTTATGCGTGCGTGTTTGTGGAAATGACTGTCTTCGTGAATGAGTAATATCATACCTGGCCACGCAGACAAAGCCTTTTCCTTTTGTTGCAGGATACATGTTGGAGCCTGACCAAGAGAAAAGGCCTGACATCTATCAGGTCTCATACTCCGCCTTCCGATTAGCCGGGAAGGAGTGTCCCGTGCCAAACCTGTTTGTAAGAACCTTTGAAAACATAGTCATAACTGAATGCAGCATCAATTGGTAGTACTAGCGCAAGTTGACATTGTTTGTTTTGCAGAACTCTCCTATTCCCACCTCGTTGCCAGAGCCACTAACGGCCAGCGACATCGCTGCTAAGAAGAGCCTGACGAAAGCCAGGTGAGTGTGGTGTGGATGTCATTGGACATAATACATTGGAGATCTTTATTTTCGAATGGCAGAAGGTTTGCACCATGTCCTCTATATTTTTCAATTTTATTTCATTTTCAATCTAATCTTCAAGCAGGCTTCAAGATGCAGTCGCTTTAAAAAAAAAAAAAAAAATCTTACACCTGCTTGGTCATTGTTAGCAGAACTGGAGACTTTTGATTTCAGTTTGCCATTTCTTTGCAGAATAACGGAGTCTGTGGGTCCCACGGAAACCTCCATCGCCCCCAGGCAAAGGCCAAAAGCTACCAACAGCAACGTCCTGCCACTACCCAACTCAGTAACTCCTGTGAAAATGACTGCGCCCCCTGGCAGCGTCAGCAACGGACAGAAAGGCAACGGTCACTGTTTGCAGCGTAAGAGACAAACGACATAAACAAAGCAGCGTCGGGGATAAGTGGGGAAATGTTGAATGGCAATTGTAACCCTTGAAAGTTTTAGCTGGTTAATTTGTTGATTGGATTTAGTCACATGCCCTTCCATCAAGCTGTTTGTCCAAGTTTTGGTTTGATAATGAATTGGTCAGTCTATGTGACCATTTTGCCCGTGTTTGTCTGCTTGTTCCAGCCCAGGGGAACGGGCAGCAGGCGGCCGTGCAGATGCAGAGCAGCAATCAGCAGAACAGAGTCCTTCAGCAGCTGCAGCCCGGAGATCTGAGACTGCAGCAACTCCATCAGCCACAACAACCACATCCCCATCAACAACACAGCGTGCACCAGCAGCCCCACCACGTCAGCGCTCAGCAGCTGCAGTACATGCAGGTGAGTCTGTCGGCTGCGTACAGTGTGTATAATTGATGTGTGTAGTGGAGGGAAAGAGAGCCTGTTACGTTTGTTTAATGAATGGGTGCTTTCTAATAAACTGAAATGCTGAACAGTTCAAAACGGGCCAATAGTTTAGATTATTTTATACATCAGGTATTTTCACAATAGTGTTCACAATGACAGTCACTCATTTCCACGTTTGGTGAGGTGATGGTGTGGTTCACTCTACTGCTCATGACAGGAGGGCAGTGTGTATTAGATATTGGGGTGTTTTCTGTGAGTGTTTAACTTACCATAATAACTGCACGAATTAAGCTCAGGCCTTAGCATTCGTGTAAACTGCTGTTACCCTGTGCACGCGTGTATGTAGGTTTGCGATGGTACGTTACAGTACCGTCTTAATCGCCCAAATTATACTTTCACATGGGTTTCTGTTGGTAGCCACCGTGCTTTGTAGGTTGTAGTGTAATTAGACACATTTCTCTGCGTTAAATAGCTTTCATATAGCTTTATTGACGAATAATTTCAATCTTCCCCACGTTTGGTGTCTGCAATGGAAGCTCGTTTTGATTCACTTATTAGAGCGCACACAATTTTTGAAGACTAATGGCTTCTGCGTATTCATTAAGAGATTGCAGCTGTTTTGTCGTTTTGCATGATAATAGTGTCGTCTGAATAGAATTAGGTTTACTACAACATGTACATTATGCTATGGCTCGCTGTGCTCCTTGTTGGGTGACTTCTTCCTCGAGCAGCCAGGGGGCGCTGTGGGCCGCGTGTTTACACGGAGAGCAGACACAATGTGTTGATGCACAGCAGGTGGTCGGCTGGTTAATCGCGTCTTGCTTCGTTAATGGGTCAGATGGCCCAACACAGCTGTTTGTGTGCTGCCCGAGAGCAGCTTGTGACTGTTTGGGAGTGTGAAATGTGTTCGGCGTCACCGGGCCTCACTCTCGCCCGTTCCACGCTGTGTAGTGAAATGGTCCCGTGGTTTTGTTTTCTGCGTTATCACACACAATCAAGACGGCGGCAAGGATTTTTGTGATGATGTTTGTTAGACATCTGCTTTTACGTTTATAACAAAAATAATCCCAGTTGTAGTCGTGGATGCATATTGCATATTACTGTTGCATGTTGTGTTTTCAGATACAGTAATGATTATGTACTTTTATTCAGATTTATTCCGTTTTTTAAAGACTTTGAAACATTCGCAGGGGGAATTGCTGTTGCACATTAATTACATTTCTCTATGTATTTCCCCTGCAGTATCAGGCCACTGTGCAGCACAGTCTACAGATGCAGCACATGATCCAGCAGCAGATGATGCAGCAGCAGTCCATGTATCACCCTCAGCAGCAGCAGCAGCATTACGCAGCACTGGTGAGTTTTGGGTCGAGGCAGGTTGCCCGGTCGCCTGTGAAAGGCAGCACTGCTCTGGCCTGCTTCATTTCCTCACTCTCTTAAAGGGACTGTGGAAAATCTAAGGTGGTGGAGAGCAAGTGTGTGCAAATGTTGTTATGCAGCTCTAAGAACAGTGCCTCTAAACAGTTAAATGATGATGAATGAGGACACTTAGAAGCAGCCCTTTAATTAGTAATGTTTCAAACTATTGTTTATGTATTTTCTTTCCTAACATTTTGCTCTACATTTGCCAAGTCCAACTTTGGTTTTCCCTGAGGTTATCTACATATGTTTGGAGAAGCGTCTGAGCGAGAGTACGCGTAGCACGCGTTGGTTTGAGTCACCAATACGCCGATGTCTGAAGATAGCTGTAGATAGCTGTAAGCTGTAGTAGTTCAGTTCTTGGACTGTGTCATTCCGCTTCAAATGCTAATTTGGCCACACGCATCCCCTGTATAAGCTCCTCGTGCCAAGCGGCTTTCGAGTCCAAGTCAATGCCAGTCGGTCGCATCCGTCAGTAGTTCCTCCGAAATGTATTTACGCTAAACAGGGAAGCGCCACTAACTGACTTCCTCCAAATACATAACGTTAAGGCGGTGCAATTTTTAGCTCATTTTCCACCGAATGGTTACCATCTGTTTAATTTCAGATGCAATCTGCTCCATGCAAAGCCATCAGGGGATTGAATGGGGGGGGGGTGAAATCGACCAATTCTCTGTGTTAAATCGTAACATATGAAGCAATTACACTGTAGGGAAAAGCGACGGGCTCTCTGTCACTCTCACACCGTCTCTGTGTCCTTAACAGTCCTTTTGGGTCAAAAAGGTCTGGAGGATTTTTTACACAGTGTGCAAAGCATTTAGGAAGTGTATTTTCTTGCAATAGAAACAAAATGAGTGTTGTAATCAAAGACGTATGTGGATGTGAGAGAATGTCGTCGGTAGGTCACGGGAATCCCACGGTCCGGCAGTGTCGTTCCAACACATTATGCCCATATTAAAGCGAAGTGCTCTGTGTTTTTACTGTAGATGCATCACTACCAGCAGGCCTTTGCTGCCCAGCAACAGCAGCGTGCTCCTGCCCAGCACGTCCCCTACGTCTCCCCACTGGAGTTCCAGGCCCCTCTGGGCTCCTACAATCCGTCCCCCTCTCCTGTGGATCAGCCTTTCACCAACACCAGGTAGCCGTCACCAAATGTCCTACCGACTCTCGAAATTCACCCTTAAGAGACGCTTAAGTAATTATAATATTATATAAGGTTCCTCTCCTTGTCCATCGACAGAACGACCACCCCAGGTTCGGAGGTGATCAGCCCTGGTTTTCAGGCCGTCAGCCACCCTCCTGACATGTCTCGCTGGAACCCCTTTGGCGAGGACAATTTCTCCAAGCTCACAGAGGAAGAGCTCCTGGACAGAGAGTTTGACCTTCTGCGAGCAAGCAAGTGTTTACGCAAACTTCTCTTTGCCTTACCCAACCGTAACTTACTTCCTTTCACATGCACAGTCCCGTTTGTTCGACATTTTCTAAAGTAAAGAGTAAACTATACAATTAGTGGCTTTTTATGCTGCGTAAATGTTTGCGCCAATAAGTTGGTTGCTGTTAGATCACCATAAAGCTGCTACGTTTGAAAGAGACTTTAAGCAGATGCTTAGTTTCAACGCTAAGGACTTCCTCTTATTTAGGGTTCCGTGAACTCACTGACTCGCTCACAAAAGTTTACACATGCATGGAGCAAATCAGAGTTCTCCCCCTCTCCAGCAGGGGGCAGCAGTCTCACACTAACCCGTCTTCCCTCTCCCTCCCTGCAGAGAAACCGGCGGAGAGAGGCGTGAGCGCGGAGAGAGGCGTGAGCGCGGAGAGAGGCGTGAGCGCGGAGAGAGGCGCTGCGGAGCGCCAGCGACCGACGGTTAAGCCCCCGATCTCCGAGGACCCCTTCGGCTCGGTGCCCTTCGTGGCCAACGCAGGCAAGTTGTAGCAGTCGCCCCCACTTTTCTCCCCCAAACTCAATCGCCCCACCACCCCACCCCACCCGAAAGACTGCAGCTCCCGACCCCCGGCTAACCTTCCCAGACACTCTCGTTACTCTGGACATTCGGCCGTCTCTTCAGGAGCTGGGAGCGAGGCGACGCGGAAGTGGTAAAAACGCAGCGGTGTTTGTAATGCGCATTTGGTAAATAAGTCGTGTATCGGGTCAACGTTAAGGAGCGGACGTGCAGTAAAATGATATAGAGCAATAGGAACGGTCGGGCTGGGCGATACGGCGTATCGTGTATCACTATTTATCGTGTTAGAAATGCACCTAGGATAAGCCTGAACCTCCATTTCTTATAGGTTTCCACAAAACTCGTCAGCAACCGTCGCCATTAATGTTGACGGCGTTGCGATGTACGATGCATTGTGTCGCCCAGCTCAAGAAATAGCCTTCGACGGACTGCAAAAATGTGTACAATAGAATTTTTAAGAAATGTATTTAACGGTGTAAAGTGCAGACACGGCATCGTAGTTTTGTAGAAATGCAGTTTCCTCATCTTTGCCTGAAGGACCTCACCGCCGTACGGCTGTTCGTGTGTAGTGAGGTTAGACGGAACATTCTAGTGCCTCCATGCTTTATATCACCTAGATTTGCCTTTTGGGAAGGTTTTGCACTTTACTGTTGCAGGTAGAAATTTAAGTGCATCTGTAGAAAATTTAGCTGTCTACTTAAAGTAACTATAGACCCCCCTCCCGCCTCTTCTGTGTTTTGGGAAAAGTAACTTTGTACGAAGGGAAAAGTACAACCCAACACATTTCCCTTTCTCACTAAGGGTGATGCGGCCTCTGCGTAGGCGCCAACATCAATTGCATCAGTTTGGCATGAAAGAATAGTCCTACAATTTCTCGAGCAAACTGATCTTCCTTCTTTTGTTGGTCTGTTTTTCCACAGCATGTTAGCAATTGTGGCAAAAGCCAGATTTTCTCAGGTACAGGCCCGCAGATCTTGCTTTTAAAAAAGTCAAACGCTTCCAGAGATCTGTTTGTTCATCCCAAACATGCCAATTTCTCGTGCAGTTAATCGCGAGTTTCTCTCCAGTGTTAAAATTGGCTTTAATTCCCCACATTGAGCCTTAGCCCTCTTTAAAAAAAAAAAAAAAAACTGTGAAGATGCTTTGAGATGCCAATATAGGGAACGTTGGCAGGTTCATTAAGTTGGGGTGAGTTTAGACACAAGCGGGAGACTGTTGGATCTGTTAAAAGACGGTCCTCGCTTTGCTTCACCACCACCGCCCCTTTCCAAATGCAGCATAGCCCGTGCTCGTGCACATTCACTTTTTCTTGTGCACTTCTTCGTTTGTGCCATAGCTCCAGGCTGTATCTGAGTATATAAGAGTCATTATAAATATAGATACGTTTACTTGCTGCTTTCTCATTTTATCCAGAGCAGCAAGAAGGACTGCACAAACGTCTCATAACTCATTAACGTTTACATGGGGCTCGTTTTCTGCACACAAGTTCTCAGATATCAGATAGACATTACGTACACTTGTGTGCTGGGCCGTATTCAGGCTGCGGCTGCGTGTGCGTGTGGGAGGGAAGCAGGCCCTCTTACGTAGGTAGGTGAGAGGTTATCTTACCAAAGGTAAGTTGTCCGTAAAGTTAGGAGACCTTTTTCAGTTCATTCATCTCATTTTTCACTTCAGTTTTCTTTTTTATTATTTGAGTGCTATATCATTTTTGTATCAGATAAAGACAGCCATTCTCAGAGACATCTTGGTTAGAGGGATATCAGTTTTACCTTCATATAAGGGAGTCAGTGTGAAACCCAGAATCCCATTTAGACCAATGACTGAGCCATAATTTTCTCTGTAAGACTTAAAGGGTACATAAGCAAAACCTTCTTCCACATGGACTGGAATTTTTGTTTACATTTTCTTTTTCTGTCAAGCTTTGTAAAGATAAAAGGGCTACATTTGATTGTTTATGCAGTCTTTAAGTCGATTGTAGGTGTTAAATCGCTGTTTAAAAAGTTTTGTGTCGTCTTAAGAAAGAAGGTTGTAGCTTAGTAACGACTAGTCCGGCTGCTCAATTCCAACGGTTATGTCCAGATTTGAACGTTTTTATTGTCTGCTTGCTGTAACTAACCAGAGTCCTGACGATGCCGTAGCACAGTTATTGTACTAAGTCAAGTTAGCGTTAAACAAACGCATTTTAAAGGTAACGCGACGCGAAGCTTTTGAGAAACTGTGCCGACGATGCCTCCTAAGACGTATAGCTCAATTTTATTAGGTTCGGCAGCTCCGTCATTCTTATTTTCTTTTATATTTATCCATAAACGTTAGCTGAATAAGTTGTTCGCTTTGTTCTTTTCCCACAAACTAGAAATGTAAATGCTCTTGTATCATAATGTGAATGTTTCCTCATAAAATGGTAATGATGAATAAAAAATAATAATAATCAAAAACGATATTTTTGGTTGATTTTTGTTATAGTCTAATTCTAGCAAACTACACCGCACAAGCAGGATGTCTCCACTAAGCATGGCTGTCTTTATCTTATACAATTATTCAGGACATTTAAGACACACTTGAGCACATTGATATGTAGTCACAGATGTAGTAGAGGCGGTACGTGTAGTTTAAGCTGTGAGGTTAAACGTGGAGAATCTTTGTCTTTGAGAACGACAGTAAATACTAGTCACAAGTATATATTCAGATTCATAATTTGACACTGTAATTTGGTTTTCTGTAATTTATAGCTCCACGTGAATGAGATGATGATTTTATATCTTAAATACAGTCATCAGTGTAGACACCCAGATAAACACGTGTTTATATTACAATTAAGGCACGTACACATATCTTAAGTGTATTTTCTGTACGTGTAGTTACATGCCACACGCTTCAAATGGGTATTTACACTTACACTGTATTTATCTTGTTTGTGTCAATATACACAGATGTTTCTTAAAAAAAATGTTTAGATATGTATCAAAAAATGAAGTATTTCTTAACATGTACAGTAGATCTACACTATGTATACAGTGCTTGTATATTTATATTTCTCTCAGTGTATACATGCGTCTATGTATATTAGGAGTGCTGGCGTGGACGATAAGAGATTATAAGGGAGATTTTCAGCCGGCGTTCCGCTGCCCCCTAGTGCTCTGCGGTGGCGTTGCGGGTGGTCTGCGACATGCAATCCACTTTCAGAAATATTTCGTCACATTTATTTTTCAGAACGTTGCCAGATGATTTGCACATCATTGTGAATAGTCAATTTAATGCAAATCTTTAAAAAGTAATAAAGTCGGAGTGGTGGTCTCGGGTTCTAGGTACGGCATAAAATTCTAGTTAAAAAGGAACTATGCGTGCAATGTGAGGTAATGCATAAAAATGGCATATTGTATCGAATCCACTCTGATAATGGTAATCGAATAGTGTATTTAGGCGTTAGTTTTAGTAGCTTATGAGGACATTTTGCGCGTCTACCCACCGACACTAGGGGGACGTATTTGATTTATGGCTACATGGTCCTCATAATTTCATCATTGTAGATGCACCTTTTTAAAGTCCTTTTATGCCATGCCACGCCAAAACACAGGGTTAAGCTCGGACCTATTGAAGCGCCCCTGTAACCCGCACCTGGCACTACGCCCAGTTTCTACTTGCGTTAAGATTCACCAGTACCGTTTAGCCAGATACAGAGTTTGGGCGCCAAAGGCTCTGACTGGCTCAGAGCCATGGTGATCTTTATGTCCGTCTGGGCGGAGTTTTCAGCGTGGCTGAGTCGACATCCCATCACCTGAAGATCACAATCTACCACCGTAAGGTAAGAAAAGTTTTTAAGTACTAACACATGACAAAGATAATTTTGAGCAAAGGGAAATGAAATCACTCGTGTTAGTGGTAAGTTGGAGAAGTGAGGGAAGTACATTTTGCATATATTTTAAAGTTCTCCCACAGCAACGGTGTCCTGGACAACACAGTAGAGCTAGATAGTTAGCATGCCTGCCGAACCATTGTAAGTTCTTACGATAAAATTACTCCCGTTGCTCTATTATTATTTGATAGTTAGATCAAAGCTCACTCTACGCAATTGTTTGGTTAATGAGCTAGTTGGTAGTGTCTGTTCAGTCGGGGAGTTTCACTAAGGCTTTAACAAGGGAGCGTTGAACTGTTTGTCCCGCTGCAAAAACGCCGTAAACTTAGTAAATGCCGGTAGGACGATAAAGCATTTTTAGCGTGCCCGTTCGCCTCCAGGTTTAAAGATGTGAGGCACAATTTCGGGATATTTATATTTATGTATGATATGTATATTTATAAGTCTAAGAGGAATCTAGCATAACGTACAGATGAATCTGTGGTAGTAACACTTAAAGCCGTCTCAGGACACAGTTTATTTGTGTAATATTCAGACATACATGGCTATAAGAGACTCTGCTTATAGTCTAGTTTTGAACAGAACAATGTAAAGCTGAACATGAATAAATCTTTTTGTTCAAGAAGACGACGGAGAAGATGGCCCCCACGAAGCTAAGGACCAGGAAATCACCTCCAAGCCTAGTTGGCTGTTTTAGTTCTTCTTGAAAAGATAAAGGTAGGCTTAAGGATAAAGTATATGAAGGCTGATAAAGGTGCGTTAAGGCGCAATCCACACATTTTCTTTGTTGTACACGGTTAGCGTAACCTTCGTTAGTGCTATTGTTGTCAGATACCAGCTGATTTGAACGACGATTAAAATGTTGCATCTTTGATTTCAGACCGCAACTGACAAACCAGTCTGAAAAACAAAACCGGCTGTTCCATGTAAAGAGGTATGTGTAGTGAGTTTTCTCAGTTTTCTGGAACTGTACACAGAGCAGGTTTAGAGGCACGCTGGGTTTTGATATGAACACGGCTCCGAGACGCATCTCTTCCTGAAGTGATAGTGGACGTTATGAAAGGTCTTTCACACTGGTAGATGGATACAGACAGAAAGCAACCGTTTGTGTGTAATTCTGTTGTAAATCTCTTTTAGGACGATCTTCAACATTTATGCACTTATGATTTAAGCTGCGTGCCCACACCCTTTGATGATAAAAAATTCAATTGTTCAATTTCAATTTAATGTTATAGAAATGAACATTCAGAGTGACTCTTGTGACTGGGGGTGGTGTTGATATCTAAAAGCAGTGTTCCCTAACCTGATTTGTGCTGTTAATCTGCCCAAATGTTTTCTGCATTGCAAACTTATTTATTGGATTGCTCAAAAATATTACAATTTGCAATACAGAAAGGTTGTTCATGCGATCTCATTTTTCAAGTTGTATCTTCAGTTCAGGCTGCTTCACCGATCGTTGGCATGTTGAAGGTAATACGCTGCTTTTTGACACAGTTTCTCTTTTTGTAGATGTTTTAAGCTTGGAAAAACGTTGGACTTGTGGCAGCACTTAAGTGGATTGGTCAGTAACCTCTTACAGATTTTTATCAGAAGTATTTAAAATATTTAAAATTGAGTTAAGGAACGTCTCGTGCAGTTGGTATATGCTTTTCACATTTAAATGAGTGATGGTAAGCACCTGTTAGCTAGATGTCGCGTGCACATGTAAATGTGACACTCTGCTTTTTATGACATTTATCCAGAGTGCTGTCTGTCACCAACTCTTCACTTAAGTTTTCTTTCTTGTATTTAATGACTTTACAAATGTTTTCCCAGCAATTCTGAAGACAGAAGCAAACAATGATGTCTGTTGTGGTGCATGTGGGACAGCTCTTCAGCTGGAGGGGAGTTGTCTTTATGCTGTTACAGTCTGTTTAATATTTGGGGCGTAAAAGAGAATGAGGCTTGCATCTCAGTGACTTTTGCTTGTGTGAACATTGAGGTTTTTATTTGTTGTTACAGTGAACCAGGACGCTGCAGAAGCACTGGAAAACCTTGGAACGAGAACACTGTGGTCAAAAAGGAGCTGACGGCTGGAAGAGGCCCTATAGCTGATGGAGACTTGCCAATAGTGCAACTCTGTAGATGAACCTGTCTTTGTTTGTCTTCAATTGTTCAACCAACTGTAAATGTCTGTGGAATGTTTGTTACTTTTAGAGCTTGATGCTGATGGTAGTTGGTTGTTCACACACACAAATATTATGTCAGATGTCTGTAATCTTGAACAAGGGGTGATGGCACTTAAGTATTTTTAGAACTCAAGCAGGTGAATAGTCCTGGTAATTAGGATTTGCTGGAATCTACTAGGATCTGTTAGAATCTACTAGGATCTGCTAGAATCTGCTAGAATCTACTAGGATTTGTTAGCATCTACTAGAATCTGCTAGAATCTACTAGGATCTGTTAGAATCTACTAGAATCTACTAGAATCTACTAGGATTTGCTAGAATCTGCTAAAATCTACTAGGATCTGTTAGAATCTGCTAGAATCTACTAGGATTTGCTAGAATCTGCTAGGATTTGTTAGAATCTACTAGGATTTGCTAGAATCTATTAGGATTTGCTAGAATCTGCTAGAATCTACTAGGATTTGCTAGAATCTACTAGGATTTGTTAAAATCTACTAGGATCTGCTAGAATCTATTAGGATTTGCTAGAATCTGCTAGAATCTACTAGGATCTGCTAGAATCTACTAGGATTTGCTAGAATCTACTAGGATCTGCTAGAATCTGTTAGAATCTACTAGGATCTACTAGGATTTGTTAGAATCTACTAGGATTTGCTAGAATCTGCTAGGATTTGCTAGAATCTGCTAGAATCTACTAGGATTTGCTAGAATCTACTAGGATTTGTTAGAATCTACTAGGATTTGCTAGAATCTACTAGGATTTGCTAGAATTTGTTAGAATCTGCCAGAATCTACTAGGATTTGCTAGAATATACTAGAATCTACTAGAATCTGCTAGAATATACTAGAATCTGCTAGAATCTACTAGAATCTACTAGGATTTGCTAGAATTTGTTAGAATCTGCCAGAATCTACTAGGATCTACTAGGAATTGCTAGAATCTACTAGGATTTGCTAGAATCTGCCAGAATCTACTAGGATCTACTAGGATCTGCTAGAATCTACTAGGATTTGCTAGAATCTACTAGAATCTGCCAGAATCTACTAGGATCTACTAGGATTTGCTAGAATCTACTAGAATCTGCTAGAATCTACTAGGATTTGCTAGAATCTGCCAGAATCTACTAGGATCTACTAGGATTTGCTAGAATCTATTAGGATCTGCTAGAATCTGCTAGAATCTACTAGGATTTGCTAGAATCTACTAGAATCTGCTAGAATCTACTAGGTTTTGCTAGAATCTCCTAGAATCTGCTAGAATCTACTAGGATCTACTAGGATTTGCTAGAATCTGCCAGAATCTACTAGGATCTACTAGGATTTGCTAGGATCTACTAGAATCTGTTAGAATCTACTAGGATTTGCTAGAATCTGCCAGAATCTACTAGGATTTGCTAGAATCTATTAGGATCTGCTAGAATCTGCCAGAATCTACTAGGATTTGCTAGAATCTACTAGAATCTGCTAGAATCTACTGGGATCTGCTGGAATTTACCAGGATCTGCTAGGATCTACTAAGATTTGTTAGGATTCACTACCACTATCTAGATATACCTAGACGTGCCTGCCTGTAACCTAGACATCGCTACCAATATCTACTTACCTTTCTAACGTACACACACCTAGATATTCCCACCAATACTGAGATATACCTAGACTTACCTGTCTGTAACCTACACCCACGTCGACATTCCTACCAATACCTAGACACATCCAGATATTCCTACCAATACCTAGATACATCCAGATATTCCTACCAATACCTAGACATCACTACCAATACCTACTTACCTTTCTAACGTACACACACCTAGATATTCCCACCAATACCTAGATACATCCAGATATTCCTACCAATACCTAGATACATCCAGATATTCCTACCAATACCTAGACACATCCAGATATTCCTACCAATACCTAGACACATCCAGATATTCCTACCAATACCTAGACACATCCAGATATTCCTACCAATACCTAGATATACCTAGACTTACCTGCCTGTAAAACCCCACCCACCTAGACATTAATACCAATACCTAGACTTGCCTGCCTATAACCTAGACATCGCTACCAATATCTAGATTATACCTAAACTTGTCTGCCTATAACCTACACACACCTAGACGTCCCTACCTATAACACAGATCTATCTATATACACCTGCCTATGGCTTATATACACCTAAATGTACTCCTACCTATTCCTACTTATACCTACCTACATAAGAGATTTGAGGTTCTTTATTCGTCACATATGTAGATTCACAAGCACAACATGTAGCGAAATAGATACTGAACAATCCAAAGACTGTGCAGACTGCTCTCATAGAAACAAAATCATAGGTAGCAATAGAGTAAGAATACAACACGCATGAATATAGAATCTCTTATAAATGTTGCACTATAGACAGTAACAGTTTATGTTAACATTACAGGTAAGAATATAGTAAGAGTTTAATACACATACAATAGAGAATATACAGAAAACTATAATGTTGCATTATAGACTAACTGTACAAGTACACATCAGTTATACATGTACATATATACACAGTATCTAGATACAGGTAGGTATATCTGGGGATAAATAGGTACAAGTAGATAGACAAAATAGAATTTAAAAATTAAGACTTTAAAAATTACGAGCAAGAATAGAGTAAGAGTTGAATATACATAAAATAACTACACATGCTGTATATACACAGTGTCTAGATATAGGTAGGTATATCTAGATGACATCTGGGTATATACAGGTATAAGTTAGTACACCTAGCTACTGGTAGGAATATATAGATATACAGTTCGGCCCAGAAATATTTGGACAGTGAACCAATTCTCAAGATTTGGGCTTTGCATGCCACCACATTGGATTTGAAATTGAACAAGTGAGATGCAATTGAAAAAATATCCTATGAAACATTTAGGAATTGCAACCATTTTTCTAGTCTCTAGTTTTCAAAGTCTCCTCATTCCAGGGGCTCAAAGGTAATTGGACAAATTAACATTACCATAAATAAAATCTTCATTTTTAATACTTTGTTGAGAATCCTTTGCAGGAAATAACTGCCTGAAGTCTGGAACCCATGGACATCACCAAATGCTGGGTTTCCTCCTTGGTGATGCTTTGCCAGGCCTTTACTGCAGCTGTCTTCAGTTGTTGCTTGTTTGTGGGTCTTTCTGCCTTAAGTTTTGTCTTAAGCAAGTGAAATGCATGCTCGATTTGGATGAGATCTGGTGATTGACTACTCGGCCATTGCAGAATATTCCACTTTGTCTTAAAAAAACTCCTGGGTTGCTTTAGCAGTATGTTTTGGTCCATCTGTACTGTGAAGCGCTGTCCAATCAACTTTGCTGCATTTGGCTTCTTTAGATGGTTTTTGGCAAAGTCTAATCTGGCCTTTCTGTTTTTGAGGTTGATTAATGGTTTGCACCTTGTGGTGAACCTTCTGTATTTGCTCTCATCAAGTCTTCTCTTTATGGTGGACTTAGATACTGATACACCTACTTCCTGGAGAGTGTTCTTCACTTGGGTGGATGTTGAGAAGGGGTTTTTCTTCACTATGGAAAGGATCCTTTGATCGTCCACCACTGTTGTCGTCCTTGAACGTCCAGGCCTTTTTGAGTTCCCAAGCTCACCAGTGCACTCCTTTTTCCTCAGGACGTACCAAACTGTTGATTTGGCCATTCCTAGCATTTCCGCTATCTCTCTGGTAGACTTTTTTTTTTGCCAAAGTACGGTCTGTTTCACCTCCATTGAGAGCTCCTTTGACCGCATGTTGTGGGTTCACAGCAACAGCTTCCAAATGCCACACCTGGAATCAACTCCAGACCTTTCACCTGCTTAATTGATGATGGATTAACGAGGGAATAGCCCATGAAAAAGCTTTTGAGTTAATTGTCCAATTACTTTTGGTCCCTTAAAAAAGAGGTGGCTACATAATAAAGAGCTGTAATTCCTAAACCCCTCCTCCAGTTTGGATGTGAATACCCTCAAATTAAAGTTGAGTGCACAAGTGCACTTTAAGCCCATATTGACTTTACAACTGTATCCTGAATGTGTTTTGGTAAACAGCTAAAATAACAATACTTGTGTTACTGTCCAAATATTTCTGGGCCTAACTGTATTTAGGTATACACAGATACGATACCTAGTTATACCTCCCTACACAAGACATTCAAGATTCTTTTTTGTCACATATTTAATCGCATAAGCATAAACATCAATGGAGTGAAATTTAAACTGAACAATCCAAACACAGTTAAGAACAAAGTAAAATACACATCAAACAGAGACAAAACAGAAAACCTTGTCATGTTGTACTATAGACAGAAATTGCACACAGTATATCACAGTTACAATTTATACCACAGTATTCACATATATAGGTAGGTGACATTGTATATAGATAACATTGGATATACAGGAGACTAGATTCACACATACTTAGTCAGCCAAGTACAAATACAGTGAAATGTAAAATGAACACCCAAAGAAATGTATGAAGAGTATAAGATATATACACAGTGTTCAGATATAGGTAGGTATATCTAGATGACATCTGGGTATATACAGGTATAAGTTAGTACACCTAGCTACTGGTAGGAATATAGATAGATTTAGTATACACAGATACGTATACTCTGTTGGTACCTTACCCACAAGACATTCAAGATACTGTCACATACTGTACGTAATCATACAAGTACTAAATGTAGTGAATTACTGAATTTTAAAAATCGTTCAAAATAAATAACGGATAGGAATAGAATAAGAGTAAAATATACAAGGATAGAAAACAAGGTTGTACTATAGACAGTTGTACAAGCATGTTATAACAACAGTACCTATAAATACATACACAGCATGCAGATATAGGCTAGGCATATACACACAATACCTAGTTATACCTACCTACACAAGACATTCAAGATACTGTCACATACTGTACGTAATCATACAAGTACTAAATGTGACATATTGAACAATAAAAAAAATAATTAAAAATAAAAAATTACAGGTAAGAATAGAGTAAGATATACATACAATATTGAAAACACAGAAAACCTTGTCATGTTGTACTACAGACAGAGACTGTACAAGTACGTATCACGGTTATACCTATACATATATAAACAGTATCTACATATAGGTAGGTATATCTGGATTATACCTGGGTATACATACTGTAGGTAAGATTGGAGTAAGAGTTGAATATACATAAAATAACTACACATGCTGTATATACACAGTGTCTAGATATAGGTAGGTATATCTAGATGACATCTGGGTATATACAGGTATAAGTTAGTACACCTAGCTACTGGTAGGAATATATAGATAGATTTAGGTATACACAGATACGATACCTAGTTATACCTACCTACACGAGACATTCACGTACGTAGTCAAGTACAAAATGTAGTGATATACTGAACAATAAAAAAAATAATTCAAAATAAAAAATTACAGGTAAGATATACATACAATATAGAAAACAGAAAACCTTGTCATGTTGTTCTATAGACAGAGACTGTGCAAGTGGATATCACGGTTATACCTATACCACAGCATCTAGATATAGGTAGGTATATCTTGGTGGATGTAGGTATATGTATATAGATACAGTACTTGGATATACAGGAGATTAGATTCTTTACCACATACGTAGTCACACAAGTACAAATAGTGAAATGTGTACTGAACACTCCAAAGAAATTTGAAGTGAAAATAAGAAAAAGACAGGTTAAGAACAGAGCAAGAGTTAAATAATTAGAGTTAAAGATAGAAAACAGAGAAAATCTTCTTTTAATGTTGACCAGCACCGACACAGTTACCGATACATAAATAGAACAGAACAGAGTAAGAGTTGAATATACATAAAGTAACTACACATGCTGTATATACACAGTGTCTAGATATAGGTAGGTATATCTAGATGACATCTGGGTATATACAGGTATAAGTTAGTACACCTAGCTACTGGTAGGAATATATAGATAGATTTAGGTATACACAGATACGATACCTAGTTATACCTCCCTACACAAGACATTCAAGATTCTTTGTCACATACGTAATCGTACAAGTACAACACGGAGTGAAATTTAAACTGAACAATCCAAACACAGTTAAGAACAAAGTAAAATACACATCAAACAGAGACAAAACAGAAAACCTTGTCATGTTGTACTATAGACAGAAACTGTACAAGTGCATATCACAGTTATACCTATACCACAGTATCTACATATAGGTAGGTATATCTTGGTGTATGTAAGTATATATAGATAGTTAGATATACAAAATAGATTAAAGTAAGAGTTCAATATAGTTACATAGAAAACTGTAAATCTTATAACACTGCACTATAGACTGGACATGTGCACATGAGAGTTATACCTACAGTACCTTATACATATATACACAGTATCTAGATACAGGCAGGCATATCTAAATACATCTGGGGTTATATAGGTACAGGTAGATATACGAAATACAATTAAGATTTTACGAGATTCATGATTAATTTGTCACATACATAATCATACAAATGTATACTACAATGTAAACAATCCAAAGACAAAAACAATCCAAAAAAATACAGGAAGAATAGAGTAAAATATACATAAAATAGAAAAAAATCTTCAAAAAAGCTGAAAAATGTTTAACATTCCAGACAAGAAAATGGACTGGACAACATTACTGGCACCTTTTCAGAATTGTAAGAAATAATTGTATTTCATGATTGCGGTGAAAGTAAACGCAGCAGCAATTAACATGTGCTGCCAATAAAGAAATTCACACTTGCAAACGGTTACAGTGGAGAAAATTCGACAACCTTTTTGTTGTGTCTGTCTGTACCACACTGAGAATGGAGAAAAGGAAGAATAATTGTATGAGGATTTGATAACCAATATTGTGGAAAAGCATGGACAACGTTATCTGACAAACACTGGGTGCTAAAATCACAAGAATGAAATCTTAAATTACCGGATACACAAAACACAACCATAGAAGTGTAGACACTAAGGCATACGTGCCAAAAAATCACCAAGGACATATAAGAGGAAAATACACAATAAACACATCAAAGTAAAGCTTATAACATTAACACGCTTATGCAAGCAACAACAAATGTTATAGGTTAACACTTCTATAAAATAGAATATAAAAACAAAGAATGAGTGAAAATAGTTAACCAAAATAAGTTGTTCAACAGAGCCTTAACTGTGTTTGCCGTAATCTAAAGGTCTTGCACGTTTACTAGTATATACTAGTATACTATGCATGCAATTCACTAATTTTTGGAGTACAAATCCCTTAATGGCAAGTGCGATGAAACGCGATAATGCCGCAGCTAGTCGAGCGTCTGTTGACCTGAAATAAGAGGCCTTGTGTAATCCACTGTGCGGACAGGAGGCCCACTCTTGCTCCGGGCTTAAAAGCAGCCTATTACACGTAAGCAGTGCTTTTACAAGGCTGGGCAGTGGAGTGTAATCCGACGGCCCTGGAAAAGAACATCACCCAATAAATGTCCAGGTTCAGATTTTCTTATACGATTAAAGTTGTTCCGTTGGGCTGCCCTTGGGTTTGCAGCGTTCTGGTGGGGGGAGTGTGTGATTAGAAGATTAGGTTGCAGTCTTTGTAATACAGGCCGAACAGACGCTGGTTGTAATTTCTCAAGCAGTGCGTTTCTGCAGACCGTTCTAAGTTTATTCCTCCTCTCGTGTAGCCAATACTCTTCACCCTGTTTTAATTATTTTTATAATTTTTTTTTTTAAACAACAACTTGGTAGTACATAAGTATTTGGCTAACCCTTTGTCTAGTCTTGCCAGTTTGGAGGGTTTAAATGGTAGCAGATTTGCAGCTCTGCCTGCACAGTATGGGGTACGTCTCTGACCAGCTATACTGACTGTTTAAAATTAGAAAAGGAACAAAGGCGGTGCGTTTATATTTATATGCCGGATGTTTAGGATAGTTAGGGGTTCTAATGTTATCCGATTTCCTGCCAATTCCTCTTGACCAATAACCGTAGCGTTAAGTGTACGTTCACTGTGCTTTTACATTAAGAATGATTAAAAGACTAAAGAGAAAAGACTCCTCGTACCACGTAAAATTCGGCACGCTGGTCGGTTTATCCATTGTTAATGTTTACCTTCTTGCTGTAAAAGAGCAGCTTCAAAAGACCTCACCAGTTCTACGTTTCTCCTTCATTACGCCTTCTGTTTTGTTCACCTAATTTGTTGGGTCGAGTTGCCTCTAACCGCGTGTCGCCAAGGTTGTACCGAGGGAATTACGAATGTCTGTTCCATAATCCGGCTTGTGCCGATTCCAATGCAATTTTACTTGAACTAAAAGGCATCATTACACAATACGGAACAAAGCAGTAATCGTGTTCTAAGTCCTAAGATGCCACCAAACCCACCCTGCCCCATTTCACTTTTCTTAAAACCCTTCCCCATATTACGACAGGGTCCATCTGTACGCTATCCTTAAACTAGTTCACCAGGAGGGATCGTGCTTTTTAAATGTGTTGTTTTTTTTGTCCTCCCCCCTCAGGTACTGGTGCGCTACCAACTGAGCAGTCAAATACAGAGGTCGATGCTGCCGCACCAGGAGCAACTGCCTTAGACGAAGACGCCCAGCTGGTTGCTAAGGAACATAAATCAGCAAAAAAGAGCAGCTCGTCTGGCCTGCCGCCTCATCAAGCGGGAGAGGAATCGGACAGCGACTTTGAGTCGGATCCTCCCTCGCCAAAAAGCAGCGAGGACGAGGAGGTGGAAGAGGACGAAGGCCTCAACAGCGAGCATGAAGACACGGAACCAGAGAACCTGGGGCAGAGGCCACTGCTCATGGACTCTGAAGAAGAGGCCGAGGAAGAGGAGGAGAAACACAGCTCCGACTCCGACTCGGACAACAGAAAAGCGAAGGTGTGCGCGGGGCGGAAAGCGTCCGACGAAGCTTCGACGTTCGCCAAAGGAAGTGCCAGAGGTGAACCTGGCACCAGTCCGATAACCCCTCCCGAATCGCCCGACGTCGCGACGCCCGCGGCGAGCGGGGTGGACGTTTTTGGCGCGTTGCCCTTTGTCGGCAGCGGTCGGCCCAGGGCGTCACCGGAAAACGTTGACGTTTTTGCCAAGGCACCTTTCAGGCAGGTGAGCCAAGAGAATGCTCCCGAGGAGTTTGACGTGTTCACCAAGGCGCCCTTTAGCAGGAACCCATCCAAGTCAAGCAGGTCTGGCGACGCCCACGCCGGCCAAACGCCCCCCGTCTCCCCGGCCGGCGTGGACCCGTTCGGCTTCTCGCCCTTCCAGCCCTGCCACGCGGCTCCAACCTCTATAAGCCAAGACGACGTCTTTGGCCAAGTGCCTTTCGAGGAGACCCAAAGCCCCCAGCAGCAGCAGAAGCTTAAACAGCGGAGCCTCCAGAAGCTGTCGTCGCGTCAAAGACGAACAAAGCAAGAGGCCAGCGGCGGAAACGGAAAACGCCATCACAGCACCCCCACCGGCGGGAGAAAGAGCAACAAACCGAGCTTCCGCACGCCCGAGCGGGTACGGCGGCACAAGAAAGCGGGCAGAAGGGACTCGCAAAGTAGCAACGAGTTCCTCAGCGCCTCCAAAGAGAACATCAGCATTTCAATGGGAGAAGTTAAAGACAAGGCCGTGGCTCTGCCTTCCGAAGAGTCCGCGTTGGATCCCTTCGGCGCCAAGCCGTTCCACCCGCAAGACGGCGTCCGCCACGGGCAGCACCCCGGCCTGGGAGACAACAAAAGCGATATCCACGCGGCCAACGCCAGATCCCGGGCCGACTCGTTTCACGGCTCGTTCGACGGAAACAAAATAGACGACTTTGGGGCGGTGCCCTTTACGGAACTCGTGGTCCACGGCGGCACTCAGCAGCCTCCGCAACTGGACCTCGATCCCTTCGGAGCCGCGCCTTTTCCCTCAAAGCAGTGAATGTCTTCCGGCACACGCGGAGAGCAAACTCCGCTGCGTTATGCAAAGTCAAAGCGACCTTTTGAGATTTATATTAGACGGCAGCTTCGCGGCGCAGTCTCGCTCTTTATCCCAACGGATCTCATGCCTTTGTTGAGAGAACAGCATTTAGACTATTTTAATACCTAACTTGCCATTTAAGTAATGTTTTTTTGTTTCCTGAAGTTGACTTGAACCTCTGTGGGTGTTTAAGGCTTTTTTAACGCATCGCCCTACTTGATCGCTCAGAAGTCTTTTATGCTGCATCAAAATGTGCTCTGAGAAAACATTGGCGAAAAGTCAACAATATTCTTTCGGGTTTTCGGTCGGTTTGGGGTTTAGCGACGTAGTCAATTTTAGACGCGTGCTCAATCGCGGGCCGCCAAGTCGTCGGTGGTCCTTTTGTAGGTTGTGGCTGCGTGATCTATCCGATGGGTCAGATTCACACCATATTGCCTTATCTATGGGTCGGTTCCACCCCGCTTCACTGTACCTCAAATGCACAAATGGCTGTTGTGGCACCTTTAGTGTCAACAGAATCATTTCAGTGTAGGCCTTCTCCATTTTTACTTTATGTACCATTTTTTTATGCATAATTCAAGTGCATTTAAAGATCTGCTAGTTGGCCATTGCTATCTTGTGAACTAGTGACGTAAAAGGGACTGGCTCCAGGGGAACTGTAAATGAGAAATGAATTCACCTTAAGGGAGTTAAGTCAGATGGGGGGAAAAAGACACTGCGATTAATCCTCGCGCACGGCCGTCACTGCAGTCGAAGCCCGCGCGAAAAGAAACCCTTTAAGACGGTGGCGTCCGGCGCATTAGCCGCGCTCGCAAAGGGACTCGAGGAATGTACTAGCTGCCTACGGTTGAAACAAAGCCCTCGATGCGTTAATAATAGAATAGGGCATCATAATGCGAAGAACATTTAACTGGAAATTAGGAGAAAAGGGGAATTGACAATATATCCAGGACAAGGTTGAGTTTTACAGCACTTGGCACACCATTCTTACCGAAAGCAAGATTTTTGAAGCTTCTTTTACCAGTAGAACTTAACATGGCAATACTTACTGTCTTTCTTGTCTGATTTGTCTTGCTACACAGCTCTCTAACAATGCAATAAAATATTCTTTTTTATAAAGTTCTTCTTGGCTTACTTTTCTTCACAGGTCAATGGAAACATCTAGTGTCGTATTTTAATTTTCTACCAAACAAGCTACTGAAGTACAGTGAATAGATTCCAATAGAATACAACCAAAAAACATCTTCAAACGTAAGACTTCAGAGAGTAAAATAAACAAACGTAGGTCACAACAATAACTTGTCTTTTTGACACGTTATCACCATCAGGAAATAAAAAATTCAGAGAGGGGCAGTCAGGATTCAACAGTGCCAACAACAATATACCGTAGCTCAAACTGGTCACATTACAAAGCATTACAATGTTGAATTTCTTGGTTGAAATGAAAGCAAACTGTATGGGTGGATGACATTTAGACAGCTAAAATGAGTGATAAATGCTACATATTGAATCAAAAACTACAAGCAGTTTTAACAAATCAGATTAGGGAAAAATAGGCTGAAAAAAATTAATGAAACCGCCACAAACGTCAGCAGGGCTATAATGCCAAAAACGTTTACACTTACACAGACGGCCACGCTCCAGCTTTCCTATTCACAATAATAAGTTTAAGTGGCGTTATGTCCATATAATGAGAGTCTAGAGTTTCAGAGGAAAAACAAAACAAAACCTTTGTGATGGGTAAAGAGGTAAAGGACTTTAATAAAGCACTATTTGCCGTTCTGAAGCATGTACCAATTCACCAACTGTAATTTTTTCACTTTGACTTCAATGTATTTTACATTTTTTTACAAATTAAATTATACATTTAAAACAGTGGCAGTAAACACAGGAAATGGTAATTATAATGATTATTAGTCATACTATAAAAGGTATGAAGTATGTACGACTTTTGTACCAGACCGACAGCAATATGAAAAGTAACAAAGCATTTTATACTCGTAGCTTATCAGACTCTTGAAAAGTAAGTACTCATGGACAGTTTAGTAACACAGCATTTTACATGTTTCTATAACAAAGTAGCACTGCAGAGCACTTTAGGAACTCGATGAAAAGTCCGCCTGCGCTACAAGGTGCAAACTGTGGGGTAGTAGTGGTGGTCTAATAACAGGTTTCACTTAAGCAGTATCAAAATCTTTGGTAGATCTCACAAAGCAACGTGGGGAAATCCAAATACCACGACAGTTTGTTTATGAAAACCTAATTTCATACTTAATTTACCTAATTTCAAACTTTATATAGTGAAGCGCTCACATGTGCCATCATCTACAATATATTCAAACAAATGACCTGGTGATTCATGAACGTCAAATCTGAATCGAGCTGCATGTCTCAGCGAGAACTTCTGTGCACCAAAATGTTAGAAAATGTACACTTGCTCATTAATTGCTGAGAACACACAAAATAACAAATACTGATCATAAGCCTCATATGCACAGTTTTGAGTCTAATGGCTTCATGATGTCAATCTAAACGATACAAAAATTCCTAAGGGCCCATTGTCATTTTTATTAACACATTTTTATAGGTTTGGCCCTAGGATTACACGTAAACAGTTTTTCAGGCATGTGGATATTTTTCTAAACGCATATATATATTTATTTATTTATTTACCTTTACACGTTTTCGCATTTCGTTTACACGTAAACACAATAACATGTTCTACTGTGCGCATGCCTTAAATACTTTGTCGTTTTAATGGCAAGTCAACACTGACAATGTACTTCTATTGTGAAGAACAACCTTTCGTCGTTTATTAGAGTTAGCCGTGGACTGAATCTGGGTCTCATAATGAAGCGCAACACTGTATACCGGGTATGTTCACTTACTTGCTTGCGGGATAAGAGTCGCTGTGCGTTCAGTGAAGCTCCTGATAACTGCTTTGTTACTCTTGGTTCCCAACTCTGACTTTTGAGCTTCACTAAGGCCCTAAGAATGTAGAGGGAAGTCAGGACAGGGGTGAGTGTGTCGATAGTGAGTAAGGAACAGTGCAGACCGATGCCACCAGTAGAATATCAGCACCACCAGAATGTGCCAGACCTGGTGGCTGGAGCCCACGTAATTCAGCTGACCTTCAGGGTTAAGAGGAAAGAATGGAGGAAAAGAAACAAACACTGGAACGTTAGCAGACTTTCGCTTGTTACTTTTCTGCAATGAAACGCTTCCATTGTTTTTGAGTATATATTTAAATCAACATTAGGCCCCATTTGCCCCAACAAGTACTGTTATATCGTTAATTACAACGTGCAAAATAGCCATAACATTGACAACCAGCATTTTATACAAACAATTAGCTTAATGGCCAGCAAACAGTGTGTGCAACGCGTGCTGCGTTACCTGGGAAGTAGCGTTCGGGAATTTTTGAGACGTAAAAGAAAAATGCAGCAGCTGCCAGGAAGTACATGATGACGACTCTTGGAAAAAACTCCTGCGAATAGAAATAAAGATAACGGCAAACACGATTGATATATAAAAACTGTAAGTAGGCTTTGGAGAGAGAGGAGGGGAAAAAAAGTCAATTCCTCAGACCTACCTGCACGAGGGTGGAGCTGAAACCGCCACTAAGCCAGATCCAGTGGACAGCGGGGATGAGGCCGTAGCCCGCTACAGAGCAGAAGATAGCAGAGCGCACTTTCTGCCACTTCTTGGTCAAGTAATGAGGATGAATTTGGGCAAAGAAAACGCCCAGGGTCATGGCCAAGACCGTGACGAGGTACACCTGCCGCCAGTACTGACGAGACGAGAATAAAAACAATTTGACGTTTTTGATTATTATTGACTAGGTTGTGGTGGTTTGGTGATAGGATGCTTCCGGCGCTACCACCGCTGAGCCCCTGAGTGAGACTCTTAACTCTAAACCTTTGCTCTATGGAGACACTGTCCCTGTATTTAAGAAAGTCTTGTTAAAGTAACACATCTACAACATTTCATGCTGTTGCAACATTGCACACCGCAAAGCCATATATCAAAAAAAAAAACTTTCTTGACTCTTTAAGAAATTTACATCAGCCAATTTCTGCTTCAAGGAGGAGCAGAACATCTCTTTTGTTTGATATGGCTGTGTGCGAAGCACTAACAATGTGTTATCAGTGCCAATTACTTAAATATCCACATCTAAACAGGACGTTATGGAAAAGGGGATGCGTTCAATTAGAATGGAAGCTATCTTTGAAGGAAGACATTTTTCTGCAAGTTCATTTCATCTCCAACTGACATCGTATGAGAGCTGAGGAGGGAAATGAGGTACAGTTAGGAGAAAAAATATATTTTTAAAGTGTCCAAGAGCGCTACTTAAATAAACTTGTGCTGGATGGAGAAAGTGAATGTGAGAAAAATCAAGCACCAGAGAGTGAGAGAGAGAGACAGAACAGTCTCGCTTTCTCTTGGGGGACTTGGCTGATTGAGTAGTCACCCAAAAAGCAAAGCTAAACACTTGGCAGGGGGAGAGTGGAGATGGCTCACCCACGTGTGAATGTCATATGGTGGGGAACAGGAGTGACGGAGTGGGTCCACGCACGCGGCCATCTGCTTTGGGCTGGAGCAGATTTCCGCCGCATTCTGGGGCACAATAAGCCGCCGCTTCCAATATGTGGGGGGGAGGAGGGCTGGTGGCGCGCGGAGCGACACGGCCAATCGCTGAGGCGCACCGCAAAGAGCAAGTGGGAGTTGGGGCGGGGGGACGAGAGCGAGCAGCCTGCTCGGGATGTTCCGCATCCAAGTTTCTCTGAAAGCTCCTCTCGCCGATTCCTCGAGACAAAGAAGGCTCTGTTCTCCGCCAAACGCCTTTAGCGTAGCGGCACTTCTGAGAGAGAAACTCCAAAGTGCACTTCTTATGAGCGGAATCGTGTTTAAGGAAGCGTAAACGCTACGCGGGGCGTTTGCGGTGCGACTGTCTTTCCTCGATAAAGGTGAACTGTGCTGTGGATGTGTTGCACAGGTAGCATATGCCCACAACAAAAGCAGGACGACCATCTGGCGCTAGACCACTATGGGACGATGTTCCTCAGGCCAACTAATTAATCTACTCCTGTCTGAATCTCACCCTCCCCTACGCACACACACACACAAGCCACAGGCACACTGTAAACACTCATCTTTTCACATCAATCGCCTGGGATCGTTTACTTCCACCTGAACTGGAATTCAGTTAAATGCTAAGCATGCTACTCTTTAGAAACAGCTGCCCTTCCTGCCCCAAGCATATGGCACGAGTGATTCTATGCAACAAACACGCTAATTTCTCAGAGCACAAGCAAGATGTTACATACGTTATTGCAGTAGAAAGCATAGAAAACGGCCGGAACATAGCAGCCCAAGGTTCCGATGGAGATTCCGGCGTAGTCCAGTGCTGTCCAACGTCTGCTGGTCTTCTCGGAGCGGTGGCAGCAGAACAAGTGGAAGCCCACAGAGCAGAGCATACACACCTAAACAGCAGCATACACACCTAAAAACCAGGACCTCAGCTCACCGTGTAAACATGGTACCATATTGACAGTTGCATAAAAGATTGTGCTTTTAATTTGTTTAATTTTTAAGTTACGAAGAGGACAAAAATCCCCAAATGTCATGATTTTGTCTAACTCACTCATCTCAATTGCAATCCATAAATTAATAAAATTAGTAACTAGTCACTGTTTTATTATATTTTTTACATGTCAGTAAAAGGCTTGTGACGCCAGAGTACGAAAAAGTATGACGCTAAATACCAAGTGCACGTCAACGTCCTGTCTTACATTAAAAAATAATGCTTAGTTGTCGGTCATTTCTAATCGGTCTGGTGAACATTAATTCACAAATTATACGTCCTACCATTTATCCTAAATGTACATTAAGATTAATTCACTTTCCTAAACATGTAGACATATGTGGGGCTTGGTAATAGAGTGAACTTTTGCGTCCTCGAATTACCTAAAGCCTTTGTGGGGCTCTTGAACAAGGCATTTTACGCTACGGAGAGAAAATGTAAGCCTCTCTGGATAAGAGTCATTGCTAAATATGCCTACACATGCCCAACAACACAACAATCCATCCAACGCTAAATATGATATATTACTACAAATATACACCTATATTACTACTCCTATTAACTGTATGCAGTTTTTGCGTTGAAAACCTAGGCGCCATCGTCATCATTTCATCATCGTAATGTTCATATTACAACAAAATGGCCCTCATTCACCAACCGTTCCTAAGAAATGTGTTCTTAAAAGACCCACTTCAACAGTTCCAACAAAGATTCTGACATTGAACAATGTTTTCTTCCTTGTTCTTAGGTGCACCGAACCTACAGCTGCTGAAGAGCATTTCTGTGCAAATGTTACTGCCTGCATGTTTGTGCAAAACATGAGCTTGAGTTTTCTTCTACAGTTATATATTTTTAACTTTCTTAACAACAAATTTAAGAAATAACTAAAAAAAATTGGTAAATGAGGCCCAATGACGTAAAAAGTTGCTTACTCAATATGTGTAGATTAATTCTGCACTCTGTATGTGTAAGCACACAGTAGAAATGGAAAGCAGCATACCTGGAAGCAGAAGAGACCTATAGAGTAGATGACGTAGTCCTCTCTGGACGCTCCAACCATAGGTAACACAGCCACCATATCGTACAGTCCCAGTGAGAAGAACAGAATGAAGCCCAGCAGATGACTCCAGATGTTCACAGTCTCATTGGAAAGGATAAAAAGACTAAAGAGATGACAAACAATCCACATTAATATAATTGTGAGGGCCTTTGTAATAAGATTTTTTGTTGTGAGGGCAGATCAATAATCGTCCACCAATGAACTTGTATGTTTCGCTTAAGTTAAAAGTTAAAAGTGCTCTCTGTATAAATACAGAATAAATAATCAACAGCTAACTTTCAAAGAAACATTCTTTATAACTGCAGTGCAACACATTTTTTCATAACTTCACCTTTTGATACACAGTCTTGACGTCAGATAGGCTCGGTATCCGTCCGTGATGTACGGGTTTTCTCTCAAGTAGCCAGGAACTTGCTCGTAGGTGTACAGGCGTATTCCTCTGGGCACCAGTACGGGCCAGTACTGATAACTCCCCAGCTCTATGTACTGGGCACTTTTTACCACCTTGGCAGGAGGCATGGTTCCTTCATACACTCACACGCCAACCTAAAGCTGCCAAGGTCGAGATGGAGGTTGGGAACAAAGTTAAAAAGAAATCATAAGATGTCAAAAACATTACGGGGATATGCAGGATGACGAACATGCGAGTTTGTATACTGTTACCTAAACTTTGTTTTTTGTCTGTATACCATAAATTTGCATAGATTTAGTACTGCATATTAGTTACTGTCAGCAGCGATTTAACTGTTTCATTTAAGTCTAGTGAAGTTTTCCAGGCTTTTAGATCACCTTAACGCGTAAAAGCTGGGCATGTCTAACAGTTTAACATTTTATTTACGGCTTTTAGCTTCTATCTTCTAATTACAGGGACTGTAATTTTAGCGCTTTTTTCAGTCTTATGAATATCATCAGGTTTTGCAAATGATTCGATATTCTTTTTTGAGTTCTCTGCAAGTAAACTTAGTTACACGCCTACTATAAAGAGACAAGAAGACTCCTGTCTCAAAGCTGTTCTCATGTACTTGCATAGCATATTCTGTGCTTTCCATGCTGTACTTTTCATATTCAGATATTTCATACATACTGTAGTATACTATGTGCTAATCTTTCAACTGCTATACACTTAAAATCACTGTACTTAGCTTTTCAGTGCTGTACACTATGCTTTTAGACATACAACGATTTTAAACATTCTCTACTATATACTGTGTGTATTCAAACGCACTAACCATCTAATTTTAGTACATCAGTACGAGACTAGCATGTTGCCTCCACAGCAAGGCTAAAACTTTACTCTAATACCACTACACATTATAAATGACAGTTTCACGACTGTTGAAAGGACTACGTGAAACCCGAAATTCAGGCAAACTAATAATTCTGAAAAATACAGCAATAAGCGAGCGAAGCCGGTAGTTTTAAGCTCACGTTAGCAGGGTTAGCAGGCATGGAGTTACAGTACATGGATGTAGGTTAGCAAAGATTGCTATGCTAGCTAATATGAGGGAAAGGCGAAATTTATACAAAGCCTCTCTCATTTATACTATATATTTTTTCCCCTAATGTCAGGTAAACACTGGGCTTTAAAAGTGTGGAATATTCCGAACGCGTCGGCCAGTAATGTTGATGGTTAGCGTTTATCAGCCGGCTAGACCAGGTTAGCGCTAGCTGATAAAGAGCTAATTAGCCTCTAGCCGTTTAACGGGTCTAATCAGTTAGTTACAGCGCGATACCCCCACACCAGCCACTAAAGCGTGTTTACTCACCATGTATTCCCACTAACAGCGGTGGCGAGCGCTCCATGTGCCGCGGTGTGTGTGTGTGTGTGTGTGTCTGTGTGTGTCTGTGTGTGTCTGTGTCTGTGTGTGTGTGTCTGTGTGTGTTTAAACGGGTCGCGCTGCCGCTTGCACCGTGTTCCGTGACCGGCCTCGTCTTAACCGAACTACTCACACCTTTAGGACAGTCCCTAGGATTTAATATGGTAATAAAATGAGGTTAATGCACAGTTCTGTCAGATCCCCTCACCTTTTCACATTTAAAATTCGACTGACATCAGCAAACTACTGTCATTTTCTTATAATGAAGATTTTCTCATATATAAAGCTGAACAAGTACACGTTAGTGAGATGTTAACCCGGTTCCCTCCTAAGTCACGTTAAATAAAGCTAAGCGAGTGGATTCAGTGTAAAAAATGCTGACCTAGAGCATGACAAAAAGTAAACCAAAACGATATCAAGTTATCAACGATATCAACGCTATCAAGTTGCACTGCTGCCACTTATTTGCACGAACATTATACGCTGCTGTACAAATGTTTGCACATACACTGAACATTGTACACATAAATAGCTGAATATAGTATCTGTCATATTATAACCTTCTACCTTGCACATCCAATGTAAAATGTCAATTTGCACCTGTTTAAATGTTTGCATATTTGCACATATACTGAACATTATACTTGAAAATAGTCCGGATATGGTATCTGTCTATTATAACTCTACCTCTTGCACATTCAGTGTAAATGTCAATTTCAACCTGTTAAGAATACTGCATCCTGACTTGATAAAATTTTTACCTCTATGTCTATTTCTAGCTTCTAATTATATTTAAAACTCCCTGTCTAGTTTAAAATGTATATTGTTTAATGTATATTTTAGTATTTTTACTTATTTATTGTCTATCCCATGTGCCTAGTCGTGCCACTGCCTATTTATTCTCTGTTCTACTGTTCTTTGTTTGTTTGCACTGGAAATAACCTGGAGCCACGTCGTCTCGTCTCTCTATGTATCTGTACAGTATATAGCAGAGATGACAATAAAGTTGACTTTGACTTTGACTAATCTATGTGTACTGTAATATCTCCATGTCTACAGTGCAGTGAATAGTTTGATAGACACTGTTCTAAGGTATATGTGTGATGGCCAGTTTATATTATTATTATTATTATTATTATTATTATTATTATTATTATTATTATTATTATTATTATTATTTAATTCAGCACAGTTAGGACCCCATCATATCAGTACACTTCGGTGAGTTCAGCATCAGTCTCAGTAAACAAAGTTAAGTCAAAGTAAACTTTTTCATCTCTGCAATATACTGTAAAGGTATACAGAGAGACGAGACGGCGTGGCTCAAGTTTTAACAGTGAAAATACACACTTTACACTAGAAGTGGAATATAAAATCTAAATTTTAAACTACAATTAGAAAGAGAGACTATTAGGATGCTCTACTCAGCCTACAACTATGGTCTTGGAATTGTCTTTCACTGAATTTGCATGAGGTCAGTAACAGTTAATATAAAAAATCCCATACAGTCTATGAAATAAAACAGTATCTCTTATAAAGTCTGAGCTAACATTTAAATCGGATCTAGTAAGTGCAGAAGCAGTGGAGAAAGAGTCTGTGCGATACTTGCAATAATTTGTGCAGATACAGTCAGTCAGAAAAAGCAATCAGTGATATGTACAGCAATGTTCAATAGTTGTGCAAATATGTAGCGGCAGTGCAAAAATTGTGCAAATATTGCAGCAACCAATAGAAGAGGATTACAATTTCAATAGTCTGGCATTAAATGCATGCTAGATTAACAGCATAATCAAACCGTAATCTCACATCTGCGCACATTTTCCACTTTATTATAAACCTGAAAATACTATACAGACTGCAATGCATAATTTATTTCAGTCAATAGAAAAAGTATAGTATATTGTACTTAATTCTCAGATAATTTCCATTTAATAATTACGACAAAAAGCAACCCAAAAACAAAGCTATGACAAAAATATCTCCGCCTGACCCTGGACCATGCTTTTAAACTTTAAGTATTCACTGATGCTGAACTCTTTAATCTCACATACGCTAGAAGCAGCGCAGGGTACGTATGTTTCCTCACGACCTGGGTTTTAGTTTACGCCATGCTTATCCGACTCTGTTCTTGAGGACTGACATACTCATGCACGTCAAGAAAATTGATAAACGTCAAAGATACGTGTTGATGCGGACCTCTTAATCGAAAGACTCCTGTCAACACTATTCCAAAAAGGCATTTCCGGCAACAGCTCAGGTATAAGCTCCTACCACCCTCCTCAGGGCCGCGCTCACACTTAGTCTTTCCTCGCTTTTACACCCGCGATAATTGCCTTCTCAAGTGGGAGTGTGTTCTTCATTAACACTCCTAATTCACCTTTCAGCACACTGCTCTTCAACAGGCTGTCAAACGCTCTGCCAAGATAATTTGCCCAACTGAGGCAATCCCAACATGGCAGCTAAGGAGTGCTATCACAATTTCCTTTCCAGCGTCTTTGGCCCAAGGAACAGTCTAGAACTGTGCAAGTGAGAATAGCAGCTTTCAGGCATGAAAAGTCTTGGTTGACATAAAAGAAAGAAAGAAAACAGACAGCCGAGTGGATCTCAGATATCAAGTCATCTAGAACAGGAACTTTGAATAAGCACACATTTTAACAACAAAGAAAACAATTAAAATAATGAAACTCAATTTGATTAAGGATGTTCAAATTCCGATTAAGTCTGTACAAACAACAATCCTCTATGCCATAATACTTTACAGATCAGCGAGATTAACCAAAAGCACATCAACAAAACTTTTGTGTTCAGCTGACCATAAGTCAACAGCTACATAGGAGCTGTCTTTATGCTCTCTAATGGAGCTCACACAGCAGCCTTCAGAGTCTTGGCGAGTACACACCTCTCACGGCACCAAGCATATTCCTTTACATTTCTATGCATGTCGAGCCAGAAGAAACATTGTCTTGCTAGGTGGCGAGTCCTAACTTGGTGACCTTGAGGTCCTGCCAAGTCATGGACTCGTTCCAATGGCTGGCCCCGCAAATCTATGGGCAACACCAACTGAAACATTTTTGTTATGCTCAAAGGGTCCCCCTGTACAAGATCCCATCACTCACAAGTCTTTCCCAGTACTTCAGCATGGCCAGCAACCTTGCATTCATACAATGTCTCTCGTCTGGAAGAGGGTCTTTTGTGGAACACAAACAGCAGAATGCTGGAAATGGTAGGTTCCTGAAGCTGGTGATCCTCCAGATCTTGCAAGGTAAGTGAAGGCAACTGACCAACTGATTGACACCACTGAAAATGTTGGACAAGGTAAGAGGCACTATTTGCAGGTTTACTCTTCCAATTGCGGTGATGTAGCAAGGCAGCCTTGACCTCAGATGAACTGCAGGAACCCACCCAGCTTCCTTTCCCAACTTTACCAATCCATCCCGTCTTCTTCCGAAACTGCTGTTAGTGCAAACAGAGGCTTTGCAATGGCTGAGCATCCTGCGATAAAAAAAATACCATGCCCAGGAAGAATTAAAGCTTTTTCATGGAGGGAATGCAACCATATTCCTCCATTACAGCCTCTATTGGCAAGTTAGAAATTATGTCCACCTTGGCACCACACCACCACCATACTGGTCAAAGACACGTCCAAGGAACTTGACTGACCTACAGAACTGATGACATTTCTTGGGGCTCAGCTTGAGATTCTCTCTTAGCCTTTGAAAGAGCACCTGGAGTCTGCATAAAGCTGTCCCTTCAGTGGGAGCAAAGACAAGCAGGTCAACCAATTAACAAAACAGACTGGCAAAGTTGAGTTCCCGAAAAATGTTCTACCTGTTGGAGAGCTCTTGCGGCGTTCTGTTGTACTCTTGTACTGACAACACTGGTATTCTTGCTCGTTGGCAATTTGCTGTTGGGGAATTCTTGCAGCCTCAGTCAAGTGACAGGAAGGTTTTGGAGTAGCTGTTGAAATCAACCACAGGAGGATCATGCAGAACAGTCTTAAACCACGTCCACTGGAAGTCTTGGGACATAGTCGAACATCAAATAGAAAGTTGCATATCCTGTAGTCTCATGAATAGTAGCATTGTAAGCAAAGATCAGTAACTGAATCTGCTGGAGCCATTCCTGTTTGGTTCTCCGAGGGAGTGCTTGGAGCATATTTCCAAGGGTGCCGTTAAATGGTTATGTGCCCTGCATTCCTGAATGGAAAGGCAAATCCTCCCGTCAAGCGGTCAGTTTCCACAAGCAACTCGTTGAGTTTCATAGGAGCTGAGGTCTTCATGCTCTCTAATGGAGCTTGCACATCACACTTCGGAGTCTTAGCGAGTCTCAGCAATATGCGAACATATTCCTTTACATCCCTCTCCATGTTGAGCCAGAAGAAGCTTTGTCTTGCTAGGTTGAGAGCAGTTATCTTGTCCCAATGCTTCAGCATGGCCAGCGCTCTTGCGTCCATACTGTCTCTCACATATACTTAGACTTAGTTCCTCCCATGCATTTCTGCACATCGGGCAACAAGCAATCTCCAGTTGTTTCTGTCCGCTGCTGTTTGCTCAACGTCCTCCCATCGAATGCCCACATCCGCCAAATCCTTCATAAATGTCCTTTTCCATGTTGTTTTTGGTGCACCGACTCGACGTTTCCCGTTTCTCAGAATCCATCTTAAGGCGATCTTTGGATTTCTGTCGTCATTCATTCGTAGTACATGGCCCGCAAAACGCATTCTTCGCTCTGTTACTATTGCCTCTAGCTTTTGTGCACCAGCCCTTTTAAGCACCTCTTCATTAGTTCTGTGCTCATTATATGAATTATGGAATATCTCCCTAAGGCAACGTTGTTGAAACACGTTAAGTTTTGTTGCTATCCTTTGTGTATGTCTCCATGTCTCGCATTCATAGAGGGCCGTCGGTACGATTTTGGTTGAAAACAAGCGGGTCTTTATGCCTTCATTGATTGATGCTGAGAGCCATATCGACCGCATGCGCTTGAACACAGCCGCTGCTTTTTCATATCTACATCATTATCACTACCACCATCCTTGTTCATAATACTCCCAAGATACATGAACTGTTCCACATCTTCAATCTTCTTGTCTCCCACTACAATTTCGACCTTAGTTTTCCGATTTACGCTCAAGACCTTCGTCTTCTCTGCATTGATGCGCAGACCCACCTTGGCTGCTGCTTCTTTTAAGCTGGTCGTCATTCGTTGTAGATCGGGTTTACTATTAGCCAGCAATCCGATGTCATCCGCAAAGTCACAATCCGTTAGATTGGTTGTGTTTTGCCATTCTATTCCAGCTCCCAGAATATTCATTGAACGTTTTAATACGAAGTCCATTACCATCAGGAAGAGGAAGGGGGATAAGACGCATCCCTGCCTTACACCAGTTTCAATGTTAAAGAAGTCTGTGATTCCGTCTTCTACCTTGACGCAACAGGAGGAGCCATCATAGATGTTTTTAAAGATGTTGATGAATTGGGCCGGAACGCCATACGTCATCGCAATCTGCCAGAGAGATTTCCGGTGAACACTGTCGAATGCTTTTGTGAAATCAATGAAGTTGATCAATAATGGTTTCTGGTATTCGATACTTTGCTCAATTATATTACGCAGTGTGAAAATCTGGTCCATACAAGAGCGGCCTTTTCGAAATCCAGCCTGCTCTTCGCGTATCAGATTGAGGTACTTCAAGGAAAAACTGTAGGAAGACAGCTTAGACACCTCTCTTTGTTCGTAAGCACTGGGCTTGGTCAGTATATGACTGAGCTGGTTATCAGTGCCCTTTCAACTACTGACTTACACTGTGATGCTCCGCTTCGGCGCCTTACTAGAAAAGGGGACGCACCTTATTCTCCCCAACAGCCGTGAGAATGTCATGGCTCCTAATCCATGTGATGCATCGACAGACCAAATGAAAGCTTTTGAGAAGTCAGGATGAGCCAATACAGCACAGTTGAGAACCTCCCTTTTTGAGCCTGCGAAAGAATTCCTCACACGTCAGACTCCAATATGTGGCAATAAGCTTCCAGAACACACCAGGACCTCTCCCAATTTTACCAATCTGTCAAGTTCACCATAGCAGGGTCCATCAGGAACGCCTGGAGCTTGCATAAGCCTTCCTCTTCAGTGGGAGCAAAGACAATCAGTGCATAACAAAGCTGACTGGCAAAGTTGAGATCTCGATAAAATTAATGATGGTGGACTGTTGCAGAGCCCTTGGATTCTGTTTTACTCATACAAGCCATCAGGTGTCATGAAGGCAGTATAATTTTATCCTCCCAACACCTGGGGATATTATAAAACCCAGAAGTCCATTGTGCCAAAGAAGGCATTGCCCCAAGTGCTGCAAGACAGTCTGTCTTTTATAGTGTGTGCATTTAACCAACATAAACTGTCACACCACCATCCTTATATCCAGACCATGATGAGAGAAGGATACTCACTGATGGGTTTACAGATGAACCCTCTCTTGTTTATGTCTGTGAGGACCTGCCAGAGCAGTGGATATCGAGCAGGGGGCACCCTCGTCCGTCAGACAAATGCAGTGTACAATCCCCTTAGCTCTACCACAGTTAAGTGGGTGGAGAAAAATTACGTTCTTCCACAAGGTTAACAAGCTTTCTTTCAGACCGATTGCTGACATGATATGTCAACTTGACAGCTGTTCTTTAAAGTTTCCCTCAGTGGCAGCTGGTCTGATGACTTGTTATTGCTTCCCACTCACCTTCTTAAAGGAGCTCGGCTGGACGTCGAGATCCTCTACTGCTAGACAAGGCTCACAGCAATGAGCGTTTATACGTTGTAGATATCAAGTTTCCAGCAGTCATCACTGCTTTCCATAACATGCTTGAGAACATGTGAACCAATGATGAACTTGGCCGGACACTACTAAGACTGGGACAATGCATTTCACTCCATAGACAGTATTAGGTGACTTGGGACGGTTCTGCTTCCCTCAACATCCAACTAGCATAATCCATTCTGTGGAATGAGGCTCTCCCACAAGAGCTCCGGCTTTGCTAAGTGAACTTTCAGCCTCCTCACTCATAGTGCAAGCCATAGATCCAGAATCCCACATGCCCTTTAATTCAATCTCATCATTAACTGCCACCTAAGTGTAGAACAATTCACTGAAAGCAGGCATCATTCTCTGACCCCCGAACAACAACTTGGTATCCCACTGGCATGGCTGAACAGGCGTTAACGTAGAGAAGCTCAAGCTCTGACTCATCTACTTCGAGGGTTGTTGTCCACTTCCCACATTGCACCTCTCCAAGTGTGGGTGTCTTTGTTTTCCAAAGGATGACTCTGGCTGCAATTAGTGTGTCCCATCTGTTTCTGTCAATGCCTGGTGCGGTCACTCTACCTGTGACCAGGAGTCCAACAGTCAATGCGTTCATGACCTTTGGCGAACGTCCACTCTTTGGCTGCCTCAATTTAATCTATTTAATCTAAGCCAGTATTCCATCACTCATACGGTAGCAGTTTTGGTATTGTGGGTCCACAATTTGCATGCACAAGTAGGTCACCAAAGCACTGTTTTAGCATGTCAAAGATCAGTGCCGAAGTTTGGACACGGTTAAGTGATGAGTTGTGACGTAATATGAGCTTCACCACATCCTTGGCCTTCCCCATTAGCCTAATTAATATTTCTTGTTGACTTGTTGGTGTGTTAATTTCACAAGATATGTCTCTACCCACCCACAGATAGAGTACTAATCACAACTGTCACCCCGCAAAACTGGAGGCTTTGTCAGATTCAACTCTGTGGGTTTCTGCTTCGTTTTAGGTGGTGAACTAACCTCAGTAGAGAACTGTGTCTTACTGTAGCTTTGCTTCAACAGACTGACCAATCTGATTAGCCAGGTCTGAGATGAGGCAACTCAATCCAACATAAGGGGCTGCTGGTGAGGTTTGTGATTCCCCAGGAGAGCCCTGGGCACGAGTGAAACAAAACCTTGGGCTTTTCAACCTATCTAAGGTGTCTGAACCACACCTGGAGAAACCATCCTCTCCCAAAGCTCACATTAGAGGAAACCTTCCCCTCATAACAAGACTTCCCTCTAAACTCACTACGAATTCCATGACAATGAGCAAAGTACAAATACATAATCCCTCACAAATAACTCACAATCACACAATGCACATATAATTTGGTTCAATACCTTCATAAGCACAAAAACATTGAACTGATCAGCTAAACAGAAATTAGATAAAATAAGGATGGGTGTCCGATAGCGTTTCCTAACCCAAATCCGGCACAAGGCGGGGGAATCCCAGTGGCTTCGTGTCACAATCGGCTGCTTTCCTTGATCTGAGTGCCTTTGTTTGGCGTCTAGAGTCTAGTCACTGGTCTATTTTTGGTAGCGGTTGACAGGTCTGGGCAGAAAGGTCTGGAGCTGGCTGATGTGGCCCGATGCAGTGAGATTTTCTTGGTCTCTAACAGCAGGAGGTCAACCAGTTGCTAGAACTAAGCTTGATGCAAAATTGTGCGCGACAGATTCTCGGTTTGAAGAAAGTGTGTATGCAGAGTCATGCGATAACATAAGAGCAACCTTTCACTTGCACTCCTTATTCTGGAAATTATAGAAAGCATGAGTAAATCGTTGCTGCAAATGGGAAACAGTAGAGAGTAACCACACGAGCTTCGAACAGAAACACGAAGTGTTTTGAGCAAAGGCTCTTCCCCCAAAATGATACACACGACTTAGTTTTAAAACGTTTCACACGTGCAGGCAGAGTTGAGCACGTATAGACAAGAGACAATGGTACAAAATAATGCCATACGCTATAAGACAGAAGGGCCGGACCGTATAAAATCCCACCTTGGACTTTGGACGTGCCTGGCACAAGCGCTACCTTTCCGACGTACAGTAAATGCCATCCATCCATCCATCCATTTGCTACCGCTGTTCCGAGTCGGGTCGCGGGGGCAGCAACCTAAGCAGGGAAACCCAGACTTCCCTCTCACCTGCCACTTCGTCCAGCTCTTCTGGGGGAATCCCAAGGCGTTCCCAGGCCAGCCGAGAGATATAATCTCTCCAGCGTGTCCTGGGTCTTCCCCGGGGCCTCCTCCAAGTGGGACATGCCCGGAACACCTCCCCAGGGAGGCGTCCAGGAGGCATCCTAACCAGATGCCCGAGCCACCTCATCTGGCTCCTCTCGATGCGGAGGAGCAGCGGTTCTACTCTGAGTCCCCCTCGAATGGCTGAACTTCTCACCCTATCTCTAAGGGAGAGCCCAGCCACCCTACGGAGGAAACTCATTTCGGCCGCTTGTATTCGCGATCTCGTTCTTTCGGTCACTACCCACAACTCATGACCATAGGTGAGGGTAGGAACGTAGATCGACTGGTAAATTGAGAGCTTTGCCTTCTGGCTCAGCTCCTTCTTCACCATGACAGGCCGGTGCAGCGCCCGCATCACTGCTGACGCCGCACCGATCCGCCTGTCGATCTCCCGCTCCATCCGTCCCTCACTCGTGAACAAGACCCCGAGATACTTAAACTCCTCCACTTGGGGAAGGATCCCCTCCCCGACCCGGAGAGAGCACTCCACCCTTTTCCGGCTGAGGACAATGGCCTCGGATTTGGAGGTGCTGATCTTCATCCCAACCGCTTCACACTCGGCTGCGAATTGCTCCAGTGAGAGCTGGAGGTCTCGATCTGATGAAGCCAACAGGACCACATCATCTGCAAAAAGCAGAGACCTGATCCTGAGGTCACCAAACCGGACACCCTCAACGCCCTGGCTGCGCCTAGAAATTCTATCCATAAAAGTTATGAACAGAATCGGTGACAAAGGGCAGCCCTGGCGGAGCCCAACCCTCACTGAGAACGAGTCCGACTTACTGCCGGCAATGCGGACCAAACTCTGACACCGATCGTACAGGGACCGCACAGCCTTTATAAGGCGGCCCGGCACCCCGTACTCCCGGAGCACTCCCCACAGAACTCCCCGAGGAACACGGTCGAATGCCTTCTCCAGATCCACAAAACACATGTAGACTGGTTGGGCAAACTCCCATGCACCCTCCAGGACCCTGCTGAGAGTGTAGAGCTGGTCCACTGTTCCACGGCCAGGACGAAAACCGCACTGCTCCTCCTGAATCCTAGGCTCGACAATCCGGCGGACCCTCCTCTCCAGGACCCCTGAATAGACCTTACCAGGGAGGCTGAGGAGCTACTACAGTAAATGCATCACAAAATATTGGTGGAAAAACCTAAGAATTGGTCCGATGCCTCGTTTGCATTCAGCCTTGTCTCAATTGACCTGGACCTAGTTTGAAGGTAGAGTCTCGCTTAGGGCCCTGTGGTGTTTTACTCAGTGCACCTACTTTCCATTCAACAGTTAACCTTTTTAAGTAAGTCTGGCCCACATACATCCATATACATATTAGGCTTTAAGCAGGGTGTGGAGTGCACACAGTTAGGTGTACGGACAGTGTTGGAGACACGAAGAAAGCCCTCCAATACTGGTAACGCACACTATTCATTGTTTAACGTCACTGTCAAGACATAAGCGTAACTTTAAAAACCTTAAAAAAGTTTATATCCCTTTCACAACAAACCATATGTATGTATTTGAAATATTTTTCAGTAATTTATCATTTTTAAATACTTAAAAAATTGAAATGGGACGTAACTGAATGTTTCTATATGAATTTGTTTTGTGCCATCAGAATATTCATACACTATTGTATAGCCTGTGGTCTTCTCTCTGTTAGGTCAATAAGGGTCAGCGCTAGGGATTTCAAAAGCTTACTGCCCTTTCTGAAAGTTTCATCTCTATAACAACATTGAGAGGCACCACGTCTTAATCTTAAGGCTTTACTTTTACTTTTCCCCTCCCATACATTTGATCTCTTCAATAAGATGTACATCTGGCTCCAAGAGTATAAATCTCTAGAGAGCAAAGAAAGGAAAAGAGAAAACAATTTCCACAATAAGCGAGAGATTAGGAGCATCCAGTGTGATTGTTCTGCCGCATTTAGCGCTCGCCGGAATGAGATTAACATATCGTGATATTAACAATTGTTTGGTCTGTGTCACTTTTGCCTTCGGGACGGCACTCTGTAAATCCTCATTTATGGATAAAGTCATAAGCCTCTCTGTGTAGCACATCCAGACATATTAAGCTTTGTGGCAAGTACGGGTGCTGGGTACTTATCGCTCCCCGACCCCACTCCAGCCAGCCGACAATGGCAAATACGCACTATATTATAAAACTGATTGTAGATTATTCCTGCATATTGCACTTCCATTTATCCTTGTTGAGCCTCCTTTGTGTGCAAAGTAATTTGAATATGAGCAGATTTATGCAGATCTACGGAAGATTTCCAGAGAAAGCTTTTTTGGGTAGTCACATGAGCCAAAAATCACGGCTTATAACGACTTAAAAGAGCAATAAAATATAATAAAGCAACAATAATAGGAGCACATAATTAATAACTGAGATTCTTGAATGGAAACATTTTCATAGTTTATGGAGACAGTATTACCAATATATGGTGTAAAAACATTATCATAGTTCTATATTTGAAATATTCAAACAATATATATTTAAAATATATATCGATTAAAATTCCAGAACAATAATACAGTGCATGTAACTTAAATTGCATTGTCTCTTTTTTCTTAGCAGAAAGTTGATATATGCTTATTCTTTGTGTCTTTTTTTTGTACTCTGTAAAAACTGAAGCCACGCCCTCTCATCTCCCTGTGTACTTGTATATAGCAGAGATGACAAAGTTTACTTTGACTTTGATTATGAAGTACAGAATGTGATGCTGGACATTTAAGTGCATATCTATATTTATCCTGTAGATGTCACTCTACAGCCATAATCAACTTGAAGTCTTTTAAATAAGGGTCAGGTTCATTTTTTAAAAAATAAATCAATATCTTTAGCATCAGTAAGAAATAAAAAAATATACATGCATTTTTATTTTCTTTCAAAGTTGGAAAAAATGCACACAGCATTACTAAACAGGAATGAAGTTATTACTTTGGGTTGAAGGCAAATTATTTGAGCGCTTTACGAAAATTAATTACATTAATGCCATTTGTCAGAAGCTCTTATTCAAAGCAACTGACATTCCTAATTATTAGGACGGTCTCCCAGAAGCGACTTGGGGTTTAAGGTCTTGCTCGGGGGCCCAAACCTTGTTTTTAGGTTCTTCAGGGATTCAAACCCCCAATCTTATAGTCAAGAACACACGATTATGGTCACACAGACCATTTCACCACAAACTACGCCTCAGGACTCAAGAGGTTCTGGTTTTCTGAGCCATCACAAAGTCCGGTTCCATGTATAAAGATGGAGACTGCCTGCACAACCACTAGATGGTAGTATGGCAGCTCTTTCTGCTCACTTCCCATCACTGCTCCTTCTTTTCTCCCAGCATCTGTACAAGTACCTTCTTTTACAGTCTTCTCATTTATAAATGACTTGCACAGACTAATAAATATTGCACACCCATCAAGTGCAGAATAACACAGGGTTTCCAAAGCTAAATGCATTAATTATGATATGAAAAGACAAAATGTGGAAAGCTGAATCGTCTGGTGGATTCCAACGTGATGAAAAGACCAGGATTCAAGGAGATGGCCTTTTGTTTTAATATTGCCACCTTGATATCTGTCACTTTGAAGCACGACCAGTTTCAAAACCTTTTACGGGAACATTTTGGAAAGTAGTTTGTCATTGTCATCATCGAAGGAGCTGACATTGGCTTTTGCAAGCAAATGGATTAATTAATTTTGATATTCAACATGGAATTATGACGATGATGTCCAGTCTATGCAAATAATGGCCTGAAGTTTAATCTGTCCATTTTTCATCATATCAAAGTGTCAATCGCATATATCCTCATTTAAGATCACAGTGACCAACAGAAGAACGGATGTCAGCAAAGCTGTTTATGGAACGGGAAAAGCCGGGGATCTGTGGCGTATGCCTCGGCCCTGAATCCTCCCCCCGCATTCGGGGACGGTCTGCAACTCTTGGAGGAGTCGCTTCCGGCCACTAGCTACGATCTCGCCTCTGAGAGGACCCGGGGCGGCACGAGAGACTCGCCTCACGCCGGGGAAAGGATTGAGGGAGGGAGAGAGGGAGGAATGGAGGGACGGGGCCTGTCCGGCTGCGTGGGGGGTGTCTCAAGGTCGGCAAGGGAGGGAGGGACCGAGGGGAGGTATCTGTGAACTGGACTGGAAGGGGAGAACTAATGAGATTTTCATTCTCTCCCACTCTTCAGCACTGGTGGCATCACCTCGTAGCCCCTGTCAATCCGCAACCTTTCATCATCCGAAAAGGACGGCGGGATGAGGGAGGGGAAAAGAGAGAGGGAGAGAGGTGGGCAGAGATGGAGAGAAGAGGAGGAGGAGGAGGAGAAGGAGGAGGGGGGAGAAACTGTTTATTTTTTAACAGGACATTTAATCTATTTGGACTGGGTGTAATAGGACATTTGCATGGCGGGCTCGGAGACGCGTGGGCGATAACGGCGGGGTTGTGACATCCCCCCCTAAATATGCTGAGCTTTCTCCAACCTCTCATCAGACTCCGTGATCTTTATGGACTGTATCATATTGTGCCGTAATGTGCTTTATTGTCCACAGAATAAGCTTTTCTTAAAAGTAATTGGAAAGCTGGAAATGGCTGCTATCGGCCGATTTTTTAAATACATTATTTCTGAAACGTGGCCCGGGTAATGACCCTGTCGGTGTAAAACGTAAGATTTATCTTGGCAGAGAAAATTGATCCATTTCACCTTTGTCTAATGGAAATTTTTATCAGGGATTATCTGTTTATGTAAATGAGCGTTGCCCCGGAACAGGGAAATAAAAAGAACTTGAGGGGGCAGTTAATCTAACACTTGACACGTCAATGTGGACATAACGCATACAGAGCGCGCTCTCTCTCTCTCTCTCATTCACTCGGTGGGGGTTGGGTTGGCTAATGAAAGCCATTTGAATCCGGCTCTTCATTATCATATAAAGAAAAGGCAAAACGGCCACCTGCTCTAATAAAGATGTTATATAGCTGGAAGAACGACTAGCAAACAGGAAAAAATAAACTAAAATTTTAATTCTACTCCCAATCTATAATTTTTTTCTCTTGAATTATTTTTTTTAGCTTTAAATTTACGTAGATTGCTTATGTCAACTGCTGAAGTCATATCCCATTATTTTACAGCACAGGATGTACAACTTCAAGACAGTTATCCTTCGGTTGAAAATGCATGTGCCTCACACACCTTTAAACGTATTTTTATGTGTTTTAGTGTCGGCCTTCAGACGCGACGGCCTATTCGAGCCTCGCGTAATGTCACGCAGCATAACATTTACAGATCTATGGCCCACTCTGGCCCATCAGAGCCCGTGTTGAGGGCAATCTATTCATTCGCATGAAATGCTTTTATGTGGTAGCTGTCCGCTTTTTGACAGAGTAGTCACTCAATGGAAGGCGCTGAAGACTGACAGGCCTCCCCTCATGCTCGCAGTAGGTTTGACGGTAGCGGTGGGTCAGTGGGGGGGATTGGGGGGAGGAGGGGGAGGTCCTCCACGTTGGCGTGACAGCGCGGTGATGTTTTGAAATAAAGCACGGCGTCTCCTTAGAGAGAAAGAGAGGCCCACGTAGATATAAGCGTAAGAGGCCATTCCCAAGGCAGACGTCAACCTCGGCTATGGAGATGAACTCTGAACAGGTGGAGCGGCGGCCGTGCGAGCGAGATACAGAGGGAGTTTATGGCCGTTTGTCTCTGTGGCTGCTCTCAAGGGGGTCCAGCTCCTCTTTTTGGGGGTTTCTTTTTAACCTCTGTTTAATACAGGCTGTGTTGGGGAGGCTGTTTTAAAGACACACCTGGTTGCGAGGGCTTTGTGAAGACATTTGGTTGGCTTTTGGTTACTGAGGTTAAGGTTAGGCTTCGGTGTAGATCGAGTCATAGTGAGACAATGGAAGCATGTCACAAAGATCTAAGATTACTCCCATGGCACGCCATCATACTCCCGTCACAGCTTGTGGATGTGGTATGACGGACAATTTACCAAAGTTGGATCGTTTGCATGATCTGCACAAAATGACTGCACATTGGCCGTCTGTAGCGTAACGGTTGGGGCGTTCTCCCCGTGAACGGAAGGGCGCCGGTTTGAATCCCAGGACCGGTAAAGGCATCACTAAGGTACTCGAGACCAAGGTACCCGTCCCCAAGCACTCCGATGCACAATTTACTGCGTGTGATTTTCAAAGGCCACACAACATACCCACTGTGGTGAATAGTGTAGCACGGGGAACATGTGTCTGTCCAGACCGACACATTACTGGCACCGCACCAGGTACAATAAACTGCATATTTTAAGTATAAGCGGGATGAAGAGATGCCAAAATGTCAGCGCTGAAAGAAACCTCCGTCATTCACCTGTCGGATGTGTGTAAATCGACAGACATGAATGTGAATGAATAATTGTATTTGTCTGCATATGTAGGCCAGAGATTCCCTTGTGGGTCTGCTGACAAAAAAAAGATTTTTTTCTAAAAAAGTGATACAGAGCTTGAGGCTGAGGGAATTTGCTTTGAAGGCTGGACACTGACAATGTTAAATCAACTAAGCGATTGAGTAAAAGGAGGGAGGGACTGCAAAAGAAAATACGATGGCCTTACTGCCCGAGTGTGTATGATCCATGTCCAGAGCTTGATATTGGAAAATTTGGACTTAACGTGTAAGGACTTTTCTAGTTTTGGGTCCTACCCTTAATTCAACTCCTAGCCACCTGTCTGAGTCACATTACAAAGAATCCGGTAATGACAATAAAAATCAGAAGCACACGAACAATGTCATGTGACACTTATTCAAACAGATCTCCCACCAGCGGGACTTTTTAAAACATTGGCCTTGCCTTATTCTGTCATTCCACTGCCACTCCGCTCACGTCATTTCTCTTCCATCTGACACTAAGAGATAAAGCGACGCTAGCCACTCTTCCCTGCTCCTGGTGTGCAGGGAGTTTCGTACAATTAAAAGAGTTTCAAATCACCAGAGGCATTAAAAATGAAACCCAGCCAGTAAACGGAGTCTCTTCACTCACAGAAGTCTGTGACAGATGTTAGGGAGAGAACTATTTCCAACATGCGCATACGTTACATTTACATTTACAGCATTTAGCAGACGCCGTTATCCAGAGCGACGTGCGGCGGTGCTTTGTCGTCCACGACTGTTCTTCAATCTGTAAAGCTGGACTTAAATCAACAACTGTCGTCCGACTAAGTTACCCCCAGCTGAGTTACACACTGTAACAAACACTGTTAGTCAGAAGTTAGTGATGAGAGAACGAGAGTGCATGCTGGTGGGTTAGTTTTTCAGGAAAACACAGTTAACAGCAGGGGTAGTTAGTTCTCTAGGGAGTTCTTGAAGAGGTGGGTATTCAGACGTCGTTTGAAGACAGCAGGTAACTCAGCAAGGGGTAGCTCTGATGGCGGTAATGTTTTAAATATTAGGGAAGCATTTTATAAACATGAATTTAGTCCAAGCAAAAGGAGATCCCATTTGTTGCATCAAAGTGGAATCAAGGAATGAATTTCCACCAAATTCACTGTTGGCTCTATACACCGGACTGCTGCAACATCCCGACTAGATAAAGTTCCCTTGAAGGCGACCGTATCAACTGATTCAGAATCTAGTTTACAATGTTCCAAACTTCTCATACACGACCCCATTACAATACAACCAGCACCTCCTAATTTATCGGTACTGATCAAGCAGTGTGACACTTTTGGCACATAAGACATTTATCAACGTGTTTTTGTAGACAATTTAGTTCTCTTGGTGGACTGCAAAGTCCTGATGCATGTTACTCTGGATAACAATGTCAGTCAAATGGCGTAAATGTAACAGAATTGTCCAAAAGGACACCACAAATCTAGAGTTTAATCAGAAAACCTGAGTGATTTTGTCATTGTGAACACGCCACAGCAGAGCACACAGGGCACCGCAACAAAATGTGCCATCGGCATTTGACCCATGCACAGTGGGCAGTCGACGTGGGCAGTCGACGTGGGCAGCGCCCGGGGACGGTCCCTTGCTCATGAGTACCTCAGTGGTACCTTTACCGGTCTGGACTTCAAACCGACTCCCTTCTGTTAACACCCAACCGTTAGGCCACCAACCGCTCCCTCTTTAGGAAAGTATTTTTTTGGTTCTCTTGTGGTGGAGTTTGTGAAAGGGAGCATCACATTGTTAGACAAGGGGCTGTGGCACACTAATAAAACATCTTGGTGTCAGGCTACAATATATTCTATAAGTTACATCATAACAAATTATTTACCACAAAATCAATACATTTTTTCACGTATCCATGATGCACAGCGCACACCCTAAAGACCCAGGACAACAGCCCATAATCGATAACCGGCAGGAGGCCACTCCGCTCATCTGCTGCAAGCACGTCACTCAAATTTAACCTCAGAGTAAGGTTTTAATAGCCACACAACCACTGACAACTCTTGATTAGGTCTTCAAAACCACAGCCGATTTCCAGACAATAAATCCTTCAGGGACTAGTAACCCCCGCCCCACGATCCTCTTTACCGTGTTCTCACCGCATTAGTCCCAGTTCAGTTGTGCTAACCACCGCATTCCCAGACGCAGGCTATTACTTAGCCTTCGTCACTCCGCCGCCTCGCCTCCCCGTCGTCCTCCCACTCGCCCACCCACCCCTCGGATGTCGGAGCCCCGTCCTGTCGGTAATTTGTTGCTAATCAGCTGTCAGCTCGCGAGCGATGATGAGGCGATCGCAGAGCGGCGGCGGGAAGGTAATGGCCTTAAAAGTCACCGAGTCAATGTCAATGGGATCACTCGGATTCAATCAGGGAGCGGCCATGACGGATGGCACCCGCCGCCACAACCACTCATTTTGAGCCCGAGCATCTGGGCCCTAGTAAATAACCATCGGAGGGTGGGTCCAAGGGACAGGTCATTAGCCCTGAGAAAAATAAATATCTCTCCTCGTGCGAAGGCCGCAAGTCATTTAGTGCGGACTAGGAAATTTCACCCTAGATTAAGTATGATGAGGGGGTAGCAGTCGGCGGAGGCCGTGCCGTGGACCGGGAAATTTATATGTAGACCCGGACGGTCGAGGGGGGTAATGCGATCTTAAAGAGTGGAAGAAGAGAGCGAGAGCCGCTAGGCACCGGCGTCTCTGCCATGCCTGTACGGGGGCGGGAACGCAAATTCCTTTTAAATATCCCGCTTGCAACACCATGACCGAGAACTGACGACGGCTAATAAGGTCGGAGGACATCTGTGTAACGCCAACGCGCCCCTCGCTCTCTTTGGTTCTCCCTCCTGCTCTCTCCGTTTAATGAAGGAGAGCTTTAATTAGCTAATTAAGCCTCGCCAGTCCCGGGATTCCCACCCGGCAGGTTAGCCGTTCAATGACTTTGCGCTATCTCTAAAATCGCAGGGGCAAGTTCATTGATCAAGTTCACGTCGCCGTGACTCCATTTGGCTGACGGGGATCTTCGTTGTCACGCGCACCGGGCACCGGCGGTCTAGTTAAAGTGTGCAATCGTCCTAATTGTACAGGAAGTAACTCCAAAGGCCGAGCACGCGTGGCGCCAGGTAAAGTACGAGTGCCAAAAGACAATGTATAAATGACCCTGGTGGCTTTCAACTGTCATTAATCCAATTAATAGTAATGACTTGAATCCATCACGCCCAAACTTAATATAAACATTATCATATTAACCTCCAAAGTCAATTCTAAGACTATCAACATAATTAATTTAATCAATTTGAGAGTGAGGGTTATCTGAATAATTGATATGAGCTCGCCCATATGAAATATTCATATTCCCTCGCTGCCGCCGAAGCTGGGACGGAGCAAGTCTCAATCCGGTCTTAAAGGAAAACTGCAAGGCGCCCACACAGTCGAGGAGCTCGGACGAGGAGGATCGACCTTCACGCACCGGGCCGCCTTCACAGCCCACTTCCTACGCTGTCACGACCATATATATATCTCGGTGCTTCCCGCCAGGTCCCCCACTCAGCAACTCTGGGCAAGGCTTCATTAGGACTAATGTTCTCTCGGCACATTTGCCGGACGCTCTTGCCGCCGCTGTCCGGGAGGGGCGGGAATGAAGCACTGACCTACTGGCCTAGGGAGGAGCCAAGAAGGGCCACCGCTTTTGGAGGACAGTGGTTAGGGCAAACGTAGGAAGGTGGCACACTCAAAACTTCACATTTCAACATTCAAGAGAAGCACGCATGTAAGCACACAAGCACAAGAAAGTAGACTCTAGGATGGCGTGCATCAGCGGGCGGCAATTAGGTCCTATTTTTGGAAATCACATCAGTATAAAGAGGGACACAAAGACAAGCAAGGGAACACACACACACACACACAAAGGCAGGCACTTTGTGGCCAGAAGCAGGTGCTGTGCCCAGGTGGAGATTCCAATGATGCGCCTGGCATGGACAGACGGGTCAGAACAGGTCATGAGTCCACATGCAAGGCCTCAGTGTCTGTCTCTTCTCTCTCTCTCACACACACACACACACACACACAGACCGCCTACTTGTTGCCAACTCATCAAACAGGCCATTAAGAAAGAAATCCTCCACAATGCATGCGCCAAAATAAAACTTCTCTGCTCATTGTGGAAAGGATGGATATCATTAGAGAGTAATTAATTTGTATTTTGTTCCCATGTTTCCCGCAAGACTTCCGGAGCCGGGCAGCTTTGCTGGGGGAGGGCGGGGTAATGGTGGGTATTTGTCTGAGTTTTAGCAACGGCCAGTTCCCCATTACAACCTGTCAACGCATTTAAAAAAAATAACAGAACAAAAAAAGAAAAGATGAAATCGGCTGGTAAGACCCCGTTTATTCCCCCTGCAAGCCAACGCGCCGTTTTGCAAATAAGACTGCAAACTGCTCACTTTCCGCAAAAAGCCGAGCAGAGACGACTCGAGCAAAGATGATATTCTCGTTTCCGCCGCGGCCGGCCACTTGCGATTGGACGAAAGTGTTAGAAGTCTGTGCGCTAGGTAACACATTCCGGATCTTCACACTCCTCCGTCCACCATCAATCAGCGCGCTACAGTGTTGATGCCTCTCCATCTGCTAGCCCTAGCGCCGTCCATATAACAAACGCTTGTCAATTTAAGCTGTTTTATTGACTCATCTGCTGAGTTAGGCTTCGATCACAATCATCCCCCCTCCTCTCTCTCTCTCTCCGTGTGTCTCCCGCTCGCTCGCTCTCTCTTTTTTATGAATACATTTTCATGAATACATTACCAGCTCCTCTCACCCATGTGCTGGGGTGTTGTTTCTCGCAGTTAATCACTGGGCAGATAAATCATGCACATATTTGGTGTCCATCTGCTGGGAAGGTGCTCCATGCGGGCTCCCCCCCTCCACAATCTCTCTCTCTCTCCCCTTCACTCTCACTCTCTCTCTCTCCCCTTCACTCTCGCTCTCTCTCTCTCTACAGTGATGGACAATAACAGAAATGAAAGGCGTATGGACTCGCTGCCAGCAGGCTACACCTCTGCACTGGAACACGCTGCCGTCGGGCCAGATTTTGTCGTTGGGGGCGTCGGAAGAGGGAGGGTTCGGGTGGTGCGATGGAATAGAATGTTCTGTATTTTCATAACATTCAATTAATTTAAATTTCTTATTTACCGGTGAAGGACGCTGGTAGGAAACAGAAATATTAAAGACGGTAAAACCGCAAAAACCAGAAATTTCTTAATTTACATAAAAATCTATGACTCTGGTATAATAGTCGAGGAGGACATGAACACGCCGCCATCCTCATCGGAGAGCAACGCCGGGCTTTTCTGACACACAAGGCCCGTGGGCAAATACAGACTATCTACATTCTTCACTGTCCACATCCAAGAATCGCCCCCAACTACACTTTCGTCTCATACTTCTATGACTCAGGGAAAAGCTCGCCAGACGTGGTGGAGAAATCGCTCCTCCACCGGACGTTTAACTGCCCTCTCTTTAAAACTCCCCCAGCTCCCTCATCAATTATTTCCTAAGTAGGCATACTGAAGATATCACGGCGAAGCGGCGCGAGTGTGGGGCGGGGAGACCGAGCCTGTCGGGTCGATGATGGATGCACTGAAGGCAGGGGCTATTGCCACCATCTAAACTCCTGGGCCATCAGGGCCGTGCCACGCCACTTCTGTATGGGTGTGTGTGCGCAAAGAGAACACTGGGAGGTGCCACGCTGCGTAACTTGCCAGGGAATTGCAAGCCAGGAACTGCCAGGAACCGCAAGGGGAACTTAAAATTTAACAGAAGGCCTGGTTGGTTTATCGTCTACTATAGTACATCACTTAAAGAAAGAAGAAGTCTATATCACAAACTATAGCCAAAACTCATGAGCTAATGCAAAAAACCCACCGCAAACTGCGACCTATCGAGTTAGTTTAGAATCAGCGAGGAAGCAAAGTATCTCGTCTTTATGCGTTCAACTCTGACTGCGCTCGTGCTCAACTCTGCCTTCCTCATTTAATCGCCACTGGCTGATATAAAGCATGACAAATAACGGATATCGGCATTGTCCAGTAATTCCCATATCGCGCAGCTCTAGTTCTATTTATCATTACGCCGGTGTCAATCAGAAACGGCGGAATTAATCTTTTAATCTAGGAAATCAACTAACCAAAGTAATAGAAGAACAAACTCTTAAAGATTGGCAACCCATGCTTTTTAAGTGCCTTTCAGTTTTAAAGTAGAGTGTAAAATCTGAAGTAGCTCAAATGTCCTCTCTGAGATGGAGTCGGTGGACAGTATCAAGTGTGAGATAAGCTCTGCACTCACTGTTGAAAATGTTCTAACAGAAGCTTACATTTTTACTGGATGTCTTGATAAATATAAACCAATAAGATTTATGAGACTTTTTAAGATTTATAAGATTAAGATTTCTACACAGTCTGGTAATGAGGCAACGTTAATATGAAAGCTAAAGAGACATTTCACAAGTAATACAACTGCAGGATTAGCGGCGCCGAGCCCGGCTGAAGAAAGGAGCTCCGTTTGGCTAATTATACAATCGGCACTTTGATGTCGAATAGTCGTTAAAGATTCAATTGAGTCTGGAGAAAATTAATAGAGCATTAATCAACATGGGCTAATTAGCTAATAATGTTAATTAAATTGGGTATTTAAAGTTCAGAGACATGTAATGCTTAGCCTAGCGTGGAGCGCCAGTCTTGGGGCGGGAGTGCAGTCACAAGGTCCACGAACATGGCAGCACGTTAGAGTTTTTACTAACACCCACGTTTTTAGCTCTTTTCCTCACTGCTGGACTCTCTGGGACCGTCCCCAGGTCCTCGTCGATCCCCTCGGATCAATCGCGGCGCGTTAACGAAAACAAAGCAGGAGCGAACGACCGTTTGATCGGCGTTGCAGCTGGCCACTTACGCGGCCATATGTTCCGCGCTCCTTTCGACACGCCGATGTAAATACGAAGGGCGAGAGCGGGGCGGAGAGTGGCAGAAAGCCAATACGACGCCGTGTTCTCCCCCCGGCACCGCGTCGGTAAGTTATCTGGAGAGGGAGAGGCCCGTCGCTGAGCCCTAATGTGAAATCAATAGGCCCCGGCAGAATAAAACGCTTGACCTGAACTTCCACTTTCTTCTTCCTCATTCAAGAACGGCTATCGCCACAACATAAAGGCAGTGTTCCATTTCACACAGAGACGACTGAAGGAAGGTGTCCATTTCCTTATGAATTGTTCTGTATATGCAGCCTTATGTTGGCTCCCTCCAAATAAATGAATCCACAGAAAGAGGGTTTTGCACTCCAGACATGACGAGCAACGCCAAAGCCAAGGAATGAGTCAATCGTGCAGATTTTTCACTTCCATACCATTTCACCACTTATGCAACGATTACAAGATCAGACCCGTGACTGCTGCTATTGTCTCCCTGCGCAGTATTACAGTGACTGAAATTAGGCCATCTTGCGCTTGGTGACAACGTCCAAGACGCCATCGCTTTTTTTTTTTTTTTTTTTTAACACGTCTCCCAAAGACGCCACGATAGCGACAGTGTCCCGATTCTCACTTCGTCCCCGCCACATGACGCCGCTCGGAGCGGCCAAGTCCGCCCTTTCGCCCACTTCTTCCGCCCCCGTCTCCCCACCGTCGTCCTGCCCGGGAGAAAGGGGCTACGGCCACAGATCAATACTTTTGATGGAGGACAATAATCAGCCCTATTAAGTGACCAAGGTTTGCTCTGTAACAGCTGGGCTGGCGAGAGACCGGAGCATGTCTGACTAATGAATCGTGAAACAATCAGGCAGTAGCCATTTGTGTTTAGATCTGTAAATATGGCGCGGTACAAGTGCCAGACCATCGCCGGAGCTCCAGCTGGGGCCACAGATGGTCTGGATTCAGAGCAGCGCAGGAGCCGTTAGCTCCTCCGGCCCACGCCGCACCTCTGCTGTCGCTGAGTGACAACTTCACTTTCGCACTAACTTACCCGCTTGCCCTGCGCCGGGGCGCGCCAGGCGTCCTTAAAAGCGGTTGACGGGCGCCGCCGAGTACGGGGGGCTCCCCCGAGCTCTGCCGTCGGCCAGAAGGACGGAGAGAGAGAGAGAGAGAGAGAGAGAGAAAGTAGCCGTGATGAAGAGCAATGTGATCTTGCTATTTAAAGACATGATCACCTAATTAACCTTGTAGGGCAATGACTAATTCTGACACGTCGCCCACTAGAACCATGGCAAGGTCTGCGATAAATCTCATTAAGTAGTTCCTTCTCAAATATGAACAGCAGAGCTGGACATAGCTTCACAAGCGTGTGTCAGTGTGTGTGTGTGTGTGTGTGTGTGTTTGTGTTTGGGTTTAAAGCTGGAAAATACGCACTCGGCTTATCAAACCAATTGTAGAAACCGTCTCGCCCCGTGACCGATACGCCGCTCGTGCTTTACAGCCAAATAAATCCTGTAATATTTGAATAGACAAATAACTGCTTTTATCGTTCCCCCGCACAAATAATGGAAAAAGGAGACGGAAGGCGTTTAGCTGGCGTCCTTGAAGACGGTGTGGCGAAAAGAGATGAAGGCTTTATTTAATCTGTTTTCAAGGTAAATGATCCTGCCAACCTCGGCTCACCGCGGCGCGCCCGAGCTTTTGACGGAGAGCGGCGCCGCGGCGCTAACGTGCTCTTCCAACACAATGATTATGATAATGAAGCGGAGGCTACCGGCAGGACGTTGGTGTTGGGGGGGCGGGGGTGTAGGGAGATATTAAATGCCAAATAAGGTATTAGGGAACGATGATTGGGAACGAGTTCCGTCTTTACCACAGTCTGCCCAAGGAGCCTGACACCAGAAGGTAAATTCTGTCCCCCACTACAATTACCAGGAAAGTTCAGGGGGGCCGCCAGTAGGGCTGTGCAATATGACGAAAGATATCAGATGACGAAATTAAAACGACCGTGCTTTCATATTATAGTCTATCGTTTATTTCACGGTGTCCCAAAATACACGGTTTACGCCGATATCTTTTGATGGTTTGGATCATGGTTTGCGGTAGTCACCACGGCGTCACATGGATGTAAGCACAGAGAATACTACGGTGTTATATTTGGGCCTTAATTGTGACTACGTAGTGGAACATTCACAGTAAAATCTTGTGTCGGTGCACGCTCAACTCTGCCTACACGAGCTCTCGAAACGCTCCACAGGTGCTCAGATCTATGGAAGTTGCCACAATTTGCCTTAAAGGCACCACACTAGAGTGTACACTACACCGCCTTCTACAGTCATATTGTGGCGTATATCATATATATATATATATATATATATATATATTATATATATATATATATATATATATATATATATATACGTTATCAGGATATGAAATAGCGTCAGAATATGAGATTTTGGTCGTATGGCACAGCCCCAGCCGACGGAAGTAGTAAGAGAAGTAGAATACAGCTGGATTGAAAGCCTACCTCTGTCATGGTGTCCTGGTGGTAGGAAAGTCAGTTACGCTTTTGTGATATCCCTAAGTTGGCTACATTTATATTCATGCTATGTTCGTCGCGTGCAAGCATACAGTATAAGCAGGTATTTTTATTCAGTCTATAGCCGTAACCCCATTTGGATGTATAGGTAAGAATATATAAACAGCAAAAGAGGAATCTGGGTGAGCTCCTCTGCCTGTCACCTCAACAACTAAAGCAGTATTTGGGGCACAAATGAATCACAGTCCAGGTCAGCCATTACCTTCATCTCACATCTGTAACAATACCTGTCCTTCTCTCTCTCTCTCTCTCCCCCTCCCCTCCTCCTCTCTCTTACAGTGAATACGAAACCTGACCAATGGAACTTTTCGCAACGTTAACCGCCGTGACCCCGCACGGCCAGGCGGAATGGCTTAACTAAGCTGTCAGCTCTAATCAAGCCAATAAAAGGATCAGATAAATGTTTATTACATTGTGGGAAAAGATCATTTCTATACTGAAATTGAGGATGACCTTTCCGGATAATTCCTGACCACTTTTTTTCCCCCCTCTCTTTTTTTAAAGGCTGATAAATCAGTGGCCCTTTGTTTTGAGAGCAGTGTGCTGGAACCTCACTGATGCCTGGCGTGAAACATCCTGACCTTCGCTTCTGTGTCAGTTTGGGGCCGTAATGCCTTTTGCACGTTTTTACGGCGCTGTCTCAACATCGAGAACAATACCGCCGACACACTTGAGACTGCACACACAGATGTCAAATGTGCGACAAGAAAAAAAAAAAAAAAACAGGTTGAAGGACAATTTTAAGAAATATGAAAGATAAATGGCACAGCACGGCAAGGTATCGGGAGGAGACAAACGATTAAAATTAAGAAATTACGCGTTACTCCTTGTGTTTGACTTCAGGTAGAGAGTGCCGTGCCCCTGAATATACTGTACATCTTCAATTACAAATAACAATTCAACCGTTCCGACACGAAAGCTGAAAGAAAACCTTTTACTGATAATCAGCTCCAAATCCTATGGGAGTTTATAACCCTAGTACTTTGGGTGTTTTCTTCCACATTTTATCGATACATGAGTCTGTTTCTCTCCCATTCACCACACACCTGAACCCCTTAAAGTGCCCAAAACCCCAATCTCGAGCACATCCCATCACAGGCTAAAAAAGGGTTTCACTACAGCCCCTTATCCTTCATCCCAAGGAATCCATCTAAAACGCAGTACACAAAGTTCAATAAAAAAAAATAGACCTCTTAAGTAATGCAGAATAATCTCAATTTTTTATGTCAAGAAGTTGGCATCATAAAGGCAGGAAGTTACAGCTTGGTGTTCCAGCAGCACAATGATCTCAGACACGCATATTCAACACTAGTGAGGTTCACACCTCTTTTATTGTTTGGATTAAAACCCAAACAAAACCCAAGTTATTTCCTCCCTTGGTTCAAACCTTTTGGGCAAGTGTCAATACAAGCAAACGAACTCAGGTGCGGACCAAACAATAACCATACCGAGAGCCAGGTTAAGAGATGGTCTGTTCTCTGTTCAAAAACTCAAAGGTAAGCAGCCCGACAGTTACAAAAAAGCGTATCTTTTAAAACAGGCTCCCTTTGTTGTTGTGGAGTTATGGAAAATAGTGGATAACCACACAACACACAGAGGCGTGTATAGCCAGTGCTAGACATGAGCCGTGAGTTGGCAGTGGGCTGCATGTAGGAGGCTCTCGCCGCCTTCAATCTTGCAGCCGTCTTAGATTACTGCAAAACTATTAACATCACATTGCATCAAGTGCTCTTGACAGTGCTCTGCATGGCAAACATACAGTGCTGTGAGTAAGTATTTGCCCCCTTCCTGGATTCTTATTTTTGCATGGTTGTCACGCTTAAATGTTTCCAGATTATCAAACAAATTTAAATATTAGACAAAAGGCGACCCAAGTAAACACAAAATGCAGTTTTGGGTAGAAAATGTTAGTTATTAAGGAAAAAAAACTATCCAAACCTACATGGCCCTATGTGAAACAGTAATTGCCCCCTAAACCTAATAACTGGTTGTGCCACCTTCAGCAGCAACAACTGTAATTAAGCGTTCACGATAACTGTCAATGAGTCTTTCACAGCATCGCTGTGGAGAGGAGATTCTGGGCCAATCTTCTTTGCAGAAGTGTTTTAATTCAGCCACATTGGAGGTTTCCGAGCATAAGATCACCTTTTTAGGTCATGCCACAACATCTCAGTTGGACTCAGGTCAGACTTTGACTAAACCACTCAAAACCTTCATGTAGTTTTTTTTCTGGCATTCAGAGGTGAACTGCTGGTGTGTTTTGGATCATTGTCCTGCTGCAGAACTCAGGAGTGTGCTTGAAGTCACAAACTGATGGCACTTTGTTCTCCTTCAGGATTTTTTTGGTGAAAGAGCAGAAGAATTCATGGTTCCATCAATCACAGCAAATCGTCCAGGTCTGGAAGCAGTAAAGCAACCCAGACCATCACACTACCACCACCATGTTTGACTGTTGGCATGATGTTCTTTTTCTGAAATGCCAGATGTAACTGGACACACACCATCCAAAAAGTTCAACTTTTGTTTTGTCAGTCCACAGAATATTGTCCCAAAAGACTTGGGGATCATCAGGTGTTTTAGGTGTGACCAGCCTTTATGTTCTTTTTGGTCAGCAGTGGTTTTTGCCTTGGAACTCTGCCATGCATGCCATTTTGCCCAGTCTCTTTCTTATGGTGGAGTCATGAACTGACCTTAACTGTAGTAGGTGAGGCCTGCAGTTTTTAGATGTTGTTCTGGGTTCTTTTGTTACCTCTCGGATGAGTCGTCGCCAGGCTCTTGGGTTCATTTTTATAGGCCAGTCAGTCCTAGGAAGGTTCACCACTGTTCCATGTTTTATCTATTTGTGAATAATGGCCCTCACCATGGTTCACTGGACTCCCAAAGCTTTAGAAATGGCTTTGTAACCTTTTACAGGACGATAGATGTCAATTACTTTGTTTCTCATCTGTTCCTGAATTTCTTTAGATCGTCTTCCTTTTTTGGGATCTTTTTGGCTCCTTTTTAAGTGATCTCTTGATTGAACAGGTCTGGCAGTAATTAGGCCTGGGTGTGGCTGGTGAAACTGCACTCAGCTTTCAAAAAATGTGATTAACCACCGTTAGTTACTTTATTATTTTACAAGGGGGCAATTACTTTTTCACATAGGGCCATGTAGGTTTGGATAGTTTTTTTTCCTTAATAAATAACATTTTCACTTAAAAACTGCATTTTGTGTTTACTTGGGTTATCTTTGTCTAATATCTAAATTTATTTGATAATCTGAAACATTTAAGTGTGACAAACATGCAAAAAAATAAGAATTCAGGAAGGGGGCAAATACTCACTCACAGCACTGTATGTAACTGTATAAACCATACTGCAAAAAGGACCAGGAGAAGACCACACAAAATCTCCATGATTGCGTACTTTCACTTTGGATCTCCAGCTTGACCCCGCCCCACTGTTTTGGAGTGCCGTCACATACCCCTGACCTCAACATTAACCAGAATACCAGCTCGATACTGACTATAATACCCGGATAAGGGATTTTAATAACAGTCCGATTTATTACTTTAAAAAGCTTGTTTATGCTACTTGTGGTTTTTAACTAAATTATTCAGTAAATGTATATATTTATGGATGGTGCAAGTTCCTGTGAGACATGTAATCATAAGTTCATTCATCAAAACTGATATCTGATTGGTACTCAGTACCAAAAGCCAGAGTATCTGTATCAGTCTAAAGACTGTATAAGGTGAATCAACTTGAAACACGGAGCTCCACCTGCCCCCCGCCAACTCCAGTGCCGACAGACGACAGAAAGAGCCGGCAAAGAGAGTAGGAGTGTCTATTTCCCCGGCGCGTGGAGGCCATTAGACGTGTGCAGCGGCCTGTGAGATGTTGTATCACTTTAATTAGCGGGGGGGCTGAAGGGCACGGTGGGGGGCGGTGGGGGGCAGAGAGTCTGACGGGGTCTAGTCCCACCGTCTCCTCTGCCTTTGTCAAGCTCCGCTCTCTGCCGCTGCCACCGCTGCAAGGTGTGTGACATGTGGGGGGGCAAGTGTGCGAGTGTCAAAACGTCTCCGTTTTGACGGCACCGAGTTTGGCCTCGTGAACACATACAGATGCCAGGAGCGAAGTTAGAGCCAAGTTAATTTACATGCTACAGGCTTAAGATTAATTAGAAAGCCGAAACGAGACAAAAGCTATTAATTTAACACTGTGCAGGTGAGGTAGGGACGACAGGATTATTACTGAATGTACATCGAATGCTCATGCAAACAGCGTGTCCAAAATTAAATCGTTTAAGTATTAAAGAAAGGGAAAATAAGAACAATGTGCCAATGGGCCTTTTCTGACATTGTTGCGGCAGCTTTTCAAAAAAAAAAAAAAAAACTGCGATGAAAGTTGTGGTGTTTTTAGGCATTTTGTTGCAATAAAGTTGCAGCAGCAAGTCAATTTTTTTTAACAATGAATTAAAACGAAGGGAACAAAACCACTATGATTTTTATTAACCATTAATCATTTAGTTATTTTTGAAGGTAATTGTGAGGCGTTTTTGTCAGACATTCCCTGCGCCTTCTAAACCTAACAAGGAAGTAAGTTCGCTGACGTACGGCTCAACGTTATGCGAGCAAAGACCACGACTGGTGAAAAGTTGCGGTAATTGGTCAAAATTGCACGGTAGTAATGAATTTAGGGGACTGGCTGAATTTACTTTAATGGTTACGATTAAACGCTGATACGATAATCAGCTAAAGTCTAATATCGGCCCCCAATAACCGGTCGACCGTTCTTTTCTGGAGATGGTGAAAGTCGCTTCATGCAGGGTTGACCTAGTTGAACTTTGACCCCCTTGAGGTCAGCCATCTAACCTCTCACTAGTCTCATCAGACATCGTTTGCCATCGTTTGGGCGATTACTCCACTGATGGGAGGGAGAATATGTTTTTGGAGGATCTTCTGCCTTACTTATTCGGCAAAGTCCACCACAAATAACTTGACAGATAAGAGCTGTGGACGCTAAACTCTGATGCACAATACTGAAGTTTGATACTCTTCTTTAGCCTGCAATAATCCATCATTTGGAGTAAGAACATACAAAACTTATCTGAGGACAGACAGTTTATTAATAGCTGAAATTTAAACTAGATTGAAACTAATCTACGCAAACTCAATACTTGCCTCAAGACAACAAGTTCGAAACAGCTGATGTGATTTCCTAGCACCGCTCCCACTTTTCAGACAAACCGCAAACCAATTACCACACATTTGCATTACAGCTCACATATGCAATAGGTTCCGTACGAGAGAGGAGACGATCATCATCTCTGCACCTAGAGTATGGAAATCTTCTGCTAATAGCGGGGAGGAAATAAAGATTTATGGAAAACCGAATGAGGTATGAACCGCCATAAGCACAAAGACAATTATTCCCTTTGGAAAATTGTGTATTTGCCGAAGATAATTCCTCCGGAACGGGGGACCGTCTCTCGGCGTGCTTGACCTGCCGCCATTATCTCCTCTATGGTTGAACTCTCCTTGAACTTGGAATAACCACTTCACGAGTGGGATGCTGCCATCTCACCGGATCTGCTTATTCTAGCTCCAATTTGCTGCCTAATATGGCAATTACCCTGATCTATGGCTGGAGTCACCCTGTGGTGTATAAGTGTTAGAATCAGCACATTCATACCAAAAGAAGCCGCTGACGGTGACCCCCGCTGTTGCTTTTTAATGTCCTGATTCATTTGCTAAGAAATTTTGCTAAGACTTTCCAGGTCGGACATAGCGAGTGGATATCTGTTGGTGTTTGAGCTTGGTGTGGGAGACTAAATGAGTTTGTGATGCTTAACAAATTTAGCGTGTTCAGTTTGAACTGACCATTCTAATTAAACACACACCCCTTATCTTTGTGAGACGCTTTCAATGACCCCACAACATTAAGATTGAAGTCTACACCTACACATAAGACCAGGCGATACAGATATAAAAATAAATAATATTGCGATATGTTATGTTAGATCGCAAAAAACATGATATATCTCAATATATTCTCTCTTTCTGGGAGAAAACTACACATCCCACAATCCCCCACGACTTGGAGGCAAGTCACAATAATGTGATGGATGTGTGTCTGAAATAAACACTTAAGTAAATATCTGTATTGTGAGTTAGACGCTGGTTGTTATTTATATACATATGAGTTTTGTCTGTAATAAAAGGCAAGATCTGACTAAACTGGAGCGTTTTATATCACGAAGAATGTCGTCACGCAGTTACTTCTGTTTTTGTGAGCAATAAAACAGATGTAGTGCTGTTTTCCTTCGGAACCAAGTCGTCCACTCCCATTTCCAATTAACGTCTCTGAAACGGCGTGGATATTCACTTCTCTCTCCGCACGCTCGCTTCCCTCCGCTTCCAGAACAAAACGCACACACGCCAGGCCAAACTGGAAAGTGAAGTACATGCTGTCTGTCTGACATTAACGTGACGATTTGTACTTGATGTTCACAATATAGTCATTTATAGTTTTCAATAAAAGTCGAAACCTTTGTACAAAAGCATTTTTCTTGCTATCAGGTCTTCACATCCCCCCCAAAAAGTCAACCATCACGCCTGACATCGACTTGCATTAGCAAAAACCTTATCATATGGCAACGTTAAATATTTAACAGTTAGCCACATCTTTTTATTGCGTTTTACCCAAGTTCAGTTCCACGCTTTACAATCTTCATCCTTTCAACTCAAACCCCCGGGGCAGGCAAAGTTAATGAAAGAGGAAAACACATTTAAAAATACAGAAATGCTTGAACTGATCTTCCAGTCAAACGAAATGAATTTCTATGACAGGGTCAGATGTGTCATAATGCTATAAATCTGCTAGTCCATATGCTGCCTCTACAGCCCTGTCCTCGGGCCGCCTTTACTAGCGGGAGTGAGGCTTTAATGCCGCATAATAAAACTCACACAACAACTTTATGCAAGAACGAAGCAAGCCCCGACTTGGGCCAAACCTAGCGTACAGTATCTGCCGGAAACGACAGAGTAAAAAATGATTTGAAACATAGTCCGAGAGGTGGGCTGTGTCCTAGCAGTGCTGAGAGAGCACGCGAGAGAGAGATAGAGAGCGAAAGAGCAGACAGTGCTTCACCAGGAGATGAAAAAAAACAGATGGCCACCCTCAGCAAGACATGGGTAGAGGAGATTTGAAAACATCTTGGGCCCCAGCAGCTAGTAGATTGCGAGTCTGGACAGCTTCGACAAGGTCAAGCACAGCAACAAAGCCACGCTAATGAGCATCTTCAGCATCTTCTCCTCAGCATCTCTCACAACGGCATGAACATGGAGAGAAAAAAATAGGGCATAGAGTGCCAAACGTGTAAACTCATTTAATGATGAAGCTTCAATTATAAAATGACAAACGTTCTACCGCACAAGGTTAAATTAAGACGCGAATTTCTCTCTACAGTGGCATGCTGCATGTTTTAGGAAAGTTTTTGTGTGGATCTGTAAAAACTTCCAAAGGTGAAAGGAGGAATTTTCAAACTATGCTAATTGAATTACACCCTGATGGAGAAAAATTCAAGGACGGAATGTGGCATTAGAAAGTACAGTGAAGGAACGTCGATGAACCGAACTGAGAAATTTTTCATCTTTGCAGACTTCTGCTTGAGAAGTAGTCTTTCGCTCGCATGTAAAAGTAAAAAGTTTTTAATATTTCATTTATGGAATGTCACTCATCAACATTGCTGTTCACACTTGAAATATTTGAATCTAAAATGTTTTCAAAAGTTAGTGTTCACTAAATAGACTGAGGGTAAAGCTTAATTGCACAAGAGCCATCCACTTCCAAAACTTAGATAGGCATGGTGAGGGAACCGAACAAAAAGGAAAGGAGAAGAGAGGACAAAACGTCCAGCGCGTGCCTTCGAAGCAGGAATTTCCCAGCAGTGGAGGTTTAAGTTCAACAGTTTTCCTCTGTCCATCTGGAAGAGGTCACCACCTTTTTCGGGAGAAAAAAGAAAACTTACTGACGAAGTGAAAATGTCGCGACACTGATCACACGGATCAAAGGCCGGTCGACGATCTCAAGTACAATGTGACAAAGTTGTTTTCGATGCTGAACACTCGCTATGACAACAAACTGGGATCGTCTGTGCGCTTCAGACAGAAAGTATAGCAAGTACGCATCTTGTTCGACGCACTCTAACCTCGCGTCAGGAAGTAGCGTTTGACAGACGATGAGGCTGGCGTCCGTGGGGGGGTAACTGAGGTCGCCGCAGCACATGCTGCACAGAGCCGTGTCATTATTTACACAAATGAGGGTGACCCACAACTCAGGGTGAAAAACACAGCAAACACAGGTGGTCCTCAGAGATAAATAGAGAAATACAAGAAAACACACACACAGCATTCTAGGTCTGAAACAAAGAGACAGCGCTTTCAACAGTAAAACACTGGCGAATATAACGTGAAGCTACTCAACACAAACGATTAGTTTAGACACATGATGGGAGTCGTTTTAAGCTGAGGATCTGCTGTAGCCAAAAAAAAAAAAAAAAGCACAACCACACGGAGTTAATCAACTAATCAAATCAATTGATTAATGCAACAAATAATCAACAGCTCTGTGGCTCATCTGGCTCACGCCTCATGCATCCTTTTAACGGTAGTTGTGTGTAAAGACTATTACTAAAAATGCACGATAATAGCGGAATCATACTGGAATCGGCCGGTAATAGATAAAAAAAAAAATAACTGGTGTCGAACCGATGCTTAGATTTGCCCGATATTTGCAGTCGATATTTGATGATGCATTTAATGTACGTTTATAGTTTAAGTTTCTATTTTATATTCCACCTCCAGTTTAAAGTGTATATTTTATATTCTATTTAAATGTGGATTATTATGTGCCTTATTTGCACTGTTAAAACTGGAGCCACGTCGTCTCGTCTCTCTGTATACTTGTACAGTATATAGCAGACATGACAAGGTTTACTCTGACGTTGTAAAGGTAGCGCTTGTGCCAGGCATGTCCAAAGTCTGAGTTGGCATTTTATACGGCCCGCTCCAAAATTCGGAGCACACAGTGGAACGTTTGTGAGTAAAATCTCGTCTTTAGGCGCTCAATTCTGCCTGAACGCGTGAAAAATTTGCAAAAACATTTAATGACTTAGAACTGACAAACAGGTCGCATGTGGTTAATTTTACAATGTTTAACATTAACGTTATCGCTGATGCATAGTGACGTTAAATATATTCTTTGTGACCCCAAAAGTCTGACAACTGCCTTGAAGCCTTAAAAAAAAAAAAAGCACTAGATATACTCCGTAAAATAACTTTGAACTAAAACTAGGGCAGAATATGTGCTTCTCTACTATTGGATTGTAAAGCAGCAAGCACGTGCCATACTTCTGCACACCCCGCGCAAAGTAATAAGTCCACCCGAATGGCAAGGTCACGTCTGCCAAAGCAAAGATCCAACAAAACAATCAGCCAGAAAAAAGAAAAGTTTTTTTCAAAGGAATAACTCTCAAAGGCAGCTTCAGTCTGCACTCTCTACTGCTTTGTGCTGTTTCTAAATATTCCCCACGTGCTGTTTACAGAGAACCCAACATCAGAGGCAGTTGTTGGCAAAGGCTAAGCGGCTGCCTTATTAACAGGCTCGCTACTAAGAAATAAATTGGCCATCTCTGCTTATGGGAGTGGAATGTAGAAGCAGGTTAGAGCGGTCACGAATTACGACCCCTAACTGAAATTGTACTTCAAATATGATTAATGAATGATCATGAATTTTTACCCCTCATATTTCACTGACAAAGTTTGTACTATGATTAGGGATGCACCTATATCCGAGACGGGGATGGGATATCGGTCCAATAAAGACACAAATAGCTGGGATCGGGTATCGGTGGCGTTGGGCTGCTCTATGGAGCCGATCTGTTCTATTCACCTGTAGGTTTTTCTATGTTTGTGTATGTACATGGCCAGCGTTACTGCGGTAAAGCGCTTGCGCTAATTCCTACACATCAATATGACAATGAGCAGAACATCCGCTTTGTTATTCAGCACATTTTAAAGAGCACGTTCAAGCTTTCCGACATCCAATCGTATAATTAATCAAAACTAAAACTGTTAGTTTTTAAACTGTCTCCACTGGCAGAGCTAATAAGACTCATCAAGTTGTGGCGCTTACAACCCTCGAATTCACAATTTGCTTCTTGGCATCGGAACGCCGTATTAGCCACATCCATTTATATCTGGATTTGAGCCAATGTCACACTGGAGTAAGACTAATTTATTTTGCACTCATATTTAATGAATTTAATTCCATGAATGCAGGCTCCCTTCCGTAATCTACAAATTCCCCTTTTACAGCTAGTAAATGAAGTGGACGGCTGGAGTCTACGGACTTGAACAGGAGAGCTGACCGCGTTCGACCAATCGGAGGCTTTATCTGCAGGGGAAAGCTGAAATTCAGTGTCAGCAATAACACAAAAGACCTTGGTTTAACATTTTGCTGGAGTCACATCGCTGCTCACAGCCCAAAGCTTGCACTTGCTATCCTGGCAAGCTGCTCCCGTCCACAGACTGACGATCTCTCCTCGGGCAGTGCTTGACCATGGAACGCAGGCATACACGCAGCACAGCACAAAAAAAGTGGCACGTCTATCCACGGTTTTATTAACATTTATTACCTCAAATAAAACAGATGTCTGTAGCGTTTTTATCGCGCGTCTTAATGCTGAAAGGAGATCTCTGAACGCAGGAACAGGTTAATGAGTACAAATAACGACATTATTATTTTTTATACCTTGCCCATTTTCAGCTGAACAACAAATATTTTACTGCACACAAACGACAAGGTCACAACGACCCCCCAAAAAGATCAATTACGAGCACCGTTTGCATTCCAAACCCTCACCATTTAAATTCACGCCGCCATCCCTGACCTCAAGCATAAACGCAAAAAAAAGGCATTTGTCTCTTCTGCGGATTCCCGCTCCAGCAGATTTGCACGTATAAACACCCACACGTTTTCGTCCTCTCTCTCTCTACCCCCACTCCCTCCTTTCTTTTTTTTTTCCTCTTCCCTCTTCTCGCGACCAAACTGTTCGAGCCTCTTGCCTGCCAGCCAGTCAAGATGGCCCCCAGCCCTGCAGCCAATCCCGCGGTCTGGCACGCAGCGGAGGACGGCAGGCAGCTGATCCACTCCCCGACTTCCTTCATCTGCTCCTCTGGAAACTTTTGGACGAGCACGAAATTTCACAGAGCTTCACGGTCTACTAAGCCGGAGCGCTATGAGAAGGGTGGGGGGAGGGAGGGACCGATGGAAGCAGGGGAGGAGGATAGAGGGAAGGAAACAAAAAGCCTATGGTCATCTATGGGTTTGTGAAATCCGCTACTTGATAACCCTGGTAAAAGCGCATCAGTTTTCTGGTTTGTCAGACGTAAAACGGAGCATTACATGAGGAAATACAAATGACCATGTTCTAGAATGTCACAGTTCTTGATGTCGTATTAGTGCCACGCATGAGCACGTCAGGTTCACAGCCTCTACCTTGTAGTCTCTTGTATGACATTTGCAGTTTTGGCCTCGGAGATTGCCCCTCTGTACACCAGGAGCATTTGTTTTTTACTTCCTAATACGCTTAATTGGAAATTGGGACTTCTCTCACTAGCTCGTTAGCGTGTGGCCCAAGCCTCCCCGCCTCGTCCCCTCCCCTACCTGGAAGCGGCGGCGCGGGGGGAGGCAGCAAATAGATTATGATGAACTGCTGGAAGTGGCGCGGGAAAGGGAAGGAGACGACAGCAGCTTAGGCAACAATTTGGGACGTCCGCAGTTGCAGCTGCTGCTTGGTTTAATGCAGTAATTGACAGACTCGGCCGGTCACTAGAGGGATCAGTACGAAGTCTTAAATTACCGTCATTAGGGCCTCCTAATTGCTGCATCCCATGCAAGCCCGTGCTGTTGTTTGTTATTATAAAATTACACTTTGGTTAGCCAATTTGTTAAGGAAGGTTGGCCTGGGAAGTCCGATCTGACTGGTCGGCTCTATGACAATATTTAAGGCTTTGTCAATCCAGTCGAATCGGCTACGACTGTTCTATTTAAAAAAACACATCTATTTTTAATAAATAATTAATAATAGTTTTAATATCCTCTAAACTGGCAATCGGAAACACTCGCACTGGTATGGTTTTGCAGTAGTTTCAACTCTGTGTTACACAGTGTTGGGAAGGTTACTTTTACAATGTATTCCACTACAGATTACAGAATACATGCCCGAAAATGTAGTTTGTAACGTATTCTGTTAAGTTACTCAATGTAAGTAACATATTGTGAATACTTTGGATTACTTAATATATTGTCATGCTTTTTACAACTACTTGAATGTAGCAATCACATCCTGCAAATTCTTGTTTGTTTTTCTCTAACAATTGGCTGTTAAGCCCAAATCTCCCTGAATAGACAATATATTTACTGTAGAGGAGCAAAGAGGAAATTTCCGAGTAAGAAATGCATTCCTGCCCGGGCACTGCTGGCTCTGTTGTGCTGGCTCCGGGTCCATTGTGTAACTGACGCCACCAACATTAACAGGACGCTCACATTAGAGCCTCTTATTGCGTGTTTTGTTTGGGTTTCCGGCAATGCGTGGAATTACCAAAATTAGAGAGGGGATAGAGAGGGGATAGCCTCACATATGAAACAGGAAAAGACCGCTGTGTAATCCATTTATTTCAACAAAGTAACTGTATTCTGTTACGGTCACCTATTTAAACGGTAACCGTAACAGAATACAGTTACTCATATTTTGTATTCTAAATACGTAACAGCCTATCTGCCTCCATACCTTAGACGTCTTCAGAGCCATCACCACATATCAACTCATTACAGCTTCTCTCATAGTGTAAACAGCATGTAGCATGATTTCCTTCTAGCAAGCGCCCCAAAATATATTTGTGATTCCCCTTATTTATAATCATTACTTTTAAAAATGCCATCCTGTTTCATCTCCTGCTTCTAATTGTTTTGCCCAAGTAATTTTATGCACAGAACCTGTCAAAATAATTACGTGCAGACCTAACGTCTTTATTAGGTCCCGTTCACACATAGCCGGGTATTTATAAAGAGATTTTTTTTCTCCTCCGTTTTCGAAAATGATTTTGTAAACATGACCCCGTTTTCGAAAATCTCTCTCTACACACGAATCCAGTAAAATACGCAGTCGAGAGCAGTGACCGAAATCTCAGTTTACATGTGGACGATAGGGCCTTAGCATTAGCAGACATATTACAAACTGCAAAATATTAAAATTCACTAACTGAACAGGATATGTTGCAATACATTTTGTAACCGGTTAATGACAGCCACAAGGCTCATTATATATTATAGACTGTCAGACATTTTTGGCATAAGATTAGAACGTCCCTATTTACTGTTACAATCCTAATAACAATAATTTTATCATAATAACTCGTTTCATTATTACCAAACACTGAATGAAGTAAAAGCTTGTTTGGGTTCTTACATTTTCAATAGTAATTGCACGTAGCTTGTTATAAGATTCATCCCAAGTCCATTTTAAAAAGAAGACACCAATTCCTCACATCGCTCCTACCTTACGGCTGACGGCTATCCATTCATTCAAGGTCAAATGTGAGTCGGCTTTGTGTGTGTGTGTGTGTGTGTGGTCAGTGCTATAGAAGCAGAGCAGCATCTCTCCTTGCCCCCAGCACTGTTTCACCATGAGGTCATGCACGGTGATGCGCATAGGTATGGATAAAGATGCTGACGAGGCTCAATACTGAAACTCTGCAACCAAGACTGACATGCTGCCTCTCTGCTGGGGCGGGATCTGACCTTGTGGTGAACCAGCACGCCATGAGCAACTACACCACACATACTCAGAGAGAGGTATTGGCCATGTTATTAAAAAAAGCAGTTCACACAATGAGACAGCTGGTTTTTGACTAACGTAGCCCTATACACTCAAGTGGGAAAAGCTTTACGGTAGAACGTCACGTTTAGTCGGGGAATTTACTGATATATTGGGAGACGCAAATATGGATCATAATGCTTAGTGCATCAGTGAGTGCACCAAATTCATGTCAACATAAGACGCATTACAAAGGTGTTAGTAAAAGCAACAGCGACAAAAACATTATCACACATTTTCAGGTTCAGTTCAGTAAAAGCGCGCACAAAGTGAGTGAACACAGCACAGCATGCAGTGCACCACAACGAAATGGGCAGTGCCCCAGGAGCAGTGTATGGGACGGTAATTTGCTCATGACTACCTCAGTGGTACCTTTACCGTTCCTGGGATTCCAACCTGTTAATCACGGCGCAAACGCCCAAACCGTTACATCATCATTTGCCACAAAAAAAATGTAAAGAAAATGGCCAAAGCAGAAAAAAAGCCGTTGTAATTAACTGCAAATTTTCTAGTCGACCTGTTTTCTTTCGGTTCGTAACCATAAACGCAGACCATGTCCAGATTTGGAGACACTTCTCATCAACCTACACGTATATCAACACGGTTCATTCTGTGTTGCTGCAGTGCTTTAGTACCTCCAAGTTTAAACTGGGTGGCATAGTGCATTATCAACCGTGGAACAACGTTACGGAAACGGAAGTCTCACTCACCAGGCTGATAACTGAGGCAAACTTCCAGAAACTAAATCTAACTTCTGCTAGATCCTGATGCTGACAAGCAGCATCCTTATAGCGACCTTGTAGCTGTAATATATTTATCTACATGTAGTGCCCGACTTACGATGGAGACGCGCTCTGCTGACCCCATCGTAATTTGAAAATATTGGCAGTCGAGACATTGGGCTTTGAGTTCCCAAAAACACAGAAAATATTGCACACACACTAACACCGAGACAAGCTGACCTCTGTCGGTCGCTGGTGAGAGTGAGGCATGTCAAGAGGGAGGAGATGCAAACATCACGGCAGCATCCCAACGTATCGTGCAGCATATGCTGCTCCGCAATATTGTCATATTGCTAGAACAAAAAAAATCTTAAGTCAAACTGTCAAACTCGTAACTATACATACATACATACATACAACATATACACATATTTACAACCCACTACTTTAACCTCTCTTACTCCGTCCAACCGCTTATAGGCAGCAAATCATATTCCTCATCCTCCATCATCCTTCACGCCTCCACCTAAGACCCACCTTCCTCCAAACTGATACCTTCTCCAATTATCGGGCATTAATGATTATTAACCGCGCGCATGCTCGGCTTGGGCAATCAGAAGGTTAATCGACGGGCGATGGCGGTGGAGTCCCATTTATCAGTTTCTATTTATCTCTCCTTGGGAGGTGGCAGGTTTACTGTAAATACCTTCTGTCCCTGTAATTTCCTAATGATGGGGATAATGATGGAGAATGGCGCAGTCATTAGCCGGGACGGGCTCTGTGCATCACTCTGTCAGCTCTGTCTCTCCCAAGCCCGCAATGAGAAGTGATGGAGCCCAGCTGTTCCAAGCGTTCGACACTCCACATCCACCCAAAACGCAAAGCGGGCGCCAAGGAACAAAGGCACGTGGACTGGGCGTCCCGCCAGGGCGACGCACCGAAAGGGCCGCCGACGGACCTGAATTCGGGACTACCGTGACCTTCCTGCTTTCCCCTCTATATCATGGAATTATAATTTGTCTACCTCTCCCACTTTCAGTGTCTCTCTTTATTCCTTTTTTAATTAATTAAAAGAGCGCAAGTGCGCGCCCTTGAACTCTGTTGTCTCTAAAGAACCACAATCCCTCGCTCTCGCATTTCCACAGCGTTGTCCCTCACTTTGTGTGGAGAAATCTCAAAACGCGGAACGTGAATCTGTCCTGCACGCCTGTCCACTTTGTCTCCATCACCCTCCCCCTTCCTTTCTCTCTCTCTCTCTCTCTCTCTCAGAGACGTGCTTTTGTCTGGCACCCACTTTAATTGGTAGTCAGCACCACGTGTGCTGGTCTCAGCCTTGCAGAACATGTAACAATTAGAGCTGATGGTGAATTAGCCCTTTTTTTTCAAAAGCTTAATTCGAGTCTGTGTCATATGAAGAGGGCTTGGGGTGGTGGGGGGGCTACCTTGTCTTGTCTGGTCTTATAGCACTGAATGAAAGGAGCTCTGATGAGGGGGGAAAATGAATTAACAAGTTTGTGACTTAGAGATGTGGGGCATCAAAAAGAAATTGATGGACTATTTTATAGTATAATGTATTATGTTAAAATTTAAATTAATTATTAATATGATCAGGTGTTGAATGCATTTTAGAGAAATAATCGCATTGCAGGTGATGTGAAATTTCACTTTCATTCCCGTCTCAAATACGTTTGACCATTTATTACTTCATCATATAGTTCATTATATGAAATGGCACAATTAAGGAACACACATATACGCTCAATATATTCTTAATATTTAACTAAACTCTTGGTCAATTTCCCAGTTGAGGATTAGGCCTAGTCCAGGCCTAGTCCTAGTACTGTGTCAAAACTCTTCCAAAATCTGCACCTTATATTGAAGTAAGGCTAGTCAGCATATCTTTTCTGCATCGTCATCACGATTTCACTCAAATCACACTACATGCTACATATTTGCTGCTCGATACAAAAAGCAAACCCCCTGACCTGGCTATGGATACACAACAAACCACAAAAAGTCAGTCATTCTTGATCTGTTCAACTGCACAGCCAAAACCCAACTGCTCCCACTAGTCGTAGAGAAAGACAGCCTCGATTAACCTCCTGGACCACTCTAGACATCAGTCATGAGTATGTTAATTGAGTCTAAAATGAATTCAGAACAGTCACAGTGCTCGACTGTTGTTGCTGTTAGTGACAGTTGTATAGCTTTAAACTCAAGTAATAATGGTTTATGATGGTACAAGGGGGGCTTCTGTTAATACACTGCGCGAGAACTGGGAGAGCATGCAAACTCCACAAAGAAAGGCCCTACAGCCACATCATCTCGCTGTGAGGCAACACTGCTAACCACTGTGCCACCGTGCCGTTGAATCAGAACCATTTTAAAGCAGTACATACTTTAAAATGAGTATTTAGAATTTACTACTACTCTATTTTTTACTCTAATATCATAAAACCCAAAGTGGAAGGAATGTCAATGAATTTCCACACAAAAGACTTGCTACATAGCTATACGCTGACGTCCTTCCCTTTTATGAAGCCGCACATCACCCATACACCTGACCGCCGCCAGCTATCCGAGTGTCTGCTCACTATGACTGACTCCTCAGTCGATCTTCTGCAAACACTGAGATCTCGCCACCTCTGGCCATGAGGATCAGTAGCTGGTGTGAAAGAGTAGCCTCAGTCCTCAGGCCTTGGCTCAGCCCATGAGACTCCGGGCCTGTCAAGCCAGTAACAAGATCCTGAGTGACTGAGCATATCCGGAGAGGTCAGGCCTGGAGCTAGCGCAGAGCGTCTGGCCGGTCTGCCTCCGCACAGCTGCATCAGCTCACTTCCGAGAGGCTGAGAGGAAGAACGGAGCGGACAAGAACCAGAGAAGAGACTCCTTTCCCCTGCTCGTTCCCACTCTTATCTCAATTACTCCCGATCTTGCTCTACAACTTCATTTATTTGTTTAACTTTATTAACTAATAAACCACACGTGCCACCCCATCTATTAATATGTATAAAAATGGCAAACTGCATATCAGAGGAGGGAAGTTAAATTCTCCAACAACAATGTCCCCGAAATCATCTCCCCTTAAATAAAAATTCTGTTGGTAGATTTGGAACCATTCCTCCAGAATTCCATCAAATTCTTGCATCGATGGTTGTCTAATTCATAAAGCAATAACCCAGTGAACTCACTGTTGCTCTTCACCTGTATACAGCGTGGTTACAGTCTACACACTGTGCTTGCCGAGGTAAACACAAGAAGTCTCCAAAGCCTTGCACAGGAAAACAAACTGCTGCATAGGATTGGACTACGAGCTAAATTCATGCATCAGTGACTCATAAAATACACCAGAATACCATGTAATGTTGGCAGCATTTTTTCTTTGAGACTGTACATATAACGTATTTTGGCATTTAAGAAAAGCTTTAAGTCAGAATGTGATATTACAATAAAATACAATTTGGTTTTGACAGTTTTACTGCAGAACATCTACACAGTGAAATACTGGATTTCTTAAAAAGAAGCGGCTAAAAATGTTAGTTTCTGAAGTGTTTCTTAGTTGCTCATTTTAACAGAAAGTCATTTACATGGTGTTTAATAAAACTGATCGTGTACTTGATTACTAAAACAACAGAGTCGCAGCAATGTTCTAGTCACGCTCTAGTTAACTGTCGCACATGTGGCATGACGACATAAATGGCATGCGAGGTGACACGGATTCCATACAGATTTGTTACAAAGATATGTTTTCACCTCTAGGTGAGGATGCCTCTGTTAAAGGAATATAAAGTGTACCTACACATTCCCAGCATTTGGCTCTTATGCAGAGCAACATTCATTTCCTAATTTCCATGGACAGTCTTCATGGAATCAAGGGTTTTACTCACAGATAATTAGCAGTAGGATGGAGATGGATTTAAACCTACAACCTCTAGGTCCAGAGGTGAGCATCTTGCCCCAGATCACCACATCTTCTTGAACATCAAATTCAATTAGAGATGCATTTCCGCAAGAACATGCCAATGTGATTGCTGAAGTTTTTGTGACTGTGACGAACGGTAGAAAGACTTTGACTAAATTGCATTGAAGTGAATGGGTAAGGAACAAGGGCTAAAGACAAGAAAAAGACAAGTGCGGGTCAAAACTGACTGAGATCTGTGTTTAGTGAAGCAGCACAAGAACCACGTTGACTCGTGCGAAAACATGGCGAGAGAAACTTTCGAGTCTCAAATAACATGCACTCTTAAAGGGAGAAAACCAACACGTTCGTATGAGAAAAGTAAACACCACAGAAATTATGAAAAAGACGAGTGCGGGTCATGACCATTACAGACATGCAAAGAGGCACACGGGCCCTGGCAAACTTGGTGGCTTTGTTAAGAGCAGCAGCCGCACAGTAAAGCATGAAAATTTGAGGTCCACGTTAGTCTATAAGGGAGGAAAAAACAGTAACAATCGGACAGAACTCGCAAACCAATACACGTATGAAAAACGTGTACAAAAGCAGTCCACACCGCAATAGACCACATGTTGGAACTGGTTACAGTTTCTAACACAAAAACTGTAATAGCAACTTTTCTGAAAGATCCACGCCCTGGTTCTATCAATCATAGTTTGAGGACAATTAGTAGGTGTGTGTCAACTCAAAATCGATTCATATTTTTTAACTAACGTAATGGCACCAGTTTATTTTTTCTCCAACGCGAGTTGAGCTCGCCAATCAAGGAAATCTGCCCAGAGAGACGTTTAAAACGTGAGCATGAAGGAAATGCGGTCAGTACTTGATTCAGTGTGATTTGGTTTGTTGATCTGCCACAACCAAATGGGAACCGTAACTCAAAACATCAATCAGGAAACTAATTCATTCATGTATTGAATCATGAATCATTTATGCATTGTGAATCGAATATGAATTGAATCGTGAGTCCAAGAATTGGAATGAAATCGAACTGTGAGATTTTCTGAATCATGCACCCCCCTAACAATCCACATTAACACAAACCACAAACTTCAACCTCTTGCATTTCAATGAACTCATACTATAGATATGTCTATTTTTAAATATCCATGCATCCTCAAATTCAAAAACTTTTAAAGATTCCAAACACATATTTCCTTGCACAAGACGTGTGTACCAGTGAACTGCCGTGACACTTGCTTCTGAAGTCTGCTGAAAAGGCACTATTCTGAGAACTCCATGCTTGATGAGGCTTTATGACATCCAACGGCATGTTCACGCTTCCTTTACAGACGTCCAAGTCGCCACATTGGGTTTTGATGGAATGCACATATTTACTCTCACACAGGCATATGCATCTTACTTTAATCAAGATGATCCAGCCTGTTCCTCCTCAGTCTCATCAACCATGTCTCTACTTCACCCCCTCCCTCCACATCCAATGCACATTATTCTGCAAAAATATAATCAGTTTTCTGACAGCCTGTATACTTTATGGGTGATGGGTGGAGAAAACATTACAAAAATTGCACAATTTCAGCATTCAATAGACCGTGTAAAGGATCTTTTTGTTTGAACCGGAGACGTGGAACCTTCTTCCCCCCCCCCACAACAACCAGACGCTGCCACAAAGGCAATGTGCAGCAACAGAAGTCAGTCACAGAAGGGCTTAACATGAGATTTACACATTATGAACGGCAGCTCGTATGTCTCGCAAGACGTGTTTGCTTGATTTGTAAAGGAAGTGACATCAAATTACACCCAACAGAATAACCCTGATTGGGGGTCTCTTGTCGACTTCACTGGGTTCCACACCATCGATGTGAGCACGGCTCATAGGTTGTAAGAGACGCTCGCCAGGCGGAAAATGCGATAAGTTCACTTTATGCCGCGCTCAAATCCAGGTCACAAGTCTGCCCACTTTTAGGGTTGGTAAACCGGGAAGGGTTGCCAAGGACTCGGGTTGGCTGGCAAAGATCCACTAAGGATTGGTGGCATGGGGTTGGCAAGAGCAAAGTCACACTTCAAGCTCACGTGCTTCGTCGCTCTTTTAGCACCAAACGAGCCTCGATAAAACCACACATCAAGCTGCCTTTAGGAAGAAGGGCCAACGTTAAAGCACAGCCTTCCAAGGCATAAGATAAAACAAATCAGTTGTACAACTATTACTATTTATTGCTTATAAATACAACAATATATCTTCCTTAAAGAGGTGCAAAATATTGTTTCAATGCATACAAAACAAAACCGTCTTACATTGGAACTATAATTTCCTGATAAATTACATTAATTATACGTTTTTGCTTCTCATGTTAAAGTTTCTGGATTATTCATTAGTAATGTCGTAGATTTGTATTTAGATTACACCGTCCTAAATCAAACCCCACCTTTCTTTCCACAACAAGGAATGATCAAATTATCTTTCATCAGCTTATTAATACAACAATGGCATCTGATCAGTAGTCAATATCGGCGGACGCCCAAAACTGGATCATCCTTGATTACTTCACAGTTTTGGTGGCCGAGCGGAAGAATAATAGCCTACTGACAGGCTACTGCGGTGGCAGGGTCAAATCCAGCTCTAACTTACTGCCAGCACTACCACCACTATCCACTGGAGTTATACGTTCACATTTGTGACCCTCCACGGCAAAACCAGTCACTTGTCGCAACGGAGGTTTCCGAGAAAAACCAGCGTTTATGTTGCGTGGGGTAAAATTTTGGGTTTTTTGTTTTTAGTGTTTTGAAACAGTGGAAGGTCTATACTGTACTGTTGTGAATAAATTTGGCTGAAAAACTTACCCTTTCCATCCTAAAAACGTGACTTTCTTGAGGTGAGGAATTCAATTCCAGCAGAATGTTAAAAGTTTCTGTTTTGACCGCTCTACTTCAATATTTACGGTAAATCCACTGGTTGACTAGCGTGAAGATATTTCTCCGGAATCCATCTCCGTCTCCCGAGTTCAGTTAACCTAACGCAGGTAGGCTATCCGTGTGGCTGTGAATGCAGTGTAGGCTACCGTAAATACAAACGTAGCCGCGAACGTAATAAGCGTCTGTGAGTGCTACGGCGATAGTCAACTTCAAAGGCAGATTTCTCTGTTTCTCACTTGGCGTGACAGGAGAAACCCGACTCCTTTGAATGTTGATATCTCAGTCATATGTCGTCCCATTCATTCCATATAGGTATCGTTTTGAAGCTTGATTTATGCCCTTTCATGAAAACATAATAACTCAATTTTGTAAATTTGCGACAAGCGACTAGTTTTGCCGTGGAGGGTCACATATCACACAGATACACGTTAGAATATTTCAGGTAATTATTAAACGCAGGCCTAGTTAGGCATGACTAAGTAAAAGGCAAGAAAGAAATAGTGCACTTTTAAAACTGCTATCTGAATTATTTGACAAGAGTGAACTTCAGTCTGCGGAGGAATGTTCATGTTGTGCTGTCTGTGTACTAACCAACTAGACACAACACTAGACAGAAGGCTAGAAGGCACAGGTTCCACAGATTAAGGCAGGGGAGTTCTCTTGACCTTTCGACAAAATGCCACACCGTTTGAAACGCACAAGCATAATTAGACAAGATAGCCACGCCGCCGGAGCATGCAGTCGGACCGAACAATCATTAGCTGACTTTTAGGTATCGGGGCACGGGAGGCTAATGAAGGCACGCGGCGAGGTCTGAGTAATGTCGCTCTCTTTTCTACGTAGCGTTTCCCCACTCGCATTACATCCACAACTGTTGCTGCCGCACACGTCAACAGCGTTAATGAGGGGATGTTGACACTGGGTCTTGTTAGTCGTCGTCGGCAAAATTAAGCTCTCTCCAGGCTAACGCGGCTCCCGATTCGCGGTGACATTTAGCCATTAGCTCCGCGCCGAATTGGACAAACGAACAAAAGGGGCAGCGCTTAAAAAAAAATGATGGGGGGGGGAACGCAAATCATTCCCAATTAAGAGAGGCATCAAACGGTGAAAATCCTAGCAGGAGATTTTACGGGCCGTGCACGAGGAAAGGTCAAGCTTCAGCGGTACGGGGCACAGTCAAAGGCCTGATTATGACTAATGAGCTCTTCCTTTTAGACAACATTAGCTGCGTTACCAAAGGCCCCACCCCCTAAGCCAAGGCAAAGTTCACAACATTTATGGGGAGATAAGAGAATCGGCCATCAAGTTTTGGTCAAATTTGGCTTTGAAATGTTGTGGTTTGAAAATGATCTAACATAATGACAATGGGCAGGAAAAATGTGGGTTTTGTCTAAACTTCCCTCGTCGAGAGTTTTTCATCTTGACAGAAGTGTTATGGAGAGTTAATGCAATAAAAATCACACCAAAAATTGAAATCTCGCTACCTTGAGTCATCCTTATCCTAAAGTCCCAATTTTCTCAGCATCTTCTGACTGTGACGTTAATGTACATTTATATTAAACAAAGAATATTAACTTGACTGTGGCACATTTTCAAATCCAGGATCTATTTGTCTTCTAAAATAATCAGCAACATTATTGCAATTTTACAAAAATGTATTAAGAAATGTATCAAACCACAAACTATGCGAATTACCATTTTCAAATACGCTGAATTAAAATTTAAAAAGATGCTGGAGCAGCCCTTCCTCCAGAGTGGGTTTGAAAATGGGGGTGGGGAGCAGCTGTGCCCTCCCTCCCTCCCCTGATGCGCACATGTGGCCCCGTATTTGTACGTGTTTACGGAGGGAAGCTGGGCGAGATTGCCTGTGACAGCAGCGAAATGAGGCTAACAAACAGTCTAATAGGAGCGAGGCCGGCACGCGTCCGACTTCCCGCTGAGAGATGCTATATGTGCCCTTCCTGCTGCAATAATCCACTTAATGGGACTCTCTGTAAACTCAGCTGCTTGTTGCCATCGAGCCGCGTTCAGCGTGGAGAAAAGCAGACGAGCAGAAACGGCACATGGCGAAACCCGTGTGGCACCAACAGAGCAAAGCTTGGCTATTTATCTGAATTTAAAATAAACAAAGAATAAGGACAATTAATTAATAGGGGTCAGATTTGAACTCGGTCCTAGATGACAGGCTGTATAACAACGTCTTCTCCGCGCCCTTATGGCGTCGCAAGTCCTGATAGCGCCCACTTGTTTCGCTTAAATAAGCCAGAAAGTGATTTAAGACCCACGTCTTACAGTCGGCCCTCTGCTTCTGACTCGAGTCCAGCTCCGAGCTTTTTCATTACGCCACAGGAACCCCGCGCAGGAGGCCAGGAACGAGCGAGAGGCCCACGAGGCAGAGCCAAAATGGCATCCTCCACAGCCACCGCGCTAACGCTCGCTCGTAAAAGGAGCTTCAATTAGTTCTCGTTTTAGACCGTCCGAAAGGCCGGGCCAACTCTGCGGATTAAGGCAGAGCAAGCAGAGGGACGTTACTGGCAGGGACTTTGGCCGCTGTGGTGACACTACTTATTTTCCGCCACCCCGATGACATCACCGCACAAGCGCCGGTGCGAAAATCGTGCAGCAAGATGGGGATGAAGAGCTACAAGGACGGTACGCGCTGAAGAGACACCTTTTACTTTTGGAAGGACCATCTCTTTCTGTCTCTCTCCCTCTCTGTCAGTCTATCTTTCTCTCTCTCTCTCTCTCTCTCTCCCTCTCTCTCTCTCTCCCTCCCCCCTCCTGGCAGCCTGGCCAGCCATAAGGTGGGGTGGTGCCTGAGGATAATGGCAGCAGAAGGCGAAGGAAGCGGACAGCTGGCGAATGCTGCCCCAATATGTTTCCATGAAAGAGGCGAGGAAATTTCAGAAGACACGACGCGTACCCGGACGACACGCTCGGCGGCGAAAAGAGGAAGATTAAAAATAAAATTAGTTAACATCTTGCCCGCTTCACCCCGCGATGCACATTTCGGCGAGCGAGAACTGATTGTGTCGCCCATTTACATTACAAAAAAAAACAAACGGTATTTCAAGAAAACAAAAAAGCGTACAGTTAATTAGGAAAAATCATGTATCGCCCACCGAAGCTAATTCGCCAAACACAGATGTGGTTCCGAATTATTTAACCCCGCTCTCCAGAATACTCCTTTACGCGCCTCAGTCACGTGATTCGTTCGCTCTCCTTTCCTTCTTTCCCCGCCCCTCTGTTGGAAGCATATTGTGAATCTGAAATGCAAATGGCTTCCTTTTTTCGTCTCCAATCACGGTAGTTCTAATGAGGTGTAAAATATGTACATTAATGACAGAGAGTTATTTAGTTCTAGGGGCGCACTAATTGCTCCTAATCATTGCCTACATCCATCTGGTTACACGAGACAACAAACCACTTCATCCTGTAGGCTCATTAGGATTCCACTAAATCACAGTAAGGAAGGAGTCGCGTACTGTTCCTGCATTCTGTTCACCGCTGCACACTCGAACACATGGGCATTTTCTGAGCTGCTGAAGACGGGCTTCTATTTGTGGGGATAATGAGAATCGGCAGAACGCGTATCTGAATAAAGTGAGGGAAAAAGACTGCATGACAAAAACAATTCAGGATTGTTGGCAAATACAAAACCTTATTTATCTTTTTTTGACGCGTCTCTTGAAATATTATGACATTGCTAATTAATATTCTGGGGCTGGGGAGCTGGGGTCAGTTTTCTTTGAAGAACTGAAAAATTTACACTTCACTCATCTTATAAAGTCATTAAATTCCTTCCTTCAGCTCATGGTAGAAAAATGGCTATTTTAAAGTTTTCTTCTGATACCTCAATGTCTTTAAAGAAGAAAACATTCTTAAATCCATCTTCTGATTGCAATCTGCAAACATGCACTGAGATGTGAGTGACATCTTGACCAATCGAGAGTGGTGAGAGAACGTGAGATACCACATCGCTAACAGCGTTGGCAGTGTCTCCAGTATGGAAGAGGTCAATAAAGGTCATCCCGTCAGCGTGTGTATGGGGCTACATACTGCATCTGCAGGTTTGTTTACACCCGAAAGCTCTTACAATATTCTTATGAGCAACTGGATTAGTAATGGCTAAACTACGGTGGCCATAAAGGTCAAAACACAAAAATAAATAAATAGAAAATATAAAAACTCACACAATGACATTTCAGAAAGCACACAATTTCAAAAGTTACAAAAAACAATTTTAAAAAGATCCAAAAAAAAAAATGCAAGAAAAACACAAAAACCACTAACATTTCAGAACACAATATAAAACACACAACTTCAAAAAACAAAATAAAAAAGCACAACAAAATAAAAACAAAAATATTTCAAAAACTTCAAAAACAACAAAATCTCAAAACCAACAAAATAAAAAACACCAAAAACAATTTCTGAAAATAAGACTTCAAAAAACAACAAAATCTCAAAAAAATCTGAAAACAAGAATTTAAAAAAAAGAAGACAATGAAAAATATTCAACACATTTAAAACACAACAAAAAAAAAAAACTAAAAAAAAAAAAAAAACCCAAGACTTGACTTCAAATACACACATTCAAAACCAACCAAATTAAAAAACAGAACAAAATCACAAAATACTTAAAAAAAAAAACAAAAAAAAACAAAACACAACAAAACAAAAAAACAAAATTTCAGAAAACAACCAAATTAAACCAAATGAAAGGGTGGAATGTGGTTGTAATATGACCTTCAGGCCCACCGTACTACCGCAGGGATGAGAGAAGAGGTGAGGTCTTGTTCCATTAGGCACCTGTACTCTGGATGCAGGAATTTGCAGGACGGGACAACACCTTGAAAATGAAGCTACTGTAGGTCCAAGAAGAGCGGTCAATATTCCACACAAAAGGTCAACAAAAGTCATCTTCATCTGACATAATACAACAGAAGGGCCACAGAAAGCAGACCGTTTTAGTGATAGTTATGGGAGAAGTGCGTCGTCCACATTAGGGCCCCATGAAAACAACGCTGGGGGGACGAGCGCTTTTATTCTACTAATTCTACTTAAGTCCAGTTCCTCGCAAGTCTACTGTAAGAGCTTTCAATGATGGACTGGGATTAGCACATTGTCTTTGTAATTCATCGACGTTGACCATTAATTACTAATGAATGCACAGCATAAACATTGGTGGTAGATTTCTGGCCTGCCACGCACAAGAACCAGCTCCAATTCCCACAGGTGCAAGGCTGCACCTCTCTGCAACGTTGTAGAGGTCTTGTATTAGGGTACTCAGCTGACGGACCAGTCCAGCTCCATCCCACCTCTAACACCACTGTGCCCTGCTGCAAGACCCTTAGCCACAAGCTGCTAAGGGAGGTGGGCCCTGAAAGTAGGAAAAGCAAATTGCTCTGGAAAGGTTTAAGCAAAAAGCCATGTTGCCAAAACTGTATCCAGTTCAATGACTACAATAATATCCAGTTATATAGAGGTATAGAGAGAGAGAGAGAGAGAGAGAGAGAGAAGATGAATTTCCTAGAATGTCTACAGCCCAATGAAGTTAAAACATGATTATAATTCTGGCAATATTTGAAGGAATACCTAAAAACAGGGATAAGAGCATGTTCCTGGTAGCATCCCCCAGATTCTCATGCTCTCTGGTGTTTTCAGACAAAATGTTAAAACAATCACCACGCATTTGCATTTTCTCTCCATAATAGTGCACCCAGCATATATTTTCTGACAAACGCTATGAGCAAGCCAGTGACCGGCACACTCTGGAGCTCTACATCTGTTTAGTCTCATTATTATGCACCATGCCCAGAGCTACACATTCCCCAGTTACCCCAAGACAACGGCGCAATGCTAAGCTAGCCAGCACTGACAGCTTACACCCTCTCTCTCTCTCTCTCTCTCTCTCCACACACACACACACACAGTACTGTTTAGCTCCAGCCAGTGGGCTGTTCCCTCTAGCAACGGCTGTCCTTTAGCATCCGATATGCTAACTTCCTTGTTGACAAAGACAAAAGAGGAACACGAGTGTCAACAGTGATTTACCAAGAGCCGCCACTAACATCTTCCAACTTTCACATGCCCCACCACTTCAGACCGATACTTTAGCTCAACAAAAGCAAAAGCGGTGCTAATTTCTATGCTAATGGAGTCGTCTTTTTTGTTCAATTTTTTTGAAGCACCTCTGTGTCAATACTCCTCTTGAATGTGGCACCAGAGAGAACGAGGGAGAAGGCAGGGAACAAATGAGCGAGGAGGTGAGAAAAGCAAACAAATCTGTTAATTAATACACGCCGGCCGAAAAGGGCTTGAAGGATTACCTGAAGAGGGGATGGAGGGCTATCAACGCTCTCCAGCGTGCAGGCCGGGAGAGAAAAGTGCTCCAAACGAGCAGGCGAGGTCTTCTGCGGCCGGCTAATGCATCTATCACAAAGCGCTGGAGAGCCGCCCGAGTGGTAAAAGGCCGGCACTCGGCGCGACTTCTTCGGCCTTGTGCGGACCCCGACACGCGAGGGTCCGGCTAAGTTCAACAGGCACTCGTGGAAAAAAAGCCGGCCGGTCGGGCGGAAAGGAGGCGCTAATTGGGGCGGGGAAACATGGATGGCAGAGTCCCGCAAGAGGTAGCACACAGTTGGAGTGTATACTGAACCTTGTCATGTAGGTCAGTTTGGAGCTTTTAGCAAAGTCATGCATATTAATGGAATTCTACCCTCCCTCCTCTATCCCCCCGAACACCACCACCACCACTCTCCCTCACTTTCTCTCTAGCATGCAGGAGCGAGGTCGTGCCGTATGGCTCTGGAAGCTCTGGGTGAAATAACTGTGGGCTTTTTCCACAAACATATGCATTGCAAATTGAAATTATGGCTGGATACTGCAGAAAGGTCCCTCTAGCGTTCTGCGCTTAGCCCACAAATAAAGGTGCATGATGGGGAATGAGCGAGGAGCTCACTGCGGATAAATTAATTAGGGCGGCAGAGAGAGGTAAGCATATGTTTTGGACAGCAATCTGGGGTGGGGTGGAAACACCAAGGTGGTTTCGATAAAGAGTGCTTTTCTCTAGGGGTTTACCAATCTAATTTTAGTCTGGATACTAAAACTCTCAATGTGTGGAAGAAACTGGGAACATTCTTTTGCGTACAACGACATCAACTTGACTTCAACATTTGTTTACTGCAGATGCGCTAATACAGAGTGGTTTACGTGTCCTCCCATGAGCTTGGGGTAAAGGATCTGGTTTAGCACCCTAACGTTGGACATCAATATTTTTCAGGGCCAATACTGATACAGATTAATGCTAGTTAACGGGGCCAGTAAGCAATATTTGGAACCTATATGCAAAAAATAAAATGTCAATTTTTCACTTTTACAAAAACCAAGCTCGGCCAATTTGACTGCTCGAGTTTTGTGGCTGTGACATGGAAACCGGCCCGAGTAGAACGACTTTAAATATATGCATTGAAGTGAATGGGCAAAGAACGAGGGACGATATAAGCAAGCAAAAGACGAGTGTGGGTCAAAAGAGATAGATGTGTGTTCAGTGAGATGGTCTGACGTGGAATAAGAACCGTGTTTACTGTCGTATGAAAACAGGTGAAGCAAAGCTTTCGAGTCTCAAATCCCATGTATTCCTAATGGTAGGAAACAAATGGTTCCTGTGAGGAAAATAAACGAGAGAAAAAAGGATGAAAAAGACGAGTGTGGGTCATTATGGTTACAGATATGCCAAGAGGCCCACGGACCCTCAAATCACTTCGAATTTGGTGGCTTTGTGAAGAACGGCAGCCAGCAGTAAAATCTGAGCTCCATGTTAGTCTACAGGTGGAAAAAACTGATGGAAAAATGGACTGAACTCGGAACGAGTGCACGTATCAAAAACACGTATACAAGCAGCCCACACTGCAACGGACCGCATGTTTTAGAGCTGGAATGAAGTCTCGATACATGTTTGCTCACCACGGTCACATAACAATATGGAACCATTAAATCACCATTCACAACCTAATGCAAACATACTGAAAGCCCAACACACGTAAGCAGTGTAAACAAGTCACATCAGTACGTGCATTCAGAGTTTACGCTACACTTCTGAATTCCCTCAATTATTATTCAGAGCAAGTCGGCTCTAGCCTGCAAATTTCATGGCAGCCGGGAGAGGAAAGTTGGCATAGAAAATAAGCACAGTAAAATAAAAAGGGTTACTGACTAGTTTTTAAACCTCACAGATGAGAGTCGTGTCATAGTTCATCAAACATTTTAGAATTTCACAGCTAAAAATTGGGTTATAGTCCCTAGTGGACCAGTTTAAACTCCAAATTGGAACCGACCCACTAGGTAAATGCAAATTGACTTATCTAGGGGTTTCTTCCCTCGTTTCATATAAAGAGTAGAGATGGCACCGATCCGATACTGGTTGGGATACTGGTCCGATAACTCAAACAGCTGGATCAGGTATCGGTGGCATTGGGCAGATCTATGGAACCGATCTGAAAGTGATACTGCGGTAAAACCGGTTTATTGTTCGACATTCACACTAATTCCTACATATTGATATGACAATGAGCAGAACAAGCAACGCAACACACTACAACCCCTAAAGCAAATCATGCGATTATACTGTTCAATTTCCTTAACGCCACCAGCTCTCGCTCACAATCTCTCCTGATGGTTTTAGCGCCGCAGGATTAGGGACCGTCACTAAATTACACAACTGTGTTTAAATGTATCATTTTGAGATGTTATTTTAATAATAAATAATTTAGCATACATATGGGTGTGTAATTATTACATTGTTTTAGTTAAGAAAACAGTATCAAGTATTTCCTTACGCACAACATAACCTCAGTCATGTATTGAGACATTTTAGAAACATTATTTTCTGTTTTCTGTCCAAAAAAATTAGATTAGTATCGTATCGACAGATATCCAAACTGACGATATCGTTATCATATCAAACATTAAAAAAGTGGTATCGTGCCATGTCTAGTAAAAAGGCCATGAGAATGCAGCAGATCTCAGGCCGGCCCAAGCTTGACAGGAAGAGGCCTGATCGAGCGTTGCACGTCCGGACCGCTTTAGCTCTACGGGCTCCCGCATCCTTTCCCATCTTTTCTCGGACGACAGCATGCGGCTGGCATGTATCTTCAGCTAGGCCTCACGCTCTGTACGGCCCGATGTCACTCACCCTCCACCTTGTTTACTCCCAAACTGTCAATCCCGCCCCACAACTCGGATCCGGCTGCTGAGCGTCTGCGCCCGAGTCGCACTCTGGGACGTGTGACGTACATCAGTGGTAATCAGATAAGTTGGGCAGCATCCTCCTGCTATCGCTCGGAAGCAACATCTTCACTGAGCCGAGCAGCAGAGTGCAACTGTCACGTTACAAGGCGAAGAAGGCGCTTTCCGCCGCGCTGAACAGTAAACAAGAAAAGGGGGAGCGGCAAAAAAAAATGAAACAACTCTTCCAGGCAAGGCCTAGAGAAGAGAGGGAGATCCGCTAAGCGATCGACATTCTGTTGCCTGTTTGAACTCTTTAACCAATTAAAATGGCAGAGCAGAGTGCATATTTTAAAATGCATGACAGAACGGCAGATTAGAACGGGGGGGGTGGGGGGGGATACCACGGCTAATTACGCGGTCAACAGTCTGCCGCCGCGCCATTGTACCTTCCGTTTAATTTGCACATAAAACCGCGCCTTCATGACGGCAACATGCGTTTTTGATCTCGCCGTCAAAAAATCCCAGGCTTTTAAGTGCATTGTTTTAATGAGGCACCGAACATTTGGAGCTGTTAGAGTGCGCCGGATCAAATTTTTTTGCGGCGGCGTGGCTTTCGCCGCCATTTGTCATTATTTCATAACGAGCAAATAGCCTTATTACGCCTCTGTTTCTCTGGGTCATAATTGAGTAAGTCATTGTTATTTACCTCCCCTTAGCTATGTTTGTTAGCGCCGAGCAGTGCCAAGCGGTTGAGTTTGTCGTGTTAAGATATGGCTTCCAGCATGCTGGCCAAAAAAAAATTGCCAATTATTTTGTGGATTTTCAAGCTCAAATGAGCAAACACAAAAGAGGGAGTAATTATAGGATGGAATCTTTTTAAAAAAATAGTTAAATACTTTAAGGAAAATGTAAGAAAATGCATCTATGCATCAGTCAAATGAGCAATTTTTCTCTTTTCTGACCAGTCAGTAAAAGTTCTGTGACTATATAAAAACAGTATAATCTCCAAAGAACAGTTATTTTTTGACCAAACTGAAGTTCTTCATCATGAGAATAAATAATAGAACATTCTAGTCTAAAAGGCCTGAAACCGGGCACCCCCCCCAACCCAACCAACAAGCTTCTCTGCCCATCTTTTTATCCATAAATACTGCTGCTGAAGCTGCAGCACTTGCCAAAAGCCCAGCTCATCCAAGCTCATTTGCGGCAAAGTCCATTATGATCATCACTCGCGGTGATGAATTCCCGGCGACGGCGGCGGCTCTCGCCGCAGCCTCGCCACATAATGACATTCTGCTCTGGCTGGCAAGGCTCCCGCGCAGATCGCTCACTCTAAACCGCGCACGTGACGGACGAGGAGAGCCCGCAAAACGACGCAAAGAGGGTGTCTGTCATGGCGGAAAGGGCCGGGGGGTGGGTTATTCGGAAAACATGACTTTTGGTAAAAAGAAAAGCAGTTTCAGGTTAGCACTAAAAGCCGTGAGGGGGTTTGGCGTGGGTGAAGAAGCGTCAAGGTCAGTCTGGGGTACCTATTGACGAAGGAAACATCTTTATGTTCACCCACCTTGTAGGAACCTGGGGCAATGGTGGCACATGGGTCTGAGTGAATATTTTTTGATCCGTTCTTATTACTTTTTGTCTACTTTTTCTGCTTAATTTGTCTTTGAGTTATTTGTCAATCTCTAATAATAACGGTGAAAACACGAGCAATAGCGATTATCATTCCACAAATAATACCAGTTTCGAGAAGCCCATGCTATTACCCACTGCTGCTCAGACTCCAGCACCGACTTTTGCAGTAGACTCCGCTTAGAGCCTTAGGCCTTGGTTTGCTAGTTACAGTAATGGAAGAAGACATTTCGCTGCAGTTTCGCGTACCCGATGTGAGAGAACTGACTTTTTCCTCGTCAAGGGAAGTGGCGCGGGGGGCAGGCAAGAGCAGAAAAGGAAGAAGGAAAAACAGCTTCATAAGCATGAGGCTGTCAGCGATGGAAGAAATTAAGGTTGATGCCCCATGAAACGAAATGTATGAGCAGAAGCCGAGCCAATATCGTTCAAAAGAAGACTGCGGGACAAAGTCATTCCTGGTGAAATAAAACAGTCTGTGGACACAGTAAGTCTGTCCTGTCCAAGTACTGCACGTCTCAGCATAACGGAGTCGGCACTGAGGGCAGGGAACTGGACCAGCTGCCTGCCATCATGGCCTCGGTCTTCAGAGGCCAGCGCTTTGGCCAGATCAGCCTTATAAAAAGCAGCGATCGGCGTCCCTCGAGTTCGCGCTGCAGAATTTGGCCAATCGTACAGAAGAATTCGAAGGTCATGTAGATCAGCCAAGAAAATAGAAACTGAATTTTTTATGCTCTGCCCAGAGTCCGACTTGGCATTTTGTAAAGCTGTGTAAGGAAGAGGAGAATAACCTCCAACATTTTTTGAGAGACCCGTATGAATAATGTCAAATCGATATGGGAAGTAGGTGAACTCCTAAAGGGATGAAAACAACAAGGCGCCAGTTTTGGCTGAACAGGAGGATTGATCTTCAACTGCACAGATTCACGGCTTCTCTTGGGGAGCATTTCGTGATGTCTACGTTAACCATCTTATGTAAAATAAATGAAAAAATGCACAATAACTAGGAATGGGTACCGAAAGCTGGTACTAAACAGGCAACGAGACTAGATTTTTAAAGACAGGAGTATCGATAAGCTCTGACGTTAACAGTAATTTTCTTTCGGGACTAGGGAAATGCATAAATCAGATTTTTTTTTCGACATTAACTCCCATGCGAGAGCAGGATGTCAGCTTACTGTGTCGATGGTTTGTTGAATAAGTGATTTGTCAAATAAAGGAATGTTAATAATGTTAATTTGATATTTTCTTCAAAAAGTAGCAATAAGAATACTGTTAAAGTACCAGACCTGTAAGCAGCACCGGTAAAAGTAGCAGTACCATTAAAATCTTAATAAAATCTTAAAAAAGCCTCAGCCTGCCCTTCTGCTAAAAGAGGAAGCAATCTGGTGATCACTCTGGGGTCAAATTGGCCCCAACCCCAAGCTCTTCCCACAGTCCACCACTTCAGCTTGGGAAATAAAGATGGCTGAAGGTGACACTTGCTTTCATCGAGGGAGCCTTCGCAACAACAGGCCGGCACAAGCGTCCTTCTCCTATAGCTGACAAGCGCTGATGGTCACCAGGTGGGATATGTTATCCTAACAGTCTGGAACTCTTGTGAATTATTTGCTGATAGATATAAACAGCTGTTATTCTTGGTAATGGAAAGCAATTAGAAACATCTGCACACTTGGCGGTGAGCGATGCCTTCCTAAGCCCCCCGCTTCCCAGGTGCCACTGGGAAATAATTACATCATCAGGACACTGCCGGGGCCTCCCGGACTGGTACTGATCTGTGAAGAACAAGAACGGAGGCTCCTCCCTCTCTGAAAGAACGAGGCACGGAGAGGAAAAATACCCACGTTCAATTCTCTGTTTTTAACTTGAACAAATTCATTTCTGAGGAGGATTTTAGGTTTGCTATTGAGGTATCCTATAATTAACTAATAAAGTTTTTAAAAAATAGAGATTAACAGCTGTGTCAGGTGAACCATCATGGTTTGGTGCATTTTTGCATGGCTGTAGCCAACTTGGTTTTAAACACTTGCGGTAGCTGTGGTAGAGTCCCATTCGCTCACTAAGGAGCCCTTGGAAATAGTTGTTTTGATCACAATACAGCCACAATTCCATAGGAAAGACCAGCAACTCTGTAAATTTGTTGACCAGCACGCTCTCAAGATTTGTTCTCTATTTGCTCTCATGTTGTTTTAGGGCTGAAAAGATTATTCGAATAATTCGATTACACAAAATGTAGGCAATTTTTCGAAGCATCGTTTAATTCATTTCACTGCCTAGAGCAAGCCCAGAGCATGCGCGGCTTGCGTTTCACACACGGACGCTTATTGGTGACGTACAGTGATTTCCTTGGCACAATCAAGGCAAAACCGGGCAAGACTGTTGTCTATGAGGCGAGATGGAGGAAACAGAAACGACTGCCAAGAATGTCCAAGGTCAGGGACCATTTCATATGCCAAAAAAAAAGAAAACAATGCAGTGCATTCACTGTCAAACTGAACTTTCATAACAGCACAACTTGAATGCTACAACACCTGAACCGTGAGCACCCGGTCTACAGAAACCCACAGAGCAAAGCTGACACGTAATCTTGTTAACCTAAGTTATTGTGAAGGACAACAGAGATGAACGGTAGTAAAAACATACAGCAATGGTCACTGGTATTGACTAGTTAAGCGTGTGAGTCAATAATCATGGCTAGTTATGTAGGCTAAGTAAGTAGGGTTTTCAGTATGACGTTTAACATGCATATCAATTCATGATTTAAATGTAGCTTCTTTTTCAGTACATCATAGAGGCGTCTGGACAGCTTCATTAGGCCAGCTCCATCTCGATCAGCTCATCCAGGAGATACAATCCTTTTTTTATTGATATAAAACTAATGTCAAATGGTCCTAACTGCTTAATAGGTTTTGTTTTAAATTCATTAGACTTTTATTATTTGTTTCCGCTGAAGTTAATTGCACTAAATGCAATAAGTGAGTTGGGTTTTGATTAGAAATGGGAAGATTCTGGCTAAATAGCCATGGTCCAAGTTGTATGATTTAAATAGATATTATTTGCGAGTATTATTTTAATTTACTTGTTTCAGCTGGCACTGGAGTTAAATGCACTAGCGGCGATAAAAGAGTAAAAAAAAAAAATGAAGGAACATTTAGGAAAAAAGCCAATTGGTTATACATTTTCTGATTTTTTTGTTTTAACCTGATTACTTAATGAAAGAAAATCAATAGAATACTCAATTACAAAAATAATCGATAGCTGCAGCTCTATACTGCTTGTCCTCGTAGAATCTACATATTAAAGTCATAAAGTTCTGCACCTGCAACTTAAAATTTCCATTAAGCAAACATTTGAGAAAACGGCTGACGGAATCTTGGTGTACTGAACATTGCCTGACGGCGCCAGTGTGTTTGCTGAGACCTTCTCTATCAGATTTCTGCAGGGAATGCCATAAATAATATCTGAGTGGATAAGTGTGACCACATTAAAAATGTTACATGCATATTAAAATGTATCTCTATAAAAACGAATCTTTCAGATGAATCCCCTAATTAATAAAATAGATTAACCCCAGTCCTGTGTGAGTGCTATATTGCTGCTTGAACATGCAAACAATCAATATGTAAATAGTCGCCCTCCGCGTGTCCCGTTCCACCTCTGTCGTGTACCCTTTCCCTCCATTCGTTCCCAAAGCCTGCCTAATCGTGCCGTGCGGATGAGCTGACCTGCTGTCACCGCTCGCAGACAAAAGACCAGGACCCCACTGTGATGAGCCTGCGGAATGTCTCCTGTCTGAGAAAGCGTGACAGCGTTCCTGGCGGTACACATCGCAAGACCCCTACAGAGAGCCCTTCTCGACTGTAAATACCACCAGACTCCACCGCCCCGGAAAGACGCCGCCGAGGCCGGTCACAGCTCAGCGGTGGCCGACACGGCTGCTTCGGCAGCGGAGAAACGTCTGTTTGACCCAGACGATCCGGGTGCGATGCAGAGGGGAGATGGGGGTTAGTGTCACTTGGGGTACAAACTAGGGCTAACAGAAATGTCTGGTATGTCTGTAATGCTCATATAAAACAGCTGTATCATTTAGAGAATCACACGTTTATTCTACCAACACAGTTCCTGAAGGCTTTTGCAAAAGTGCCGTTAAATCATTAACACATTCTAAATTATACTTTTTAGTTCTACAGACATACATTTAAAAAGCTACATTTTAAAATGTCACGTAAATGATCAAATGACGCATTCCAGTCTGTTTGGGCAGCCAGTGCTGGGAGAAATGTAAAGATGTATCAGGACATTGTTAGTTGTTTGTTGACAAGTTAGTGTTATGTATTCATCCCACGGCTAAACAATGCCAAGGAAAAGGGGAAACATTTCAAACAAGACTATAAAAAAATAACACAAAGACGTCGCTCTGGTTACAAAGTGTAGGAGGACACAAACGTATCTGCTTTTGTCACCTTCATGCTGCAAATGTGCCAGCAATACAGTGGCAAGCAGAAAATACAATACAATGGAGAAAAATTACTGCGTGCCACAACTTGCATGTCATGTACAGTTTAGGTACAACACGAGTTCCTGAAAACAAGGGCACTGTAGTGCTTAAGTTACCACTGGTGGTGGCAGTGGCCTAGTGGGGTAATACCTGGTTACAGTGCAAGGTATTGTTTTAAAAATAATACATTACTTCTTTTGATATTAAATTTACATTTGTTGTAATGTTGCACCACACTGTGAGTTAACTAAAACAGACTCAGAAAACAGACTCATTAGCATGGCAGTAACCTGCAAGCTGCTAGTAGCTCAAAATCGATTCATGCATTCCAAAAAAAAATCGATTCATGCATTCCAAAAAAAAACTGATTCATAACCCTATTCATAAACTTCATTTGATTATGATTTTTTGGTCAACTGCAACAGTCAAATGGGAAAAGTACTCTACAACAGTAATCTGGAAACTAATTCATCTACGCACTGAATCGCGAATCGATTTTGAATTGAATTGTGAGTCCAAGAATCAGAATCGAACTGAGATTTTCTGAATCGTGCACGTATTAACATAGCTACAAGGCTTACTTCCATTCCAACACGCTGCAAAATGCTATTTCACCCAAAACAGCGTGCCATCAAGTGTTCTAATTAACATTTATTTTTATAGTTTTACTTTTGTTTGGACCGCTTTAGCTAGCATGTTTTACAGTCTATAAGAAGGTTAATATACTTTAACGTTAATTTATTCTTAAAAACAGACGGTCCAAGGTGGCAACGCAGATGGTCCGTGACAAAGCAGTTTCAGTACTGAAATCATTTTATCGAAAATTATTTCATTTCCAGATAACATGTACCCTTATGAAAAATGAATTGAATGCATATATTTAATACGCCCCGACACATGGTGGGAGCAAGACTAAAAACATCACCAATCCAATATGTGTATCGGACATAAATCCGATATTGATATGACAATGAACAGAACAAGCAACGCAACACACTACAACCCCTAAAGCAAATCACGTGATTATACTGTTTAATTTTCTTAACAATACCAGCCCTCGTTCACAGTCTCCGTGTTCCTGATGGTTTTAGTGCCGCAGGATTAGGGACCGTCACTAAATTACATAACTGTGTTTAAACGTATAATTCTTACTGTTATTATGATAATAAATAATTTAGCATATACATATCTGTGTAATTATTACCTTGTTTTAGTTAAGAAAACAGTATTTAAAACAAGTATTTCTTTAAGCATAACAGAATAATCTCAGTCATGTATTCAGACATTTTTAAAGCATTTTCTTCTGTTTTCTGTCTAAAAAAAGACTCAAGAGACTGTATCGGATTTGTATCATATCTGCAAATTTACAATATCGGTATTGGACATGAAAGTGTGGTATCGTGCCAGGTTTATCACAGACCACTGCTTAATCTGACTGGTGGTCCCTGGGACAGAAAGAAGTTGAAAACCTACACTTTTATCAACTCAATACAGGTCAGGTGTTCACATTCTCATTTTTGTCCAGTTTATCAAAAAGAGTAGAGTTTAATTTTTAATCATTAGGTAGGAATATAAATCATGTAAGTGAACAACAAAACTCTCCAACTCTTGTAAAAATCTGCTTGGACTTTGGAATTAGTCTAGTGCACCGGGGGGCTTTAGAGACTGTAGAACTCTTGACAACCACACACTGTAGTCTCTCCCTTTACTCTGCCTTCAATCCACAAACTCAAACAGCGGCAGCACCAAAGATTATGTTCGTGCCTTTGTTCTGTCCACTCTGTAATCCCCCAGGCAACAAGCAGAAAATGTCCGTCAGGACAGATGAGGCCAGAAGCGGCCTGACGGGGCCGAATATGTTGATGTCGGCCGGCATACCTGTCACGGGAGGCTGCAAGCGAGGTCTGGAAAAAGCGAGGTGGCTGGTGCCACATGAGGCCACAATGAGACGAGGTGACGAGTGCTAGCTTGCAGACATACACACACATGCCCACAAAGAGCGGAGAGCGCGTTCGGGGCTGTTTAGGTCAGCAATTTGTTGAGGGAAAGAGATGGAAAACGGATGCGGTTTTGTTTTGACCACGAGAAGAGGGGAAATGCAAAGCAACAAAACTTTGCGACGCTAAATAAAATAAGACATAAATGAAGTGTCACTGTCTGCCTTCTCATTACCACTGAGACCTAGATGGACAAGGACTCAAATTCCCAAGTTCTCAATACACATTCAGAATGAAGGGACAAACACAACACCATAGCATTCTCTGTGCGTACAGCCACTTGGCACCGTGCTGTATATTGCCATAAATATACTGACGTGTACTTTGCGACACCATGAAATAAGAGAATAATGTGAAACATTTTAATTTCGTCATCCGATATATTTCATCAAATCGCTCAGCCCTAATCCCTCATTACCAACAGCATTATTGATGAGCGAGTGATCATCATTGTGAACACAGCACAACACAATCACGAAAGAGGATTTCTGAGGCCAAACATTAGTGTTGAGGAGTAAAACAGGCAACTAACTTTACAGGGCTGTGATTCAAACTGTTAGATTAGACTTCGAGAATATTCTAACATACTAGAAGATACTTCCAACATGTTCAGTACTAACACCCTTAATAGCCACACCACTTTCCTTACACCTCTTAAGTCTAACATTTTTTTATTAAAGGGCATCCCAAAAACTATGACCTTAGGCCCAAACCATGACAAATACTGCTTAAGAGCCGGAAAAACATGATTTGCTGGAACCAAACACCCTGCAAAATATTTAAGAGCCTGTTTTGGTTTGTCTCTCAAACTGAGAACAAACAAGGTAAAAACAGGAAGAAAAAAAAGTACACATTTCATTCAGTTGTCCTCCACGGAATTACACAGAAATGGGTTTTACCTCAATCTGACTGACCCGATGTAACTGCTTGAAACCCCCGCCCCAATCTATTAATACACATGTTCAGGCCACACCAGACACAACTCCCAATTCTGCTGCAGTCCCCATGATCAAAAGCAGCATTAGGAATTGTTGGGATATGTAATACAACGCAGGAAGTATTCTTGCACAGATGGTACATTCAGCCTTTTAATAATGAAATCTGCTTTTGTGTTATTTAAAAAATTACAATAACCTTTTCCGCTAATCTCCCGACTTTTCAGCCGAGCATACCTGAACTTTCATGTCGCAATCCCTATCCTTTTGATAACATATTAGGATTATATCTGAGATATGTTTTATTTTTTACCCCCTCCCCTCTCATAAATACGTTAGATAAGCATATCTGTTTAATTTCATTCTCCCCGAATGTGGGATTACGCAGTAACAGTTGATTGTCAAGTAATTGCATTGCCAAGCTTGGAGGATTCATTCAAACATCTGCACGACAATTTATCAGACCAAAATTATTTGCCTGTGATTTTCTTTTTGGAGGGAAATACATTATTCACAGATGCAACATGGGACGTACACGACTCATGCTCATGCAACATCATAATGCTACATCAAAAAAAGAAGAAACGATGTGGCAGAAAATGTTGGAGCAGAAAGGTCTGGGCTTAATTTTTGGACAAGACTCCCGGCTTTAGGTAGGAATAGCTAAGAAAACCCAAAACAAAACCCATACAAATAAGTGAAACGTTAAGGTCCTTAATCTGGTACTAAACGCTCTGTTTAAATCCGTTTCTGCTGTGTGTGTGTCCACTCGCTGCCTTCATCTCACGTGCTGGGCAGAATATTGCAGCACCTGCATGCTGTTGTGAGCCTCAAATCTGGCAGATGGTCCACTCGTGTGTTCTCAACACACACACACACACACACACACACACCTATCCAAACACTTGGAACCATGGGAAATAATGCCAGCACATGCATGTGTGCATACTCTCAAACACACACACACACTTTACTATGCTTTCCCACTTTGTTCAATACACAAATGTGCGAGTGCAAAAGTAAAGGCTACACCGATTATCAGGGGCTGATATCAGGCATTTCTGCCGATTATCGGTATCAGTGTTTAATTTTGACCATCGTTGATAACAATTGCAAGGTGCGCTACTGTTGCTCCACTGCCGTCTCTTCTCTCTGTACTCACACACAAGTGCAGCATGAAGCTCAGAGATGATGAGACCGGTTTCAAATACGAGTTATCATCCCCGTTAACAATAATAATCAGCATCAATATCGGCCCCGAAAAACCAATATCGGTTGACCTCCAGCAAAAGCGCATTCACACACAATGCCGGCCTCTCAAACTGAATCACACAAGGGCTTGACTCTTTAAGACCGAGAGATGTTGCCCTCCTCTGAGCTTAATGTGAAAATATGCCCCACAACTCTGAGTCTAAACCTGACCTGGAGTGAAACCCACACAGAGAGAAATAAAGTCCTTATGGCAACGGCAGCCTCGCTGCGTGCTGATTTAATTACGCAGTTCTCAACAAGCACCACGAGCGAACAGAACTGCTAATGTACCATGCGTTCCATATCGCTGACATCTCGCGTATCCTTGAGCAGAATGGAGGGCGAAGAGGAAGCGCTTCATCTAGACGTCTACTTCGCCGCATGCGTCCTCCCCATCAGAGCGAGCTGGCAAAAGTGCCTTTAGTTTTTACCATTAATTAACAGCACAAGGCAGTAATGTGACGGATCGGGGCTGACAAAGTGAAATATCAGTGCTGAATCACATTTAGTGGTAATAACAGAAATATGAGCAGAGACGTCAGACAAGAGCAGGTCTCCAGGGCTGAGTTGGGGAAAATAAGTACTTAATATGTGAGGTAACACACACACACACACACACACACACACACAAAAAAAACCCACATATATACACATATACAGTATATTCAGACCTGCCTTGGTTATGGTTATTTGCCTTCGGATCCGAGATTCAGTTGACAAGATTACATCACATCCGCTAAAAACTCTGTCTGGACTGTCCGTCAAACACGTTTTTTGCGCCGAGTTCGATGCGTCCAGAGTGTGTTTTCAGCGGGAAAAGTGTGACGAAGATGGCACTTCCACATTTGTTCCTATTTCATGAAAACATTGTAACACATTCCTTTGGATGCAGCTATTCGGCCTCATCGTGATGCAAGTCTTCCTTTACGGTCTATTGATGTGGCAAGATTTTTATTTAATTAGTTTTTTTCCGGGTGGACGTAGTCACCAGGAAACCCTGCACGTTCATCCTCTCCTTCACTCACCGCGACGTCCGCATTGTGGCATAGTGGGCAAACAAGTATGATCGAATTTTATCGCCTACAGTAAATCATTATTGTCATCACATTTTTCTCGATTAAAATAAATAAATAAAATAAAATAAAATAAAAAGATTGTTTTCTCGCCAAGCACTACCATTACATTAGTTGAAAAATATGAACTGATTTTTTGGAATGCTTGAATCGATTTTAAATGGACAGAGAAAGAATCACGATTCAATTCGATTTTTTTGCACACTCCTATTGACTGTTATCTTCTGTATTACAGGAGCACTTCTTTTCACGCCTGCTGCATACTTTTGCATTCCAGCAGCAGTTTACTCACAAAGTAAACATGTATACAATGTTAAGAAGGAAATGACAACCTTGTATTTGACAAGCCAAGTCAAGGGAAAAGGGTTACAAATCATTCAGAGAATAGATAACGGCCTTCCAGTTAGAGTCAGGAGCGTCATTCGGCGCCACAGTAACCCTCTCTAAATGTAATGACGGGTTCAGAGGCCTAGACCTTCTCCGACATGCCCCATAAATCTCTGGACCATTTTGATTTCCTGATGCCAGGGGTTATTAGGGAAATCGCCGTCCTGTGCAGACAGCGCATAGAGTTGCTATAATGCATGATAATGATCGTCAGCCCGCAAGTTCAAACTGCCATAAGCACACGCTTCTATGGCTTTCATCATATACCAAAAATTACATATTTGTTTACAATATCCAGTCATCAGTAGGCCTATCACTTATTATTTAGCATTAAAGTGTAAGGGGTTGGCTCATGATAGTGTTCGAGAGACAGTTCAGATCTTATTGCTTGACGCATTTAAAAAAACAACAATAATAAAACTGACTCCAAGTCAGTTGACTTTTTCGAGTCAATTTTATACCAAAAATAGTTTGCATTCACATATTTGTTCATAATATCCATTCATCAATAGGCTTTTAACAGTATTAAAGTCTAAGCGGTTGGCTCATGGTGTTCGAGAGATCAGATCTTACTGCTTGATGCACTTGACCCCCACACTACTCAAAAGATGATGATCTGCAGCAATATTCACACTTGTTACTTATTTTACTAATTCACCTTTCAAAAATCCCAGCTTTACAACTGTATTCCGGGCACTTAGCTTTCATGTCCTGTATGTATTCTTGACATTTGAACTTTTTACTTGTACTCAGAAAGGTTTTGGAAAGGAAAAAAACTCATGACAGTAACTTCACGAAAAAGCAGCTGTTGTAGTTTAGCTTTACAAGAACAAAAACAGGTTCTCTTGGTAACAACAATGACGTCACAGCTGTATTCTTATGCATTTATATTTATTTCTATTTTCTTGCAGATTTTCCCTTATTCTGCAAGAATGCTAAATCATGCTAAATAAGAATGCTAAACAATCTCAATCTCAAGTGCATCGTCAAACAATATGTATTGTGATTTGTTAATGGTGAACTACAGTACACTGTTATATCACTATTAAAAGAGGGGCATGAAACCCTTTGGTTTAAGTAATGTCTGGGTACAGTGGTGGTCCCCGTCACTCTTAAAATGTTTTAAAGTGGGTGTGGATTGCAATGCTGACAAGGGAGACGGATGGGGGACGGAGAGATAAAGGTAACTACACGTGTCAAACATACACATCGCAGTAATGACAAGTGTGCACCTCAAAAACTCCCGTCCCTGTAAAATTCAGTGTAACACGCCATGGCTCCATCATACCAGCAACACAAAAACAGCTCATATGAAAGCTGATCATTTTTGTTCTTTTTATATCAAGAACCTGGTTTTAAATGTTTTCATGCCTAACATGGAATGTTACAGGTTAGCACATTTTTTACGCATTCCAACCGTTCTGACACTCCCTAAGCCCATCCTATATTTCACAATTAAACCGTGCACTTTGGATATTAATTTCAAATTCTGCTAATAATGAAACTGGGCAAGAGAAACCCCTTGAAGCGATACCTGGCCTCCCACTGCCGGTTGAAACGAGAACCCCCTGAGCTGCAGCATGCGCGCTGGCCGTGATCTACACCTCTATAAGCACCGACGGCAAAGGGCCGAGGCCGAAAATAGCCTGGCAGGAGCTGCGGTCCCAAATGTTTGTAGAGAAAGAGAGTGTGTGTGTGTATGTGTGTGTGTGTGTGTGTTGGGGATGGGGCTGCTAAGTCATTGCTGTGAGCAAAGTGAAAAGGACAGTGTACTGCTGACTGTGAAAATGAATAGCTTCTAAAATCCAGTTCACACCTGTAAGCTCTGGTGGCAATGCACAGAATTTGCTAAAGGGACACACCATGAGCGTTATTAGCTTTTACTCACTGTTAGAGATGTTAGTGTCTGGGTGGAGAAGCTAGGGGTGGGCAATCTTCCAAAAAAAATCATCACTTGCCATCAAATCATTGCCATCACATCACTCAAATCAAATCATGTGCCAAAAAAAAAATCGGCAAATGTGGAATACTTAAAAGAATATCCTCAAACTCATTAAGACTCAAGTTATACTTTCTTTTAAATATAAAAGTGGAATTTAACTGTGAACATATCACATACAAAGTAATTTTAGAAGCAATAAAATGTTCGATTGGACCACAAGTCACTCATCGTTGCAAAAAAATAAAATTGCCGTTCTTTAATTGCTTCGCAACTCTGTCTGCATTTGCTGTACATATGTGGAACTGCTATAACAAAGATATTTGAGACTTGGAAGATCATATCGCGGATCTAAAGTTTCTTAAAACCCACGTTGTCTACAGCTTTGAATGGCACCACATCTTTAGCTACGTAGAATGTGACCGCGTCAGTCACCTCTTTCCATTGTATCCTGCTTTTATCGCATTTTTTCGACTGCTCTAATGGGTCAGTAAGCGACAACTGTTTACTGCTTCGCGACCACGCAAGATACAGATGGGTCCCGAGCCCTCCCGCGGGAGAGCCGCGATGCGGACACATGATATATTTTGGCCAATCTCAATGGCAAACATCTACCACTTAATGCAAGTTTTCCCCCTTACGCTTATACTGTAGCTGCTGTCCATTTTCTAATTACTTAAAGGGTCTTCCTCACTGGTGGTACTGCTGGGGTTGAGTGTCCAACTTAAACTTGCAACTTCTTGGGGCATAAACAAGTATCCCACCACTGCGCCGCCCCCATCCCCTTACGCCCTTTCACGCTGTTATGAAATTCTATGCAGCTATATGTAAGAGGGTTAAACCTATATTATTCCATGCTGCAGAGTTTAATCTTAAGAGGTGTTTTTTTCAAGAACCTTAAATGTGTTCCCATCAAATTAAATCTCCTCTCTCACTAAGCCTCATCTCCTCTTTCAAAAATATGCCCCTCGTTCCTGATGCACTACGCCCGTCATATTCCTTTTATACCTTTTTCAATCTTCTCTCAATTCAAGCGATTTTGTTTCATTATAATCCCTAGCCAAAGTGATGTTTAGATTGGATTATGTCGTGCGCCGTGCGTCCAATCACATCAATTTACTTCTGTTTTTGTGTCTGTTTTACCGTGCGACATCTTTGCTGCAGTTCCAATTCAGATGTTGTTGTTTTTGGACAAGCTTGACATGGGAGCATGATTGAGGCCGCAACTGATTGGACGTGTTGTTATGAACGTCTGGTTTGCTACCCATATTTCAGGTTAGGAAGGCAAGAAGAGGTATATTTGATATTTTCACTCTAAATTATCACTGCTCTTAGAAATTATGGAAAGTAAATTTAGATAAAAGAAATTCTGAAATGTATATCCGAGTCTCACGGGTATTAAGATTAAATCCAACCTGCTGACCTAGTGACAGAGATATTGAGAGACTCATAGTTTCTCAACTTTGAAACTTGCAGCCGATCTGGGGTGAGTTTCCCAAAATCGTAGTTGCAAACTGTGTTAGCAACAAAAACAGTGCACATTAGCAACAAACAGTGCACATTAGCAACAGTGTACATTAGCAACAAACAGTGTAAATTAGCCACAAACAGTGCACATTAGCAACAAACAATGTACATTAGCCACAAACAGTGAACATTAGCAACTAACAATGTTGCTAAGGTAGTTAGCAATTTGTTAGCAACTATTCTTTTAGGAAGCACACCCGTGAACTAAGTACTAGGCACGTTAACATTTCTAAAAGGCCAACATTAAAGGTGTACAATGCTATTTTACCCAACTGAGATGTTTTTGTTTACAGTTGAATACCAGTCAGTAATTTTACATTGTGTTAAACAGTTTCCATCAAAAATACACATTTTCCTAAATATTTGCAAGTGTGTCTGGTCATAAAGTCAGAAATCTTAGGTTTCAACAATAATGTTGACTGTTATAGTTTAAACGATTTCTAATAAATAAAACCCTTTACATTTTTTATATTCCGTTACCAAGTTATGACGGTATTACAATATATTTTTTGTGTCACAGTGGGTAATGAGCTTTGGTGGAATCCTGGTATTGTTGTCGAAAGAGTGCTCAATCTGCTCTGGGACATTTGGTTTCTTGCTGTATGACTGGTCCCACTCCATCCCACATAGCTCTGTTAAGGCATGTTCATGTTCCTAACCCATATCACAAGACCTATCCGTAGATTAAGTATTAATAAGAATCAATCACAACGGCTAATGAACAACTCGCAAACACACACAAGACCTCTCACCAATCGCATATTGAGCTCAAGATAAGAAGTGCCTGCGTACATTCGTCAGATTTCGTTCCCCTACCCATAATAACCCACAGTCCTTACTGAAATCCCTGAAAGGTCCATTTGTCTGGCCCTAATGTTCCTGCCCATGTTACAGCACCACATCCTCAGCAAAACATATTGCCACACTTTAACCAGTGTGATTTCGCATGTTTATCCTCTGGATGTGAATCCACTGTCCCTGGCTACACGCTGCCCGTAATGAGAGTATTAGGCAAAACCCAGCGACGTGTAGACCGGGAGTTGCGACAGGTCCACATCTCTTCTAACCAGCCTTAAGCCGCTAACAGCAGTGCCATATTGAAAAAGAGCCCAAGAAAACAAGAACGCTCTTTGAGAGATTATACTCTAGGGTTAGACAGATGTTTGCCAGACAGCGCAATATTTTAAAAATACGAACACACACAGCACGGATGGTAACAGATATTCCTGCGGAGGCTTTGGGGCTACCAGATTACACAGCAGACAAGACCTCATCTATCGTAAGCAATATTACAACATATGATTCATTTTCCACTCAGTACCTTCAGGCAAACGGAATTATACGCATGCACACAAATATACATGAGTCTCTTGTACTTGGGGGTTCCCCAACAAATTATACTTCATATTTTTTATTTAATAGGCGTTATATGTTATAACGTTATACTCAGCACCTACAGAATGGATTAAGAATCCAAACAAATTTGACCTTTTAGCTCCCTCAGATAAGGCCACTAACATAACAGTTAAACTAAATGTATAATGAAAAAATTTAAAAATCACATTCAATGTTTTGTAGTCAATAGTCGCACAATATCACAGTCAGTATCTTACCAGAAAATATTTTTAAACTGCCAGGGAGTAGTGTTTATCAGCATCAAATATATTTTAAAAACATAGCCACTGCCTATTTTTGGTAAAAATGCCAAATGTCAAATGTCAAAACATAATGCTGTTACACAAAACACATTTTGTCTCTCTTTACAAAGATGGGTACTTTCAACTAACAGTTTGACTGCTGTTGAATTCCCAGAAGTGACATCTGACAGGTTACCATGTTCATTGCATCATAGTGCACTCTAGGCAGCTGCGAGATGAAATCGGAAAATGTAAGCAGACATTCAAGATTCTTTATTCGTCACGTGTAGTTATACAGGCACAAGACACGGTGAAATGTATCCTGTATATATCCTCTTTGACTGTAGAACCATTGAATATAAGTTTAAAAATATTAAAACAAAGAATACATGATAAAATATGAAGTACAGTGTAAACAGATATGAACAGTGCATGTAATGCATGTAAATGACGAAATGTGACAATATGAAATGACACTAAAAACTGGTTGCGGTACAGTGATCATGAAAGTAATACTATTAAAGGGAAGGGAGCATTCAGCACACGTCAGGTCTTCGGAGATGTGGGGTCACAGGTACTTAAATCTGCTGACCGTCTACACTGGGGCTCCGTTGACGAGGGGCTTATAGTCACGCTGCTGTCTCCTGCTGAAGTCTACCACCAGGCTCCTTTGTCTTGCTGACGTTCAGGTGGAGGCAGTTTTCCTGACACCATTGTGCCAGGTTCTCTACCTCGTCCGTGCAGGCCATCTCATCATGGTCAGGGATGAAGTCCAACGCCACCGTATCGCACGCAAACTTTACAATGCTGCTGGAGCCATGAGTGGCCACACAGTCTGAAGTGTAGAGGGAGTACAATGAAGAAAGCGCACACTCTTGTGGAGTGCCTGTGTTGGGCCAGTTGGTGGTGTAACGGTTAGGGTGTTTTCCCCGTGATCGGAAGGTTGCCGGTTTGAATCCTAGACCGGTAAAGGTACCACTGAGGTACTCATGAGCAAGGTACCGTCCCCAAGCACTGTTCCCCGGGCACTGTCCATGTCAGCAGCCCACTGCTCCTTCATGAATGGGTCAAATGCAGAGGTCACGTTTTGTTGTGGTGCGCTGCATGCTGTGCTGTGTTCACTCTGACAAATAATACAAATAAAAATAACAAATAATGACAATCACTTGATGGTGATGCCAGGAGAAACACACCTGCCCACCTTCACAATCGGAAACCTACACGAGAGAAAGTCCAAAACACCCGCACACAAACGGTTACTGAGACCTAGATCCCTCAGCTTTGTGAAAAGTCTACAGGGCACTTGTGTTGGATGCTGTGTTGTCAATGAACAGCAACCTCACATACAGTAGTTACCCTGGTTCTTGTCCACATGGCTGAGGGTTGTCTGTAGGACATGAGAGATGGCATCCTGTCGATCTATTGGAGCCGTAGGCGAACTGGAGCAGGTCTGTGGTGCTCCAATGAAGATGTTCAACAGCTTCAGGGACATCTTAATGACCACCTTTGTCTGCGCAACAGGCCAGTAGTCATCCAGGCATGAAGGCTTGTTCTTGGGCACAGGGACAATGGTGGACCTTTTAAGCAAGTGGGGACCATGGACTTCTCCAGGGACCTGTTAAAGATGAAGATAAACATACCTGACAGCTGGTAAGCACAGCAGGCGCCCAGAGATCCTGTTAGGGCAATGCGAAGTCATGCTCTGAAATGCCGATGACTCGTTCCTGTAGAGTAATGAACATAATACTACGAAAGGGAAGGAAACATTCGCCCTTTTGTCTGAACATGAATACAACTGCTTGAATACATGAATATGTTCAGCCCACGTCAGATCCTCCAGAGATGTGGACCCCCAGGTGCTTGAATCTGCTCATCCTCTCCACTGAGGCGCCGCTGGTGATGAGGGCCTCACTGTGTATAGTCGTGCTGCTGTCTCCTGCTGAAGTCTACCACCAGCTCTTTTGTCTTGACATTCAGCTGGAGGCAGTTGTCCTGGCCATAGTGCCAGGTTCTCCACCTCCAGGCCATTTCATGGTTGTCAGACATTTAGTCCAACATCACCATACACAAACTTTACGATTGTGTTGGAGCCACGAGTGGCCAGGGAGTGTAGAGGGAGTACAATAGTGGACAAAGTATATTTAGTGTCATTGAGAGCACACCAGCACACAGTGTACCACAACGAAATGTGACCTCTGCATTTGACCCATCCGTGAAGGAGCAGTGGGCTACTGACACGGTCAGCACCAAGGAACAGTGCTTGGAGACGGTACCTTACTCAGGAACACCTCAGTGGTACCTTTACCCTTCCAGAATTCGAACTGACGACCTTCCGATCACAGGGCAAACGCCCTAACCGTTATGCTACCAACTGCCCCATACATATCCTTGTGGAGCTCCATGGTGCTGATGGTGAGGCTGCCAGAGACAAACCTACACATCCTGACCACCTGAGAACTGCCCGTGAGAAAGTTCAAACCCCACACACAGCCTCACGAACACCTTCATAACCACCAATGTCAGTGGTAGGCACAGCAATGCAGCAGGCGCCCAGAGATGCAGTCTCTGGGTGGCTGCTTTAATAGTGTTCAACTTCCTTAGCTCCACTCGGACGTCGTGCTTTGTGATGCTGATGCTGCGTTCCTCGCTGATGTCACCAACCTCAGTCGTTAGGCTGTAAGTAGCACCGGCCGCCGGGTTAACCTCGAAATGGACGTAGAACGCGTTCAGCTCATTGGTGAATGCAGAGTCGGCGCTGACCACCGCGATGTCCTTTGCCTTAATTGTAGTCCATAATCATGCACAGTGCATGCCACATCCTTGGTGTGTTGCCCTGGTGGAAGTGAATCTCATCCAACTCCCAGTACTGGCGTGGCTATGTTCAGACATCTAACTGACTGTTCCATTCAGACTGGGTGGGACAGTGGGAGGAAACCAGAGCCCCGGCAGAAACTCATGGAGTTTGCAAGCTTCACACAGAAAGGACCTTTTCGCTATGAGGCAGAAGCACTAGCCACTGCCCTACCGTGCCTCCCCTTTTCATCATTTATTCAAGTTTAATTATTTCTTAGGCAAGTACAGGTTATTTACCTGCGACAGTAGAGCTAACCTCAGACAAGTAATGGCGAACTCCTATCAACAGTCTAACATCTTTGTTATTTGCCGTGGCCAGTGTTCTATTGTCGTAGGTCACTAAATCTTAAGACAAAGAAAGAAAGAAAGCTCATAAGAAAGTACTAACATTAAACAAAAAACAAAAAGTGTACACAGTCTGAAAGGAGCAGTCAGGAAGGTGTCGTGCCATACTGGAAGATAAATACCATATTAAAACAGGAACTTGTCTATAGTTTAGGTGAAACTTAAATTATAAGTATCATGTAGTTTGAAAGGTTAGCAGCTTCCCAACACTGCCTCTAATACTGACATCCAAAAAGCCAACCCGAAGTGCTACATGCCAGTGGGTTTAACAACTTACAAGACCAAGTAGGCAAGATTTATCTAAATAACAAGGTGACAAATTCATGACACAAGCACAGAGCAGTACCTGGTGTAAAAATAGTTTAACATACTGCATTCAGGAAAGCTAGCACACAAACTCCAGCATGTGTGCAAATAAACAGAGTTGGGTCGTTGTTAAGATGCATACCAATACTGTGTAACTGTAGCCATTTCCACCGTGTTTTTATTAAGGCCAGCCCAAACTGCACACGGTAAACAAGGCCGGAGCAACGCGAGATCATCAGTTGTGTTAATGATCGATGAAGCTCATTTCTGCTTTATGTGAAGGTCAGCAAGTCAGGCACATTTCATTTGTAACTGTAATGACATAAACATCAATCTGTCTGAACCACTGCTTAAATGACTGTGAAACCTTTACAGCTCTGTTAAGAAAAGATATATAACTTCTATATAAAAGGACCTTCTATAATACCATCCAGATGACACATTTTCCCCTTTAGTGGAGCTGCTGTCTGTGTTTAATCCCCAGTCAAAAGGTGGATGCTGGCGGCCATGAGCGGGAGGGGGGAGCCCAGACAGCGTCCCCTCCCTCTCCGAAAGGGAAGCACTAAAACGATCGTGGATTTTTTTTTTTTTTTAACAGATTCCAAAATTGCTCGGAACAACAACAGATTGAGACTCATAAAAAGTGGTGTAAAGCCTTTTATTACCTACTGACATTCTGAACATAATGGAAATATTTTACAATGCCTACCATTTATGGACCCAACTCCTCCATAAATTATATTATGCAAAAAACATAATCACGGGTGTTGGCATTAACAGCCACGTATTAAACAGGTCCCGTGCACAGAAAAGTGAAAGGAGGAGGAGGTGGAGGAAGAGGTGGGGGAAATAGATGGTCTCACTGCATGTACCCTGGAACAAAATTCAATCTGCCACCATATTTAATGCTACATTTTTTATTATCTTGCCAGCATATGCTGGAATGGCTACAAATGACGGAGCTGGCTGCCGGGCAGAGTGATCAGCCTCGCTTTCCATCTTTATTTTAATAACAGGATCGGGCAAATAGTTTGTGACCTTTGTCAAGGGCTTCCGTGGGAGACGAGGGAACGAGCGGCAGCCACGGTAGCCTCCAGCAACGGCCGTGAATATGCAAAGGCCTCATCTTCTTTCTCTTGGCATTCAAAGCCAGAAAGGGAAAGCGGATTGGAAACGTTGTGCCTCTCAGGGTCATCTTTTGGTCAGAGCTGTAAGAAGCCAAGGTCCATGAGAAAGTTTGATGGCGCCGTCTTGGTTAGCATATGTCAGGATCCGTTTGTGGAAGGGCAAACGTCTGCTCGCTCGCTCGCTCGCTGCACCATTTGCACCAGCGGCACGGAGGCCACGGAAAAACGTGGGAGTGATGCTCCCATCAACTCTCCGTGGCAGGCTGAGTGTTGTGGGGAAAACAGGTGAAACAACATACGGCTGTTCTGCCGTATATTTACCGGTGATGTACTTTTCTTAAAATGTCTGTAGAACTATTACAGTAGGACATCCATATGATTAAAAAATAAACCAATGCAGTTATAGAAGTACAGCTAGTAGTTAAACTTTGATATACAATCTGAACAGATTTACAGATGCACAATGAGCATAGAATCCCATGTAACCGTGCAGCAGCCTGAGTCTCTGTGTTGGCCATGCTGGTACGGAACCTTCCGGAATGTTCATCCCACGTCAGGTCTTCGGAGGTGTGGTCCACATACCCAGGTACTTGAACCCTCTGGAGGGGCTTATAGTCACGCTGCTGTCTCTTGCTGAAGTCTACCACCAGCTGCTTCGTCTTGCTGACATTCAGCTGGAGGTCACCGTACTGGCAGGTTCTCCATCTCGTCCATCTCCTCGTTGCCAGAGATGAAGCTCGACACCACCTTGTTGATGATGATGCTGCTGCCAGAGACGCACTTGACCAGCATCACCACCCAAAATCTGCCCGTGAGAAAGTCCAACACCCACGCACACAAGCGGTTGCTGAGACCTAGATCCTGCAGCTTTGTGAACAGTCGACAGGGCGCTACTGTGATGAATGCTGTGCTATAGTCAATGAACAGCAGTCTCACATAGTTACCCTGTTTCTATTGATATTTAGCTAGTAAGCATCTAAGCAACGGTTCAGACATGACATGCATAAGTGCATGTTATAAATATTGTACAATCCCTACAAAGGACATGGCAGAAACAAGTTTATGTGTAATAATGTAGGATGACACAGGACATAAAAAATTGAACACACTACGAAAAAGCAGTACACCGAGGCAAGGAACAAGTGTCTTGCTTCTATATATGCAGACAGCACATGCCACTGTTACAGAAAACAACACCTAAAGCGGTCCATCGGCACAGCCACTATGAACATTAACCCAACAAGGCATTTTGAAGCTTGGTAAAATTTTGCTATGCACCTAACTAGGCCTACTGGGAGCATGTAATGCTGGGAGCATGTAATCTGGTGTGATGAGGCTAAAAACTTTTTGGCCGTCATGCTAAACATCACGTTTGCAGAGGAAATGGCACTGCTCATGAAGAGTACCGAGTACTGGGATGGACCAAGAGATTCTTTTCAGTTGTTAAAACGGTGCAGTCCATCACCTGACTTAATTTAATCAAAGATTTGGGGAAGGAACTGAAAAATGTTTTTTTTTTTTAAAAGGTCAGTGTTGACAAGGAGGTCAAGGTCAATCTGTTCAGAAGAATGAGTCAAAATCATAGCTGAGAACTAAAGGTGATGAGTTTCTTCATCCAGTAAGTGTTTCGAAATGATTAGAGGTCGACCTAATTTGTTTTTTCAGGGCCGATATCAATACCGATTATTGCTAGTTAACATGGCTGATAACGTATGCAAAAAAGGGAACTCTGTCTTCTCCTTCTCAGAGCTTCACGCCGTCATGTAGATAAACGTAAAATGTTACATGCATTAGCCCCATGCTAAACCTAACCTGTTATTAATTTCCCATATAAAGCTACTACTTATATGTAGTTATGAATGTGTTGTCTTAGTGTTACTAACACTGATGCATACTGATATATTTTAACTGTAAAGCAGAGTTTAATGTGCCAATTTATTGCTCCTACACAGAGATGGAAATTATACATTTGGTTTTATTACAAAGGTTAAAATCTTTTAGCAGAATTTATTTAATAGCTTTAATAAAGTTTTCCTAATTACATTCAGCTACAATGAACATGTTTATATTGTCTATAAAACACTCAATAATGTTTAAAACGTAGAAGTTTAGAGTTTATAAGTGTGTATTTGCAAGTTTATGGCATAGAATCAAAGTTACTGTACATTTCCTGTAACTGCTACTATTTTGTAATTCAGCAAGTAACAACAAACAATGCTGCCCAGTTCCTTGAAGACGGATTACACATTCAAAGATGTAATTGCATAGTTCAGCCAGACTGGGATTTAAGAAATTCATTACAGTTTGCAGAGGCAGACAGCTTGTATTCAATTACCACTAAGTCAAGCTAAGAGGTAAAAATTTTTTTTAAAAATCATATCCTCAATATTGAGCGGCAAAATACATTGATTCGACCTTCATCTGAGAGGCTGAGAAAATGATCTTTAAGCCAAATCCTTTCTTCATTACATCTTGGAAATGGAGCGAAATCCATAAGCATATGGCCCTAAACTACTGACAACAGCCTGGTAGAATAAGTCAAGCAGGGCAGCTTAAAATGATTCCCTTTCCCCCTCATCCCTGTTCTTTTTTTAAACAGACATGATGATTAAATGTCAGACTTTCACCCTTTTGTGTTCAAGGAAAACCCCAATCTCCAAGGAGATCTCCTTTAACAAGGTTCAAAAAACCTAAAGAGGCTCAAAGAATATGGAGGCATTATAGAGGTAACGACACAAATGGTCTATAATACAATTAAATAAGACATGCTTTTGATCATTGCAAACTAAGTGTCTGTGCCTCTGACATCTCATTTAGAAAATAACAACAGATTTGTTCTGTTTTTATTTACATGGTCTGAGTAGCTACTTGTACCATATGAACATTTTTAAGAGCAGAATTTTTGCACTGTATTCACACCAGATACCCGTCCACTAGAGAACCAGCACTGGCTCCCTACTTCTCAAGTTCTTTCACTACCACACCAAGAGTCCCTAACTGAAATCAGGCATCATCTGAAGAAGTTCCTAGGGGACCAATTACACACTGCACTTCTTGTTCAATTACAACTCCTAAAAGAATAAAAATCACATTCCATAACGCAGTGCTTTGGGCGCTTACTAAATAGCTTTCATGTAAGTATTCTTGACTGTGTAGGTTTTGCCTATTTGAAAATTGGCTCAGTTGCTGAACAGCAGCTGCAGATTTCATTCCAACTTTGTATGAAGAACAGGTTCTCTTGGTGGACTACAAAGCACCAATATGTCACCCTCTATACGAGCATCTGCCAAACTTAAACAAACCCTCACATTGCTGGAACAATCAGGACTATCAGGAAGTAAAAAGGGAATGAGACCAGCGTTTACGGCGGGCTACTCCAGAAATTAGCAGTCAAATTAGTGGCTAAATGGTTTTTCCCCGTTGTTTCCTACGTGTCCCGCCTCTATTAGCATGAATGATGCCTGCTTTCAGTTCACCACCACAAGTGTTGATGACAGATTAGGAGCCGGCTTCCGGCTACATTTTTTGCTGTGTTATTTTTTTGCTCTAATGTATGTGTGAATCAATTAATTGTGTCATAAAAGGCCACCGTAAACTGTGTGGCGAAGTTAATGAGTCCAACATTATCGCATCATCACACCAGCTGGCATAATGGAGCATGTGTTGTTTGTCATAATATATGCCGCCACGCTTCGCACCCATTAATTGTTTGCACTAGCAACTTTGGGAAAAACTTCACAACGTGCACTGGGGTTGAGTTTCCTGTGAATACAAGTTCACTAAGCACACAGGAACACTACACATGCAGAGAGACGCAGCAGCATGTGCACAGAATGTACATTACACATGGGCTTAATTATTATTAGTCTGATTTTAATTAATCAACCGAAATATTGGCTTTTAATTGCAGTTTCAGTACAGATGACAGCTGATTACAATATTAAAAACAAGAGAATGAACTTGGTTTGCAGTCGAGACGAGTATTAACCACATATCTGCAAATGCTTTAGCATTCAGCTTTTTGTCTGTATAACTTTATGCATGTAAACATATCCAAAAGTGCATCAAGGTAAAAGTCCACACATCATTGCAACTCTTGAATTATCTGACATTTTGAACAGCTGTTTTTATGCCTTTAATTTTCATAATGTGACTTTGTAATTAATGATGACAAATGATATACTGTCTTCAAACAGGAAACCATCAATGCATCACTGCAGAGCTCGCTCATGAAACTGCTATTTTTGTGTCAGCAACAAGTCGTTCTGTTTATTTCGAGACACAACCATTCGTTTTTGGAAAAAAGGATCAATGGTTGGTACTTTTACTACAAATCTCTTAATTTAGCACAAACAAGATAAACACAAATATTCCTGTAGCCATACTAACTGCAATTCAGATTTAGGTAATCCATCAGAAGCTGAGGAAGACTGGGCCTGAACTACCAGCAGGTCGTCCAGCCAGTCAGAGGCTTTAACACTACAGCCAATTCCTTAGTCAGAAATCCACATCTGTTGAGGAGTTGTAAGCACAGCTATTTTTAAATACCCATGGATAACACCAACACACTCACCAGAACTCAGCACGCAATCTGTAGCAAAACAGTGCACTAATTTTAATCTAAATGAGCCTCAGCGCTAAATCATCCAACTTGACGGATAACACTGTAAACTTTAGTGAAAGTGAGTGATTTGTCATTGTGAACACACCACAGCACAGCACATAGTGCACTCAACTCAGCATTTGACCCATCCAGGAAGAAGCAGTGGGCAGCTAACATGGGCACCACCCGGGGAGCAGTACTTGGGGACGGTACCTTGCCCAGTGGTAACTTTACCGGTCTGGGAATCAAACCGGCGACCTTCTGATCATGGGGAACACCGTAACCGTTACGCCACAATCTGACACACTTCAACCACACCACACTTTAAAAGCTACAATGCTCCTAGCAGTACTAGCAATAGTACAAAGCATGCTTAAAACCCCATAGCAGTCTTAATGTTGTTAAATGCTGCTAATTTTCCCATACATCACACACTGATGCCAGCTCTATACACACCCTCACCCAGCACTGTCCTCGCAAGACAAAGTGAGACTTTCCTGCACTCGCTCATATAACCGGGGCCCATCCGTCCTGGTCGAGAGACACCGCCGCGCCCAGCGTGCCGCGCTACGCCGCACCATCTCAAGGTCACTTCCTCCTTCATATCTGAGGGATGATGGGCGATGGCGCTGCCCCGTCTGCCAGCCAGCTAGAGTCCCCGCCTGAAGCCTTGCCCCCTTTTTTTCTTTGAAAGATGAGGGAAGGGCACGGCCGACTCCCCGCCGCTCAGTAACTGGTACCAAATGTTGCCTCTCCTCGAAGGTGCTGACCCTTGAGCGGGCAGAGTCCCGGGGCACCTCACCGCCAGGGCGGAGGACAGGTAGACAGCTGTCTTCTGTCAAGATGCTCCAGCTGAAGATCCCCCCGCCATCTCATAGCAAGCAAGCAAAAAAAAAAAAAAAGAAAGAACAAATTTGTCGGAAGATAAAAAGGGGGGCAAACTGTGGTCCTTGACTTCGCTTAAGACCTAGAAAAAGTTTCACGGACATAGCAAAGCTTTCCAAAAGCCGCACATCGCTTTCTCCTCATCTATAAGTGATTGTGTTTTCTGCCAGTTTTGATGACTGTGACTCTGAGGACGCATTATATTTTTAGAACGGTCTGGTTTTGAATATAATAAAATTATAATCAAGACATCTGAACAAAGATAGCGCTCAAAGTACCTTCAAAAGCTTAAAAGGGGAAGACGCTAAAGGAAGAGGACAGTGACTGAGAGCAGAGTTTCTATTTCTCTTGTCGGGCGGCAAGTTTTCATTTCAAAAAGAATTAGGAAACCAAAACCACTCTTAGGGTACTTATGAGTCTAAGGAATTTGTGTGCTATTGTTCCTGATGGGAAGCAGCAGTGTAATTAATTTGTATATTCCGCAGTGACAGATGTTTGATTTTGGCCATAAAAGTAATTAATAAGGGGAGAGGCAAGAGGGAGAGAGAGGCAGATTGTTTAAAGATTATTTATGAAGACCTCCCTCTCCACAGTGGGGGAAGTGTCGGATCTCCTTCATGCTCCTGCATTCACCTGCTCCCTGAGACACAGATGTTTGTCTGTGGCAGACGACCCCAAACACTCGTTTAGTGGTGGTCCCTTAAGGAGCGAGAGTGTGTGTGTGTGTTACTGCAGCATGATATTGGCAAAAAGATGACGGTGCAATTTTTCCTGCGATATAAACATGGGACTGATCAAATCGTTCACCAAGTACAAGAACAGTCTCCCTGGAAGGACTTGGGGTGAAAAAGTCTTATTCGTTGGCCCCCGATGGCAGTGCTAGCCACAGCATAGAGCTGGATTTGAACATTAAAACCTCTCTGTCCACAGGCGTGTATCCTAGAACCACCTCACAGCGCACAGCTGATGTGTTATTCACTTTACCTGCCAGTGTTTTGAATAAAGTGGTTAAATTCCTCATCATATAACGTAATCTATTCTGCCCCATTCTGTTCTTCTGTACTTCCTGAATCACAATTAATGTTTCATGTTCTCTCAACATGCTTTAAGTCCTTTTTGAACTGCAAAACGCACACTTGAGCGCCACAAAATATTACAAACATATACAACAGGAGAGCCGGAATTACATTTCCAACCCTAACCATCACTTACGTCCAAATTTCACGTTTACACCCCAGTTCCTTTTCCTGCTTACTTGGCCACGTCTGCACACGGAGAAGTGTGCATGTGTGTACACGTGGAAAGGATAATAATGAAATGTAATGGATGCCAAACAGGGAGGACAGGGAGTGAATGCAATTTGCTCAATGTGGGGATAAATCAGGAGCCCGAAGGCTTTACTGGAAAGTTCTCGCGGCTATTCGACGTGCCGCGGCGACCGAAGCAATCAAGAGTGGATCGGCCGGGCCGTAATTCGACAGAAGGTTAGCGCAGGTGACCCGCCGCGATATGATCCTGTTTATGGGCGGAAATTGCGGCAAGATTACTCTCCGGGGTCTTATTAGACGGGGCGTGATTAAAAACAAAGCTTTGATATCTGCGGGGCGAGGAGCGCCGGCCGGAATTCCGATCGTTGTTTTACGCACATTATCGCCAGCACCGTTTCCTTAACGAACGTGGAACCGGGCGGGTTCGGGTTAACGTTGAGCCTCACAGTGAGAGAGTTTGGGGAGGAGATGTGTATTAATTCAGAGCATAGCTTCTTTCGGGATTACAGGCATTACGGCGTATCAAAATGATAATGGCAGCTGAGAACATGCAGAGACAGATAGTCTGGGATTAAGGACCTACTGATCTCTCTAAATTTGAGCTCTTCAGATGAGAGGGAGCCTTCCCTCCGCTCAACAGCTTGCTGCCCCGCCAGGTTCCCTAAGGCACCCCAATGCACGTCCCAATAGGGGAGACGGGAGACAATGCATCAAGCTGCTTTCACAGCCTTGCAAGACATGCATGAATAGAATGTCTGCATTAGTGTTGGCAAGACTGAAGGGAAGCAACCAGATGTGTTCTCTCATCCAGGCTAATCATGAAATTATAGTTTAACAGGAATAAATCACGTTGCGTCTTCAGCATCAACACTCACAATTGCCGCTCCACCGGGCACCATTTTGAGGCGTTTTGTTGCAGTTTTGATCCCCTTTATAATGATTCTTTAACAATTAGGGAACAAAATCACTTATTTTTATTAGCCATTAATCATTCAGTTATTTTTGAAGGTAAACGTGAGGTGTTTATCACGCACGTTTCCTGCGTCTCAACGTTTTGCGGGAAACGACAATGATCGACCAGAAAATGCGGAAAAGTTGTGGTAATCGGTCAAAATTTCATGGTGGTAATGAATTTGCGGGGATTGGCTGAATCTGTTAATTGTTGCGAGAGCAACATTGTGAAATCCTGGAGGTTCTGCCCAACTGTCACTGTAATGCTCTTTAGCTGCCACTAATCGTGACAGGTTAGATACAATTTGTCTTACTTGCCATCCCGGAATTCAAACTGCATGTTGACATTACAACAGTAAAAATGAAAATACTTCTGCTGCCCTGGTTAGCGAGGGGCAAATGGTTTATCACTTAAAGAAGCGACACCTGATGAGGATCCCCAGATCTGTGCTTATGCGGTACTCTGAAGTACTTCCAGCAGAATTACAGTAAGCCTTTGCCGCTAACAGCCGCAACGTGTGTGTTTAATGGCCAATGCATTTGGAATTAATGAAGAGCCATAAATTACAGCATATTTTTACACGGCAGACATGGATTCAATCTAACTGTTACTTGGCAGATAAATAGAGAGATTAAATATAATGGAGATGATGATCGTAAAAGGATCCATTTGCATACTAATTAACACAGAGTAATACACTTGCCAATATTCTTGCCAAACAAGTATTAAAGAGAGACATCATAGTAATTTATTGATGAAATATTCTCAGCATAAAGTAGGAGTTTGGGATTAAGTGTATGGCAACGCTACCTGCTATTTTGCCGAGCACTTGCTCTTTGCTGGACGGAATTCATTGACTATGAATTAAGTCCAAGCCATTCCAAAAATCTCTGTCCTCAGGTACAGCAAAAAAGTGATTCATAACAGACTTTAATATCCAGCTGAGGTACTTCATTTTACTATAATTTTGTTGAACAATGATTTATCTTTTAATCTGAATTTCATTAACATCATCAGCAAATCACCTCCTCCCCCAACTGTATGATATATGCGGAGAACTAGACGAAGTTTAAGAAACTGTTTTGAACCCCAAAAAAAGTTGTAGTTTAAAGGTTAAGACAAAACTTGACGTGACATTTAGAGCTTATACAGCATGCACCGTAAGATTTCTAAACATCATAAAATATATTTTATTCTCAAATTATGTAGTAAAATCTACATTTTCACTCAGCATTGTACATTTTTACAGCATTTATCAGACAGTCCCTCTGAGCAACTTGGGTTAAGAGTCTGGCCTGGGGCTCAGTGGTGATAGTTCTGACAGTAAGACAGAGCTAGATTTGAGCTAGAGCTAGACCTGGTAACTAGAAATAATCGGTATCGATATCAGCCCTGAAAAACCAATATCGGTCGACCTCTAATAAATGCCATCTACAAATCTTAAAACATAAGCTAATGTATAAGCTCTGGCTCAGCTATTTCTATATTCCATTTCACTCTATAAACAAAACCAGCATAATCTATATCACAGCCTGGAGGCATCGTCACGTCCAATATGTTAAGAAGGCTGGGACATGACATAAAACCTCACTAAAGAAATCTCCAACAGATGTATAGTCTCCAGCAAACCTACAATTTTCTGAGATGATGAAGAATGCATCTGTTCATCCCTCTCTCTATCTCAGTAATATGTCAGCAACAGCATGCTCCTCGCACCGCAAGGTTAAACCTCTCTACAGCAATATGTAATTAAACGCAAGAACCATATTTTTAATCCTAAAAGCTATTATAGTGGTGAGGGGGAGTCAAGCTATTGTCTGGTTTTACAATGGAACTTTCACCCCCCATCCACCCCCCCTCCCTTCCCCTCACTGTGAAGCCCGTAACCCATATATGTTCTTAAATGGGCAGATAAAGCATCTTAGGCAGCGGAGAGCTCAGGCACCCACATGCTTTCTCCTGCTAATCCCTAGGTTATTTTTTTTTGTATTTTGGTCTAGAATGGATGGGGCTTATCTCCTAACACGGAAAAGTGTAATTATTCATAATACTTGCCATCCCTGTCCATCACAAATGACATATTTCTGAACCCGTCTGCAGTCACGTAGAAGTGGAAAGGGGTGGGGGGTGGGGGGGTTGAAGTGTGCGTATGAAACTGTAATTACAGCGTATTCGTTTTGTACCCTTAGAGGATTAAAGTATTGTGGATGTATAATTATATGTTCCACATTTGCAAAAAAGGCTGTATCTGTGATTAAAACTGACCCGTCCCTCGGACATAATGCTTTGAAATTCAGCAAATACTTAACTTAATTGGTGCTAGTGGTTTGGGCCCGTGTGTGTGTATGTCTGTGTGCGCCCACAGACTTTTTAGCTACTTGTGAGGATTTGACTGTCGCCAAAAGACAGGAAAGCTTGAGGTCTGAGAGATTTTTAATGGGTTTATAATGACATTCTTGTCTGTGAGATCCAATGAGGTAAAATTAGGGATGCACGATAATATCAGAATCATATACTGTAGGAATCGGCCGATAATTGCTTTTTTTTGGCACTGGACTGATGCTTAGAGTCTGTGTAGGCAGAACGGCTGCGCTGACGTAACACTCCCCCACTACATTCTCATGACTTAGTCACTGTCTTAGCAGTTGGAATCTTTGTCCTTCTCTGTCACACAGAAAGTGGGAGAATAGTCGGGCGTCGTGCTCAAAGTTAATGTATTCTCTCGTATTTGACTTTTTAATAGGCTTTCACCTAATTACCGTCACACGGGCCTGAGGATCAGAACAAGGTCCGAGAAAGGGGAGACGCAAGAAAAAAAAAACAATAAGGAGGTCACTGGGCGAGGCGCTGGCACCCGTCCCGCCCGGCCACCGCAGACCCATGATGAATTTGTTCCCCTTGAACACGACGTCAATATGTTGATGTGCCTGCCTTTATTAAGACACCATCCAACTGATAACAAGTCCTGCTGTGTGTTACCAACATAAATAATTAGTGCTGAGACCAAGGAACGGCAGGTGGCTTTTGGCACAAAGAAATAATCATACTTGATGTGGAAAATAAAGTAAAAGCAGCCATCTGTTCTCGGCGGGGGAGGGGGGCGGCGCGGCAAAAAAAAACACGTTAACATATTGTCACTAACGTTATGAAATACACAGTTAATAATTTAGTCATGGCTTCCGACTCTGGCCACTTGTTTAAAGGCGGCGAGGTAGGAGACAGCACCCATGTCGTTGCCGAAATTAACCCCGTCAGCTCGCGCTCCTGGCTACTGCACTGGGGCTTTCAGCCCAGCAGCCTGCCAATATCTGCCTAAAAGGAGGCACTTTCTGGAGGTTAGGGATATTATTAGACATAATAAAGCATCAACCAACTGGAGCAGAAAGAGTCAGAAGAGAATGGAGTCTTCTGCTAAGTAATGAACGAAAATTAGAACACATCTGAGGGGAGTTGACAGGGGGCAAGGGGAGGAAAAAGGATTATAACGCAGAGCCCTGACATGACTTACCCAGGACACAAGGGCTATACAAGTAAATCTGTTAGGATCCCAGTTACTATCTAATATAAATCAAAATAAAAGACCAACCTAATATGTAAAATCATCATCTAATGCCAACTTAAGTTGGCTCTTTGAACTCTTGTGCAGCCATTGTGAGTGTTGGGTGAGTTGTGAATTACGGTTGAATTTTAACATTTTGCTCTCACCTGACATACTGAAATTTCAATCCCCATCCAATTTCTTGCAGCATTAAATGCTTTCAACTTGATTGTAATTCATGTTCATTTATTTGCTTGTTTATTTTAATAATACTCAGGAATGTGAAAACTTAGATGTGCATGCCTGAGGTTATGCTTCAGAGCTAGACACAAGAATGAACGAAAGTGGAGGACAATGTAGCAGTTTAACGATACTGAGCTGATGTTGCACAAATCATTTTGAAAAGCTGAAAGTGAGTTATTGTCTGTAATTGTAAACACGTCACAGCACGAAATGTACCCTCTGCATATGACCCACCTGTGAAGGGTTCAAAGCCAGAGTGTCAGCATAAAAATCACATACAACCATCATCAGAACAGAACTTTTGGCATACGCACGCAGATCGGGTAACACCAACGTCTGTATGTGAACGCACTAGATTAACGTCTTAATCAGTACTGAAGCTGGTCAGATCAAGTGGGAAAGATTACTATTATGCAGAAACTAAAAATCAAATTTATTAATTTCTCCAGCATCGAAAGCAATATACCGTTAACGTCAGAGCTTATCGATACTCCGATCTTAGCCCCAGCGCCCGTTTAGTATCGGGTTTTGGCAACCATCCCTACCCTCAAGCCCGAGATGTTTCAAGGAGACCCCGTAATTTTGAAGTGCAAGTGTCTTAGAGTGGCAGACAGATGCCATTAAAAAGTTCTCCGACAGACATTATTTAATATTCTTTAATAATAAAACTTAAACCTTGCTACATGATGTACCAATACATTTCTGCCTTTAAAATTTCTTCTCTTTCAGAATGACAAAGGCACTCACAAATGCTTGGCCACCATCACTACAACTGTCTGGTAGCCACCCTATCACAAGTCGGGCAAAAGAGTGCATCTTAGACAGGCTTCCTGTCTAATAAGGCATCATATTAGTCCTCGTTCAAAGCTGCATTCATCCCGGGTCTCTTTGAAGGACTGCTGAGGTCAAGTAAAGAAACACACAGCGGCTGAACTCTCACTACAAATGAATCACAGCCATTCACAACAGCAGATTGGTTTTATTACACTTATTTACCACAGGCTGCTGCCCATCATGTGGTGTAATGGCGAGGGCTTTTACAGTGTGTGGAGATGCCTGATGTATAACAATGATGTGGTTAAGTCTCAGTGATCTAGCCATCGTGTAGCAGCAGGAAGCTGGTACTGTACCTCGACCAAACCTCAAAGAACATCAGGGTTTAATTGAAGAAAGTCAGATCCCGCATGGTCCAAACTACCACACAATACATTACTACAAGACTGCCGACACACAGACAGGTTGGATATCAACAAAGACTTAAAGATCGCTGAACAGCCATTTTTCCAATCATCTTGTAAAACTCCGGCTCAAACTGTACGACTAAATCACATGCGTTGAAAAGCCAACACTTCCGATTTATACGTGCACACTATACGGGCCGATGCTCGGATGCGACCTGACTGCTCGCGCTACACAACACGTCAGAATCCTTGAATCCAGAATCCAGAAAGCTTGTGGCTCTGCTTCAACAGTGTGACACCTTCATGAGGGGCGACCAGAATTTCAAACCGATTCTTATCCAACCATATGACTGGCGATGAGGAGCTGGTCGTGAGGGGTTAATCGGTGCTCATTAGCCCATACGTACTGCGCGGTACACGAAGCACGATTAAGCTGAAACTCGGCCAGATCCAAAAAATAGTCGCACGAGTGAAAAATGGGCCGAGAAACACCAGCTTTAGTCACTATAATTTGCTGATAACTATACCTGTTATTTTATACTATTTTATTTTTTTCTACCAAAATCAGCCATCTGTATTCAAAACGAAATTGGGAGACATGCTCTAGAACGACATAAAGACTTTAAATCTTAAACACTGTCCTCCAATAACGTGGAAACACCCTGACGAGCAAAAAGCATTATAATCATCTCTTGGCATGGCAACAAACTGCCCTTAAAGCCTAAAACTCAATTGAAAGTTAGGTCCATTCCCTTGTTTCAATTAAAAAGAACATGTCGGAGTTTGAGGTGAAGACACTGTCTGAAACTGTCACAACCACGCAGGCCTTGCAGGGGACACGGCTCCTAATAAAACGGTAACAAATACCTTGGGTCCTTGGAGGCTCCCTTAGACCCGAAAGGAAACACACTTTTTGCCCAGGAGCAAAGAAGCCATTACGGTTGGTAGCGGAAGATTTAATAGGTGTCATAATTTATCATGTAAACCCGAAAAGTGTTTCTTAATTAAGTGCGTGCCTTAATGAATTTTTTAATTTGATCCCTGTAAGTACTTTGCTATGCTAATTGCAATATTCCACACATTAGTTATCAGCTATTGCCCTTGGCTATTTGCTGCAGTTGTAGAGGGACTTGCTCCGCTCCCCTCACCACCACCACCTCCTCCTCCTCCCTCCTCTTCTTCTCATCTAAAGTTCATTAACTCATCACACTCCAACAACTCAAATTTCAGGACAAGGGGCTCTTTCTGAATTCTTTGGCCAAGTTCCAGGGTGAATAGGAGAATTGTGTCTTTTTACATCCCTTTAGGTTTATCAAATACTTTTTCCAACTGTGTTTCTCCACGATTTCCTCCCCATTTTAGGTCACTCATTAATACCGTTCATTAGAGAGCTGATTGATAGCTCATGAATAACCCTTTCTGGGTTAATTGGTATGGGTGTCTATAATGCAGAGATTAGAGCTCACATCAACTACTACTGACCCCGAGTCAAGTATAAGAGACACGATGTTAGAACAATTAATCACACGCAATAAAGTCATTTTACAAAGAGTTATGAGATTCTTGAGGGATCTTGATACAACCATTTCAGACGATTCTTTTATTTTGTCCAATAATTGCTTAGGACATATGACTACTGTGAATACTTCATGAACCATAATGAATCAAATCAGACTTGTATTTTAATTTTAAAAGCATCATGACAAAACTGTTTACTGTAAAAACATATTTAGCGCTTGCCAAAGAAGGAAGATTTCTGACAGCACTGCCTTGATATTCAGCGCAGGTGTACTTCAAGAGGCAAGATTCCAGGTACCACCGAGGTACTCAGGAGCAAGGTAGCGTCTACGACCAAAATACAACAACGTGTACTGCATTGCTAAAATGAGAGAAGTTCCAGCCCAGATGCATCTGTTATTATATACATTACTCGAAACAACATTTTTATCCAATCACATAGACTTACATTACAACAACCAATATCTTTGTATGAATTTATTTTTACTTTAAAACAGTGATTTGTATTTGAACTACTGAGCATGTGCTCAGTATTGTTAGGAACTCCTTAGCATATAGTGTTGTAGTCAAGACCACCTAAACCAAGTCCAAGTTCTGACAGAGAGCAGACTGTGTCGAGACCGAGACAAGACCAAGACTCTGAAGGGCCGAGACGAGACTGACACCAGACCAATGGAGGTTCTACAAAACATGACAAATAAGTGGAATATGTAAAGCCTAAGTAGCCATCAAAAAGAGCTGAACAATGCAAACAACATGCACAACATGCACAATATTTTACATATCTCTTACATATCTATAATGAAAAAATTGCTTCACCGGAACTGACATCACATTATTTTCCTGGCATCTTTAAAACACAAATAATTTCAGCGTCTGCACATATCCTATCAAAGCTTTGATTATCATTTTATAAGTTGGTAGACAATAGGAGTAGGATTATTAGGTAACAAGAAACTATTAAGTCATTGTGGCATTGCTCTAGATGCCAATCAATTTGCCGTTAACTGCAGGTTTGCAATCATAATTTCCAGCTATGATCGTCTCATAAATATCAATATTGCTTCATCATAATATATTCCATTAAAGTTTAAGCTTAGCTATAAAAGCCATATATGTTCAGTGTCACGGCTCTTCACACTCCTGCGAGAAAACCTGCCTGCTAACGCTGATCCCAAGATGTTCCAACCACATGGCGCTATTAAGGGGAGGGGGAAATCTGTGGACATCACCAGATAATGTTGCAGGAGCATCTGCAGACAAATGTATTTAATGTTCACGGAGGGATCTAAGTCTGCGACATTAGGGAGAGTCATAATCCCCCACAGATTAAATTAAATGTCCGCCCTGAGTATTTAGCCCTGGCTATTGTCATCAGCGCTTAAGACATTGTTCACCACACATGATGCTGCTGCTGCATGGGGCTGTTCTCAGTCCCTCAGTGAAACATGATTTCGATGCTGGGTATAATCCCTCGACAGCAGGTTAGCATTACATTTTTTTAACTACTCTTCACTTAGTGCTCCCATAATATGCATTTTTGGTATTAAACTAAATCTTCTATTAAGCTAAAAGCAGAAGGTGCATTACACTTTAGTGCTGACAACCCTTTGTCTGCTTTTAATTTAAGTGGGAACCTAGCAAAATGGTCCTAATAGCACAACCTATATTTAATTTTTTATTAAGCTTATTGTTAAAGCTAAACTGCTTGCAGAATAAAAGACAAAACCGTATTGCATGCATCTCTTACCACAAATTACAGGGATACAATCTGAGCAATCTTCATTTACATTCTGCGGCGAATGCGAGAGGATTAAATGCTGGAAATAAGAAAAAAATTAAACCAAAGTAAAAGTCTGTCAAATCTGTCATACAGCAGACTTTCCATGCCAAAGTTAATAGCAGCCAACTGGCTCACTGTCTACTTGGGATGTGCCTATGCAGGTATTTAATAGCCTACTAAGATCTCCACAGTCTGGCTCGCCCTCGTTCTGCCTTGAGGATTTCCAAAAGCATGAAGGTTCCACATTCATCTGCACAAACAATAACCGCTAAGTATACACTCTAGAGAACCAGCCATCACGTAGCTCAGGAAGAAGATGCTTTCTATCTGCTAAGAATGACTTTGTGTCTAGTCACGTATTGATTTACACACTGAATTCTATGTAAAATAACCAGACAAGTGCTCCTGCACAAGCACAAAGATGCTATCAAGATGGACAGCATAAGTGACTGTCATTAGCCCCTTTTCCACTGCTCTGGTTCCCGTGCTGGTTCCGTGCCGGTTCCCAATTTTGGAACAAGTGCCGCACTTTTCCACAGAACAAAAATTGGTGCCGGAGCCCTAAAACCGGCTCTGAACCGGCCCCTAAACTTTGCTGGTTTAGCAGCGAGAACCCGTGACGGCACGAGAGGTGGGCGGAGTGATAGGTAGCTTAGAAGAGAAAATGGCGGAGAGCCAAAGTCCGGTAACGTGGAACGCGGAAGAAATTAAAGCTCTTTTAGCAATATGGACGTCCAGATTCAGCAGAAATTGGAAAGTGCACAAAAAAATTAGAAGGCATATGAAGAAATAAGGGAAGAACTAAAAGTTGCAGGCTTCGCGCAAACAACCGTTCGTTTAGTGGGCGTGACCTGTGACGTATTATCACGCGGCTCCCGCTGAGCTCCCTGGTCAGTGTAAACGCGGGCCGGTTCTCGGCTGGTTCTCAGTTCAGCACCGGCCGAGCACCAGAACCGGCACCTGGCACCGTAACCCCACCACAGCAAAGCACACAGTGCACCACAACCAAATGTAACCTCTGCATTTGACACATCCGTGAAGGGCTGACAGGGGCTTTACAATATCACTAAAATGATTAGGCTACAATAACTTTGTAAAAAGTGGGCGAGCTACGGTAATCAAGAAGCCTCTTCATAGACAGGGAGCTTCAGACATCAACGTTCGATGCCCTTGCTTAATGCAACAAACCTACAAAAGACCATCAGCGTCTTGGAGCAATCTCTCTCCTTTCCAGAAACAAATGAGTGCACCACTAGTCCACATTCATCAACCTGTATAGTCAAAGTGTTAATCAGACCGATTACTGTAACTCTGAGAACATTTTCCTACAGAGATTTCACAATGATAACCACACAGCGTCCCTTCTATTCCAGACAGGGTCCGGTGGCATCCTTTAGTCCTGTTGTTGTAGCTGAAACCAGCACTCAGAAAGCCTGGTGTGCCTGATCAAGCTGTTCAAACAACTGGAAGACATCACAAGTTAAACACTCATTATTTTAATTTGATGCTAATCATGTGTTAATGAGACTAATCCTTGCAATGATTCAGGTAATTTGCTTAATGGCTGCCCAGAGTACAGATTACAGCAATCAGTCACGTTTGATAAGACGTCTGTTGCGGTATTGGGAGAGCAAGGAGCGAGGAGGGCTTCTCAGGTAGTAATGTGGGCAAGGACCAAAAGCAGATGGGGAACTGGGGGGAGGGATTACACAACTTTTTAATCCCCAATCTTTTTACCGTAGATCTGTTTCAAAATTTGTTGGGTAAAATTGAAATGTCCAGTTCACATTATTGCTGCATGCTTCTGGGAAAAAAAAAAAAGAGGGACTTTTTTTCGTGATTATAAAAGATTGAAAGTGAGCACAACAACCAAATGTGACCTCTGCATTTGACCCATCCATAAAAGAGCAGTGAGCAGCGCCTGTGGAGCAGTGCTCGTGGATGGTACTTTGCTCATGAGTACCTCAGTTTATCTCAGGCTCCCAATCTCTACGTCTCAAAGATGCCAAGATGCAAATTCTCTCATTTGTAAAGATAATCTCTTATGTCGGCTATACTACCGAACACAAAGCAACACGTTACAATGTTTACGTGAAATAGGAACGAACATGGAAGTGCCCAATGATGGCTTTCGGAACTTAGCTACAACAAGCACTGAGGAACGAGCCGAGAAAGCGCCCTGAAAGCGAGGTTTTGATCGCTCTCAGTGTGAAAAACGTTTGGTAGACACAGGCCAGAGGATCCATATAAGTATGGATGTTCAATGGACATCCATCTCTCTAGTAGCACACCATGTTTTAAGCATAAGTTTTGAAAAGCTATATTTTGGCAATATTTAGACAACACCGTATCTAATATAGTATCGTATTAATATATAATTTTAGCATAACTTACGTGAGTATTGTTTAGTAAAAGTTTTACTGCAGACTTATGAAGTGTAACGATACACAAGCATGCTAGGGACAAGCTACTAAGCATAATAGATGGCTTCTCGGTATGGCAACGCGGCCAGCAGCCCAACCGCCCGACGCCCTGCAAGAAAGGTGGCACAGTGAACTTCTCCCTCGAGGTCTCAAAGAGAAAACTCCCTCGTGTTGACAAATGACTGTATGGTAACGACCCACAAGTGCTAACAAATATAAATGAGCTTTGCTTACATTTAACTGTCATCAAAACAAATGCCCATTAGTGTTTTATGAGGCATTGTTTGAATAATGCATACATCTTGATTAACTCATCACAATAGCAAATTGATCACAATAAACATTCAGCAGGCTTCAACTTTTACCTCTTTCATTCGGGTTCACCACATCACATCAAAAGTATCACAAAAATGTGTTTAGTTTTTATCCTATGTGGTAATATTTCCATCTTCTATGCTTTTTTAAACATCGCATTTATTCTTTTATAACACTTAAAGAGGAACATGTCAGTTCCTCCAGGATTTCGCAGAGCTTATTTGAGATTGTTGTGGCCTGATTTTGCAGCAGCTTTTCAAAAAAGTGTAATGAAATTTGAGGTGTTTTTAGGCGTTTTGTTGCAATAAAGTTGCGGAAGTAAGTCAAAGTCATTTCGATATTTTTGAAAGTAAATGTGAGGCGTTGTTATTGCAAACATTTCCTGCGTCTTCTAAACGTAACGAGGAAGTGAGTTCTCTGACGTATGGATCAACGTTTTGTGGGAAGCAACAATAATTGGTCAAAGTTGCACGGCAGTAATGAATTTGCAGGGACTGACTCAATTTAAGTTAACCGTTACTCCGAAATCCTGGAGGGTCTGACATGTAAATAAACTTGCAAATAAAAAGTCTTGGCATTGTAATTGCTGAGCACGAACAACGCACTTCTATCATGGCAAGTGAGAATGCCAGACATTTGTCACATTTAAAAACCACAGGATAACCTACATTTCCCCTGCCTTAATCTGGCCTGGAACATGTAAATACCCATAGAGGGGTCTCAGGGATCCCTTTCAAACGGATATCCCCTTATAATTCCCGTCCATTGTGCCGGCCGTGGCTTACGCTTGTTTAACATACTGAGTGACAATGGATTTACGTGGCACTGCGATCTGCCAAAGGAGCTTTGGCGCCACAGATTGCCGCACAGCTCTCGGCTCGCGTCTCTCACCGAGTCCGATCTGCTTTGAAGCCTGACATGTGGCTTCGCGACGACGGCCGCCACTTCAGGCCCGGACGCGTCCAAAGCCTCCCACCTTTGCGCTCAAAGTACGCCGGCGCCACTTCTTCCCCCACCACACCACAAAAGACTGCACTTGCGCTACCCATTATGCAGATTACATGAGTGGTACCACTTGTCCTTTAATTTACATTATTGTTGGACGGCGGGATCGCCGATTAGTGCTGTACAAGGATTAGGAAGAGTCTGTGTCCATTTGATAGATAACTGCAATTTGGGATATGAGATTTCATGATTGTAGTGTGATGTAACAAGAGTACTGATTCAGCAGGGGATGTGCTCAGTTAAAATTAATTAAAGAGGAGTGATATTTATACACATTAACAACGTGTTTAATTTTTAAAATATATTTTAGACAATCAATTTCTTCTGGGCAAACACCCTAACCGTTACACTACCAATGGCCCCCAAAAAGTTATCTGAAGTTTAGCACTGGAGGCACTGGATTAGCCCAGTGTTTTGATTATGCTCCTTCCTGTGCAGAAACACTGACAGAGAGTTCATAAAAATGCTACATCATTAGTACATACAACACATTGCATTAACACTTATTTAATGCATTTACTCCAGCAAGAGAGCAGTGCTTCTGCAACGTTGAGGGACTCGTATCTGAGGAAAAAACTAAGGGCCTGTTTACACGTACGCAGATATTTTTATCCACAGAATCCAGCGTTTTGAAAAATCTTCACTTCGAAGGGCATGTTAAAAAAAAAATGTGCGTTTGAGGTGCCTAAAACCCCGCGTAAACAGGCCCTGAGTAGCTGTTACCTTTTCAGAGAAAGCGTTCACTACCGCTGGAGTCAAACTGGCTGACACAATGTAAAGCATTGCTGGTGGAAACCTGCAGTACAGATGTTGTAGAACGCGATTCAATTACACATTCTGCATTACCATTTGTTGTTTAGAAGCAAACAGGCTATTGTTACTGCCGTGCTCAACCTCCATGAGCCGATATTGCTCAGCTCTACTGGGACATTTGGCTGAGATGAGACACTATCCCAAACAGCCACTAACAAATGTTAACAAACCCCATTTTAAAATTCCTTAACACTGAATTTCACAATTCTATCAAAGGCAGTAGTCAATAAAGTTTGGACAATATACACAGAGTAATATTTCTTTCATTTCCATCTCAGCGATAGAACAAGAGACACAGAACCTGAACACCAAAGTATAGCAGCTGTGTATCAATTTCCATGGAATTTAAAAAGGGACAGGGACTGTTGTGGAATACGTGAAATAAAGGCCTTTCATGTGAATCTAAGGTCACGTCATACTAGTCCAAACCCATGCTGAATTTCATTCTGGCACTAGTGTGGAAACAGAGTACAATCTCAAAATGCCAGAGGAAGTTATAGTCCACCGTGTGCCGATAAACACGTTTTTAGGAGAGAACGCACCGTTCTGTCCATTTCCCCTCCTCACTCGCTGTTTGATTAAAGGACTCCACCGCTGATGATCAGCCAAGTGATTAACCAGAGCTAAACTGGAGTTTTAATTGGTGAAATAAAGCACTTCACTGATGAGACCACAGCAGAAGGTGACAGGAAGGAGAATTCATGTTTTAAAGGCATTTTCGTAAACACTCCTAAGCGGGTGGCGTTTTAAACACATTTAATACTAATTTAAAGAGAAACATCATTAAGATTACTCTCCCAGAATATATATATATATAATTAATAATGTTCTATTATTGTGTAAGTGAAAGCCAGTGTATGTTTGCATGTTTGCAGTTACTACTTTGTATTAATTACTATGTATTATTTTGCAATGTCGCACTGTTTTAATGTCAATTTTCTGTAGAGATTCATTTCATTTTATTGCACAAATGAAACTTCAGTCTTAAATCTTGCTTTTAGATGATTGATAAGTGATAGCAATTCCTGATAATATAGATCATAATTATATAACTGACTTCTGAAACTAGCACTAATAGTATGAGTGCTACCAGTCACCAACAGAGGTACGTGCAGAACGTTTCCTTCATAAATACAACTTCTGTGGTCTGTAGCCATTGACCAGCAGCTGCTG
>JAVGVS010000163.1:97500-126706 GCA_032718565.1 Distichodus sexfasciatus | reverse complement strand
TTTCTCACTTGGCGTGACAGGAGAAACCCGACTCCTTTGAATGTTGATATCTCAGTCATATGTCGTCCCATTCATTCCATATAGGTATCGTTTTGAAGCTTGATTTATGCCCTTTCATGAAAACATAACTCAATTTTGAAAATTTGCGACAAGCGACTGGTTTTGCCGTGGAGGGTCACATTTGAGTGTAACGTCTTCATACATGTTGGTAGTTCTGGTTTCTCTCCATCACGGACATCAATCGTCGCCTTTTCTATGTAATGAGCCAAAATAATGAGTCATATAGGGCCCAAAGAGACGCTGAAATAAGCTTGTTGTTTCAAAGAAGAAACGGATGGTCTGACCTTGACTATGACATGCCACAAAGTCTCACCACCTCACTTTCCAGGTTGCAAAATCGTTTCCTGAGACTGACCCATATTACCCAAGTTAACATGTGCCTAAAATAAATTCCTGCTATGAATATTTGTGTACGCGTTGCTGGCCGCCGCTTTGTTGACACACTTCCATTAATTCCTCAGTGTACAATTAAGGCCCTTCCCACTGCGAAGCAAGAATGGAGCACTAATCCATAATTAGCTTGCCAGCTAAAGCGAATGCATTCTCATACAATTAAAGAAGAAAACAAACACAAACCCCCCCCCCACACACACACACACTTACACATACACGGGCCTCAGTGTGAGCCTCCTCATTAGGAACTCCGACTGCTTCAGTGCTTTTTTTTTTTTTTTTTTAATGGAAGCCAAATTCCTGTGATTGGACTTTGCCGATCTTGACACTCGCGCTCAACAAGCCGTGGCTGTTCGCCGAGGCGTGCTGAACCAAGAAAACTAATAAACTGTATAATTGCTGAAATTAAGCGGCGCACCGGGCGAAAGCGGGACGGCGACGGGAGGAAAATCGCTCTGCCTCCGAGGACGAGAATGTGGAGCTCAGCTCGCAGTTCTGCGGGCGGCCAGATGGGGTCAGTAGGGAACCGTCTCTGGAAAGGCTGTCTGAGGGAGAGCTGGACATGTTTACAGTATGTCTGAGTGGATTTCAAACATCTGCCTCGGAGGCATCCGTCTTTAAATCTTCGCTGCTGAGATCTCGGAATAAGGAACAAGCTGGAGAAGGAGGAGGAGGAGGAGGAGAGAGGTACATGTTTGCCTCCCTGCTTGTTGCTCGCTCGAATGGAGGCCCTCTGGCATGCCAACTTAAGTAGAGAACAAGGTCTTTTGCGTTACATAAAGAAGCTTGAGACCTGTAGGACGAAAAACTGGATGGTTTTAGACTCGTCTTCGGGAAGAGAGTTTAGGAAGCTGGAGAGAGGGATGTGCTCTGGGGAAGGAGAGACGAGGCGGATATCTTCATCTATTTTTGCTGTCCTAATGCTGAACGAATACATGGCTCAAAAATACACTACCTAAACACTTTGGGCCTCATTCTTCAACCGGTGAAGATTCTGACTGTTTCTCAATGATGAAGAGCACACTTACCCAAATTTCGTAGTTCCAGGGATAGGCTCCAGTCACCCCAACGAACCCGAATGGGATTAAGCGGTTCGGATAATGAAAGAATGAATGAACGAATGAATGAATGAATGCTGATTAAATATGGTAACTTTCTTAAGAACAAATTGAAGAAGAAGAGGCACAGTCTTCTCTTCATTATCCTAAATCCAAAAGAATGAAGCAGAGACCCCAACGGAATGAAAGTGCTGCCCCTCTCTCTACCTGTAGCCTAATCACCAGCATCCTGATCTCAGCTCCCTCCCTCTCAGCCACGCTATTAACGACTTCATACAAATCACAGAAAATCTCTCCGTCACGCCCTCGATGAGAGGCACCGAAGGTTGACTTTTTTTGAACGAAGACAGAACCCACCCGCACCGGGCTGAGCAAAAGGGGGACCGGTCCTGTAATTAATCAGCAGAGTAAAGAGCCCTGTCCAAAAAAAGTACAAGCCGAGGTTTCCATGCACCACCAAGTTAGCCGTCTTTGTTACGACTAATCTCCGTGTAATATCAGCTTCAAAGGACGTGGCACCCATCCCAGTACCTGTTGCCCGGGGCGAGATTTGTATCTGCCCTCGTGCCCATCATTTCCAAGCTCGTGGCACCGAGCTGGGCTGGGCTGTGCTCCTGATTCATTTGACCGGCTGACTGATGATGGTAAGAAGACGTCAGGATGAAGGGATCGGAGGATTCTTGGCATGGATCCGATGGCAGCCGAGCCGAGTCGAGCTTTGCTTGTTTACTGACTCAGCGTTTAGCCACCTTACTTTCTTCAGCAGGGCTCGTAAAGGCGAGGATTCATCAATCCATCCGTGTTTATTCCTTGGCCGAGGGAGCAGAGGCGGATTGGGAAAAAGTATCCTGTTTGTATATGACCAATTAGTCGTTCTGACATCAAGATGAAAGCGCTCCCTGCTCCACCCTCATGAGGGAAAGAGACAAGGAGGGCAAAAAATGCGTCTGATACCAGCAGATAACTGATCTCAAGCTCGGTAGCCAAGAATGCCTTTTTCCTTTCCCACCTCGCCAGCACGCCTCCATTGTACAGCAGACGGACGGAAAGACAGCTTTTTGGGGTCCCTGTGGGGGAAAATTCTGTCTATCCGCTGGCTTAAAGTCTCAGGACTGCTGTCACCCCGTAGAATGTAAGGCAGAGAAAGAAAGGAAGAGAGAGACACTTACCACAAGGTCACAAGGAAGTCTTTGTGCGAAGACGCCACTCTCTGGCCAGAACTTCACCTCAACCTACAATCACGCTGAGATCCCATGACCCCTTCTGCCTGGTCGCTTGGATGGAAACACTATTCATCTTGCAAACTCTCCTTCCCTTCTCCTTTCGTTGGCTCCCGTTTTTTTATTCTAAACCCTGCCAGACGCCAACAGCATGAGAGAAACCAAAGACGTTTCATCGTCGTGTCGCTTTTGTTGGTGACGAGTTGAGATCAACTGTATTGGGAGGTAGCTGACATTGTGTCATTGCCTCACAGCACGCTGTTGGTAGCTGCAATATGGAGTCGGAGGATGTAGCTTTGATGTAATTAGCTACATTTATTCTGTAGCTTGTAATACTGGAGATCAGAGGGGGTTCAAGGGGTTCTGGTAAATATGATGAAATCATCAAAAGTTGGCAGCATTTCCTGATCCAGTTTTTGGAGAAAAACCAAGAGTCGTTTTCCCCTCCCTCTTCTTTTCCCATTTTTAACTTGAAACAGTAAATGTTTGGTTGTCCTGAAGGGCCCCCCACCGAGTCGCTCAGACCTAACCCCCGCCCCCACTTCCCCCAAAAGCCCACCCCGATGCTCTTAATCCAGCAGCCCACTAAGGCCTAGTGGCAGATTAGTGGTGTTAGCCTGCAGCGTTTTCAGCCAGAGCCTCGGCTGAAAGCAGATCCCTTGCTGTGCCCATGACCCCGGTGCTGAGATGTGGATGAGCGCCATATGGTGGAAGGTGGGTCCCAGAGAGAGATCCATGGGGTCCGGTTCCTCTCAGACAGCTGGCCCCTCTGGCCCCACTGGCCTTCTCTGGCCGGCCGGCAACCTCTCGTCCGAAGCCAAAAACATGTGCCGCTGCAAGTCTGCTAAATGGTGCGGAGTCAGATTATTAAGGGCTTCGCTGGAGTCCAGGGACATTTTTAGGGAGAGTGAGAGAGCGAAAGAGAGAGTAAAAGCTGTTTGTTTTAAGCGTGTTGCTGCGGGTCAAGGCCTTTCACCTTCTGATCTAGTTGTGCTTTGCTACGTAGGTTGATATTAGGAACTAGAATTAGGCTGACGCAATAGAAAATGTGTTGCTGCTTTGTGCGAGAAATGCAGAAAGGGGTAAGAGGGTGAAAATGAGAAATGCTCTTTATAGATGCTTCTGCTGATTAAACTATGAGCTGCTAAATTAATGTTAAGATTATGTCAGTAACGGGCTAACCACAAGAAGAGCAATAACACAGTTCTCCTTAATGGAGACTCCCACTAGTGGCCAAAATAGGGAAAGACAGCTTTAATCGTGGCACGCAGTGAACTGCATTTGACCCATCCGTGAAGGAGCAGTGGGCAGCTGACGTGGGCAGCACCCGAGAAGCAGTGCTTGGGGATGGTACTTGGTCATGAGTACCTCAGTGGTACCTTTACTGGTGACCTTCCGATCAAGGTGCAAACACCCTATCTGTGAGCTGAAAAATTTAAGACCAAATTTTTAACACCATAAATATATAACTTCACCTTTAAGAATCAAGACGGCACAAACCCAGACTTTATTTTTTGGCAGAAAATAAGCGGTGATTTATCTTGTCAAGGGGAAACCTGTTCGTGCCAAAAAGGATAAACCGAAGGCATGACGAGTACAAATCTAAGAGCCCACAGCGGAGGTATGTTTTCTATCCTGTGTGCTAGTGAAAGTGGACAGAATGTGTGAACAGCAACATGGGTGTGCCGGCCTAATTCCAGCGCTGCAGATGCGAAGCCATATTGGGAGGCGGAGGATTAAGATGTAACCCAAGAGCTCTTTGAGCGTGCCTGAAATTGGGGCTGGAGGCCGGATGGCAGCCGGGCATCTGCCCCGCGACACCACGAGCAGCAGGGTACTTTTAACAGGGTCTTAGGGCTAAGGGAAAAGCAACAGAAATTTTCGGAGAAGAGCCTCTTAAAATGCTTTAAATCCCTCCATCCTTACCCAGGGGCGCAGTCGGAGGCTAAGCTGATATTCATCGTGCTCATTGCTTAAAGTAAAACCCTCCCAAAGAGCGTTTTAGTCCTTAATTTCTTAGGAGGACATTTATTTTTTTCTCCAAATAAAATGATGGTTATGTGAGAGAGGTCGGTGGGTGGGTGGGGTTGGGGGGGGGATAATTTGAGTCTCTTGATATTATTGTGCTCCGGATTGCATCGAATTTTTGAGACACAGATGCTTTATAGATTGTTTCCTGGGGAGAGGTAATTTCTTAAAAGCACTCTGAATTATTTGGTTAAAAAGGTGATGTAATATTTGCCGACGCCGACGCGACTCCTGACCGGCGAAGAAATCAGCGTAAAAGCTTGCGGCCCCCCGAGCCGACCAACTGGCTCTCTCTCTGGAGCAGGGCGAAAGTTGCCATACGGCAGGTCCGGCGGGGTCACCAGCGGGGGCTATCACGGTGATGAATCTCGATGATACGGATGAAAGACGAGAGACGAAATAATCGCAATATAGAAAAAAATCCCGTGGCAAACGGGGGGAAAAGAAAAGTGCGCAGCAAATATCTATATGTGACTGGCATCTGTTGGCTTGCTTGATGCTCTCGCCGAGTGAAAGGAGATTATGTTCCGGCATAAATGGAGCTTTTACATTTTTTTGGTAAGTCCAGTAGGGCCTAATCCAATCTTATCCCCACTGAATCCAATTTTTAATGCTGGCTACACATAGGATTAGAGTGGTGGAGTTTGCTTTGTAGGCCATTTGACTGAGATGGAGCATCTGTGCCCGGGTGGAAGAAGGCGAGGGAGAGAAAGGGAAGATCAGACGAGCAGAAGGTGGGCGACACTTGTTCCGTTTAGCGCGTCCGGCAGTATCTACAGGTTGCATGTACGCCAATCCTTCTATCCTAGCGTGCAATGATAGGACACAAATAGAAAAGCCACGCACATTTGGACACGATGAAGAGAGGTGTAAATAGGAATTCCGCCAACCTTCGGAGCATGGCATCAAGGAATGCGCGTTCAGAAGTATCCGTTTCATGACTGCGTACTATACATAGGTATATACAGTATGTGTGTATATATAGATAGAACTTTATTGGAACAAATATGTGAGGCCTCTAATGCCCCCTTGCCCCGTCCCCACTCACCCCAAAAAGAGCTATTTACACCAACATCTGTGCCATTAACGTCAAATATGAAACCTGGTACGACACTGTTACCCATGACCTTTATGTGACCAGTTCAAGTCAGATTTAATGAAAGTGACAGGGCAGCGAGATTAAACGCTGGCTAAAGAGCTTTACCTTTTAAGGGGCCCGGGACAGCGGCAAAGTCAGAGTCCCGGCAAAAACGGTGATGCAGGATTACACCTTCGCTCAGTTTACGCAGTCGGGGAAATGTGCGGAAAAGCAGGACGGTTTTGCTCCACTGCATGCATAAGGCGCAAATATTTAAACTTTTAAACATACTAACAGCCCCAACTTGCTGCCCCGTCCTCCTTCCGCGGCCCTCACGGGTCGAGCGGTAACCCGGCTTTGCCGCGCCTCAGCGCCTTTCTTTAAAGAAAACTGACGCAAAAACAACAAGTCATTCTCCCGACGGGCAACCTGGCCGCCTGCGGCAGGCCGTCCTTAAACGTGTTTACATAAGCTGTTTATGCAGCGATAAGCCCAGGTGATGTCAGATTTCCATGCTGAATAAATATTTGCCAGCAGACAGGCAGCTGTTTGTCAGGATGCCATTAAGGGCGCAGGTCTCGTAGCACCTTTCCGCCGACGGCTCGACATTCCCTCGTCTCACAGCATTTGCGCTCCGACGTTACGAGCTCAAATACAGCCCCCGGGATCAGGTGGGCTCTCAGAAGCTCGGGGGAAAGAGCAAAGGTGCCATAAAAGGCCAGTGTTTTAGCCGTAGGTTTGCTTCATCTGAGCATTCGATGGAGCAGGAATTGGGGCCCGGAATTAAGAAAATGATGCAGGGCATCGCTTTTGGTGGCTACTGTTGGAAACGTAACTTCCTAAAGTTATACTTTTATTTTTTAGGGATGCACGATTCTGAAAATCTCAGCATTCGATCCGATTCAAAATCGATTCACGATTCACAAAATGATTCACAATTCAATACATGTAAGATTTTGTTTCCACATTGCTGTTTTGAGAGACATTTCCCATCAGACTGTTTAGCCTTTTCCATAAACGGCCACATAATGTTATTGGCGTCCGATAAGCGATGGATCATTAAGCTTGGCGCGGCCCTGGCGAGGGGAAGTATGCCCGCTGCACTGGGTATATCACTAAGTAGAGACATCAGAGCCCGAGTGTAAACATCATTTGGACACTGCAGTTTTTCCGCTCAAACGGGTTTGATGCTGATGAAGAGGGACCTCCTCCTCCGAAAGAGCAACGATCTGCACAGCGCATGATCGATGCTGCCGGGAACGGGGCCATAATTATTCCCGACACTGAGGGATTTGGGAGGTTGGGGGGTGTTGTTCTGTACTTAGAAATACAGTATGTAGAAAAGTTTGTTTGCTCTTCTCACCGCCCACTTCTGGAAACGGCGAGGAGGCACATCGGGATTTGAAGAGCGGCGGCGTGAGTTTTGGAGGTGAAACGTGAAGGTCGTCGAGTGTTTTCTGACGGATGTCTGACCTGGGTTCACTGCAAAGCGGCGTTAGAGAGTTGGTTGCAGTCAGGTGAAAGACTTCTTGCTGCTTCATTCATTAGAAACAATATTTTCTGCATTTTAGGTGCTCTACGGCTCTGCTACTTACTCCTCAATAACATTCCCTTCTACTTTTAACCCAGCATTGACAGGATTGGAAAATGACATTACAGAACAGCACGTGTCCGCTTCATTTACAGTGCAAACAGCTCACTTTGGCTATACCCTTTTGATAAAATGCATCATTTACGAGATGTGTCACCATGACATGAAGCGTCCACGGGAAAACAAACACCCCTGACAGCCACGTCAACATCCTTATAATTTTCCGCCAACCCCCCCCCCAAAAATCTTTGTTCCCTGAGTGGCGGGAGCGAGCCGAATCCAGAATGCCCCAGTGGTCAATAACGTAATGGGAAATTGGAAACTTCTGGAAATTTTTCTCGCTCCTCTGGCCAGCCTTTTCCGCGTTTCCGTGTGGCGGCACACATCGGGCATCGGGTACTGTCATCGGCTGGTGACAGAGTGTTTTATTCTGCTTGAGGAAACAGCCCGGCTCTCAGACCTGCCGCCGCCGAATGCGAGCTCTGCCCCGACGGCGAACGTGGCAGCCTTTATTTTTCCCTCCTCTGGGTCACTTCAAGCATGCACGCGGTCACTTTATTTTAAAATGTAAAAATCCAGTCAATTTTACTTAATCAGCTGAAAAGGCGACGTGTTTTCCACATCATTAATCAAGGGCTCGCGCACAGAGGGGGCTCGTCAGCCGAGCGGACCTTTGAGTCGTCGACAGAAAGAAGGGAGGTGAAAAAGAGGGAGGCGAACAGGAGAATTTGTGGCGTTAAAGCTGAATGCCATTGTTCGGCGAGCGCAAGAGCGAGGGACAGTTGCAAAAACATGGCGGTGATAGCGAGGGGGGAGTTGGCTTTTGTTCTGCTCTGAAGGTTGCATTGTTTCATTTTATTCCCACTTTCCGCGCGTCTCGGGGCATAACACAGTCCATTAGGAAACTTTACAATGAATCGACAAAGTGGTAAATTTGAGACGGCGCACAATTGACGCTTGTAATTTTGCAATGAATAACGCTTTTGTTTTAAGAAGAGCCGAGCTAAAACGCAGCCGATAAACGCTAGCGTTCGAGGGAAGTAAAATCCTCGTCCATTTTTCACGCATCCTTTCTCAAAAACGTTTGCGATGCCGTGTAATGTCTGGCCCCCTTTTCCCCCCCTTTTTCTGAAGCCACAGAGGAAGAAGAAAAAGAAGAAGAAATCTTTTTTTTTTTTGCCAGCACACGCCCCCCCCGTTTTCCCCAGAAACGAGAACTTCCAACGTCTAGATCCACGCGGCTGAAAGGAGCAACTTGAAATCGCCGAGGCGCGCCTCCGAGGGAGCCTCTTAAGTGAATATAATTGCGGCGAATGCACAGCAACAGCTTTACGCAGTAATAATAGTGGCTCGGCAGTGGGCATGGGCCCGAGCCGGGGGCCATTCTCCTCGCAGCGGTCTCTCTTTGCCGCCACCAATTTGATCACAGCTATTAAAGGCAAGATGACAGAGATTCAACAAGGCCAACAATAAGAGACAGTTGCGCTTCGGGGTTGTCCTCGGCGACGGTCTGAAAGGACTGTAGATTTATACAGTAGCTTGATTCCTTTTCCTTCTCGTCTCGGTGGCTTTTGATGTCACCGTTGGGAAGAGGTGTGCAGCCGAGACGGAGGAGGTTATATGGGACGGACCGAGAGGGCAGGACAGTACAGACTATAAACGCCGGACATTTGGATGGTTATTAGAACGGTTTTCAACATATGTCTGGCTGCTTTCAAATTTGCTTTACAGGCAGCATACAGGAGACAGTTGGCTGGGGGTCTACATTTGTTGTAGTGGTCCAAGAGTGGTTAGGGAGTTCGTCCCGTGATTGGAAGGTCGCCTGTTCAAATCCGGGACTAGTAAAGGTACCAGAGGCACAGAGGTACTCATGACCATGGTACCGTCCCCACACACTTGGGCAGCTGACATGTACTGCCCAGGTCAGCTGCCCACTGCTCCTTCATGGATGGGTTAAATGCAGAGGTCAGATTTGGTTGTGGTGCACTGTGTGCTGTGCTGTGTTCACAATGACAATCATTCACTTTCACCTACACAAAAGCTACTGAGATAAAGTAGCTACTTACATCAAAGCAATTTCGCAGCCACGGAATCTTGCCAAGGTGGACTCCATCCTCCGACTCCATCCCGCAGCTGCCACGAGTGTGCTGTGATGCCATAACGGTGGGCACGGGTATCAGAAACACCCAGTAGTTGAAAATCTTTGGTAAAAGAGAAAAAATATATACGTTACTGCTTTTAAAAAGTTACAGGAAAAGTGACAGCTTTTGTAGAGGTGTGAACCTTCACTGGTCTCGATTGGATACGATATCTCAATGCAATTTTTCTACATTACTTCACATTGCACGCAGATTGGGCAACCATAGTTACTACCGGGATGTTCTTTTGAACTTGAATTTTTATGTTGTAGACGGAAAATCACCAAGCAGTGTCATGAAATAATTCAGGGGTTTTCAACTGCTTCTGTCCCAGGGACCACCGGTCAGACTCAGAGGGAGTTTGCAATGGACCACCTGCAATGCAGCCACAGACCTCTAGGGGGCAGCGGACCGCCGTTTAAAACCTCGGTTATGATCGATTGCGATCTGTTACTGCATCGATACGGAATTGTCCGCGTCTGCGTCGCGATGCATCGATTATATTCCATCGAAATTCCATATTGTGGGAACTTGTTAAAGAGTACAAACTAAATCTGAACGAATACTTGTCCTGTTTCTGTCCTCAGAAATCAGTCTAAACTAGGAGTGGACGGTATAAACGGTATAAAAGGTATGCGATATAAATTTGGCCAACGATAGAGATTTTGATCATACCGGCATGCCGCTGAAATTTCTGCTCCTTGCCCGTGAAAATGACGTAATCAAGTCGCGTCAAATGCGCGAAAACCACACCACCAGGCATTTGTTTTCAGAAAATGGAGAGAGAGCGTACGGAAGAGCAGCTCGTTAATAAGACCGGTGCAACGTCCATGATCTGGACATGGTTTGGATTTAGCGTCTCGGATGCTGAGCAGAAAAACATAATCTGCAAAATATACGCTGTTGAATACGAGAGAAGCCAAAGAATGCGCCATTACTTTTCTGGCCTGGCCCCTTATGTTTCGACAAAGGAACCGCTCCGTCTGCCGCTCGACACGCCACGTTCCGATCGACGGATTTGGCAAGAAACGTTCTTTTTATGTAATGGCAGAAGTGATTAAAGAATCTGAAATGAACACCTGGCTCCCCCGTGAGACTGTGCAAGTCATTGTAAATAAAAGAAATTTGAAAAAGTAAATAAATAAAGCTAAGAACTAAGTAAAAACATGAATGTAAAATATTTACATTTATATATTACATTTGAATGAAAGTTAAAGGATAACGACATATATACATATATACCGTCTATCGCCTAGGGCTCAAAATGTACTGCAATATGATTTTTTTGCCATATCGCACAGCCCTAATCTAAACATGTTCAGGAATCTTTACAAATAACCTCAAACATATTGATGTAAAACCTGTTGCAATAATGAACAAAACGCCACGCACTCTCACACTCACATCACACGACAACGTAATGAGCTTATTTCACTCTTTTACACGTTAATATTACAATATTACTGAGAGAACTTTCTTATAGTCACTGTTATTTGGTCTCATGTTTGACACTCATTTTATCCAACGCTTGTTTAAGATACTGCCGCTTGGTTTTGAACACTTCACTCTAATAAAAAAGTTAGGGTACGTCTTGCTTAAATTTGTTGCAGAATGAGCCCTGCTTGGCTTGCAAGTTTGGATAATGCACAAGTTATTTTTGTGATACGGCAAAGTTCTGTGGCAGCCAACCTCAAAAACAACATGGCATTAACACGCCAATTAGGAAAATGATGTGTGTGTAGGGGGAGAGAGACCGAGAGGAGGGTCTCGTAGCTTTTCCGAATAATAATCCCACACACTGGACCCAACGGATCTAAGTGGCCTCCTCCATGCGGCTTTCCAAGCACTTTTCCGAAATGGCTCCTGGGAATACTACCCACTCACGGCGGTGGAAAAAAGGAGAGCGCATGCGACATTATCGGTGGAAGGCAGGGGGCGAGAAGGAGGGGGGGGGAAGATGTTTAGTTCCCATTTTGTTAATAGCATACGGATGGTATGGTTGCGTTATCATCTCTTTTGTTGCGCCGTGCCGAGAAGCGCGGCCGCCATGGAAACCTCGCAGAAGCATTAACATACCTGGCTAATATTTCTGTTATTGAGCAAGGTTAAGAGCCCAAGTGCCTAATGCATTACAGTTGGCCGAGGTCTAATGCTGTGGCTTTGGTGGAGATTTAATGCTTTTAGGCTCCGCACACGACCAAACTGGCTGTTCGAGAGAGAAAGGGAAAAAGGGAGAACGGCGGATGGTCGTAACATTGAAATCCTGCAACATTTGCGTACGATACGTACCGATATTTGCATAAAGCCATTAGCAACAGGCCTCCATCTAACACGAATCTGCATATAGCATACGTGTTGCGGAGGAGGGACTTTACATGGGATGCACTGAGCTAAACTTTGCTTTAAGGCCAGACACCAAATACTTGAGCTTTGGCCGTGGGCTAGTATTGCACACAGATCCGATATCAGCGACCGGGTTCATTTTTGTGTGTACAGCAGTGTGTGGTAGTGTTGGTCTGGTGGTAGGACACCTGGACGCCTGAGCATAAAATGGTGTGTGAATGGTGGAGATGCGTCACCACCAATAATTTTGATGAAACGAAAATTTAACGCTCCATTAACGTCTAACAAAACGTGTCTAGCTATGCAAAGGACTTGCTTTTGAGTGCTAACTCGTGTTTACATCTCAAATAATATTATTTTATGTCATTGCTTCAGTTTTTTTTGTGAATTACTCAGAAATAATTTACAGAGGAATGAATATAATGTCCGGTAAGTGCAAAGTCTTATGATTCCGACGGTATGTGTGTGGTTTCTGTAAGTTAAAGGGATTGTGAGTTATTTAAACACTAATTAATAAACAACGCAAAACGCCTGCGTCGGTCTCAAAGAGTTTTAATAGTAATATTCTCAGAGATTCTCGGCTGGTCTCCAAATAAAATCCCGAGTCCTCTTTGTCCGAGTCCATGATAAGACCGAGTACAAATACGGCCGAGTCCGAGACAAGACCCGAGACTTTCAAAATCTAGTCTTGGACTTGAGTACTCGTAGAAACTGGAGCCATGTCGTCTCGTCTCTCTATATACATGTACGTAGTAGAGAATAAAGTTAATATATAAAACTGATCCTGCTGTTTGAGTCGGTATCGGACCAATATCAGATATCAGATATCAGACTGTTGCGTCCCTAGACTTCAAGCTATATTAAGATGGAAAAACAACTGGCAGTTATATTGATCCTGGTAAGGAAGCGGACAGCCTGAGTATATTGTGTCCTGGCTTCAAGCTGCCAAGAAATCGTCCCAATAGGTGTCGTCGGTGTCGGGGTTGGTGTAACGGCGGCAGGTCGGCGGACCATCAGAAGCCCCCCGATGGCCCCTCACGCAGACTCCATCCCCAAACCCCTGAGCAAGGTCAGAGGCACTGAGTGCGTAATGAACGGGAGCCGACGCAGGAGCCATTATCTTGCCTCCGCCAGCGGAGCAGAGCAGTGACCTGGCATTCTAACAAATGGAGGGGAAAACTCTGGCCCAGAGATGTAAATCCCTCCTCCGGTTCCCCCGGCGAATAGCGCGGCTCTGAGCCACTGACCCGAACGGAGCGGTTCCACCCAGATCAGAAATGACAGGGCTTGGGGGGAGGTGGAGGAGAAGGAGGAGGAGGAGGAGGGTTCTGGCGAGCTGAGGAAAGGGTGTGTTAAAAAAAAAAACGAAATTATGAACAGGGAGAACAAATGAGACGCCGCGCTGAGAGAAATATTACCGTCAAATAGACGTCTGTAGCCCAGCTTTGATTGACAAGTGGGCCGCCATGCAGGACGGGGAGTGTTTGTCCATTTGTAAGAAAAACGAGAGCGACATGAAAAGAGAACTGGAAGAAGAATGCCGGTTAAAACGTCTCTCTTATACAGCAAAAAGCAGTGTGACCTAACCAGCGAAACATTTTTCTTTCAAAAATTCAGTCTAATATACAGAACAAACGGCCTATTATTGATCGCAGCGATAACCCTAAAAGTAGGATTTTCAGCACTCATGTGAATTCAAAGCCCCAGAAGTAGCTTCTCCTCCTAACACTCAATATCTCCATTCTTATTGACCTTTTAACACTGCTGTGCAGTCGTGTGCCTTGAGAGTTAGTCTAGGTGCCAAAGCTCAGCTCGTGTGAAAACGGTAAACTCCGGGGAATGGTGAGAGCACTGCGACATCCTCCCCAAATATAGCCCCCGGCAATTTAACTCTTCTGACCCCTTCCGTATCAATTTGTCTTTGTCCTGCACGTTTCTCAGCCCTTCCAAAGCTCCCCGCATTGTTTTCCAGGGTGTAGCTTTACATCGCTGTTTTGCCCTGAAGCGAGGTAAATGATCCGGTGTCCAATTTGTTTAAATTTGCTCAGATGTATTTTAGACAAGGTGCTTCTACTGCAAAATCAAAAAAAAAAAAGGTCCTGAAAAGCATTAAAACCGTTTTTTACTCCTAAAAGGATCTCGAATGTCTAGATTCTAAAGTGCAACACAACAAACAGGGAATGAATGCAGTTTGGCTCTACAATCTGCGCTCAGCAAAGCCAACATGGATTTGGTAGAGTTTGGTTCTGTATAATCTGTGCTGTTAATAATTTCATCAACTAGCAATTCAAAGCGATCAATGGAAAGCTTTGTACGCCACATTATGGGATGTGCAATATGAGGTTAAAAACAAACTAAATCGAACACATCATGGCATAAAAGAAAATATATTCTCCCTTTTCATGACATGATAAGGTTCAAACAGGAACAATTCCCACTTAAAAAAAACAAAGAGGCAATTTTATTATTATTAGCACAAATCTTTCTATAATGATTCAGCTATTTTTATAAACATTTTTATTTTGCTAGAAAAATTACTGCAGCGTCATTTCTTGTGTACCCGTCATTAATGTCCATATTGAGATATATTTCATATAGTGAATTATTCCGTCCTAACAAAGTGACCTTTTTTTTAGTCTTAGTAACGATTTCATCATCCGTTTCTCATCTCATGAATGAAAAGCGTGTATTTATTTTCCAGACAATATAAAGTCTGTCCTCACTCAATCCGTCTGAGCAGATTTTGGGGTGGAATTGAATGCCAAAATCTCAGTATTCCACTCTCGGGAGCTTCAGCTGGGCAATATGTAGATGGGATTCATTCCAAGAATTAGTTCAGCTGCTCGGGTGCCCTTTTCCTCGCGCACTGTTATTAAATCTCTCCTATAGCTGCTGGGAGAAGTGCATTAGGAGTGCATTAAAGCATTTCATGACACGTTTATGGCATTTCCCTCACTTATGATTTGCAACGCTTCCGCGCAGACCGAACGTAGCCCAGTATAGAAGGATTTGGACCAACGCCAATGGTACGAGCAAATCTCGGCGGTGCGATGGACCACTTGAGAGAGACGCACTTTTGATTACGTTTCAGCAGTGGTATCAGTTATTAAAATGAAGCCTGAACGTGTTTGGAAGATTCGAGCAAAAATGCATCCCTTGCTTTAAAGATACTGTAACGATTATTCGATGGACCCAAATGCAGAGTACATTCAACGCAGGGGTTTGCAAAAAATCTGTCGTGAAACAGTTCACAACCACTACAGATGTTGGGTACACAGGAAAACAGAACGGAAATACAGCCGCAAGTGGCAACGAGAGGGGTCCAAGCACAAGTCAAAAATGCAGCACAAAAGGGTCAGCACTGATTTGTTAGCACTATTTGTGACCCTCCACGGCAAAACCAGTCGCTTGTCGCAACGGAGGGTTCCGAGAAAAACGAGCGTTTATGTTGCGTGGGGTAAAATATCTGATTTTTTGTTTTTAGTGTTTTGAAACAGTGGAAGGTCTATACTGTACTGTTGTGAATAAATTTGGCTGAAAAACTTACCCTTTCCATCCTAAAAACGTGACTTTCTTGAGGTGAGGAATTCAATTCCAGCAGAATGTTAAAAGTTTCTGTTTTGACCGCTCTACTTCAATATTTACGGTAAATCCACTCGTTGTCTAGCGTGAAGATATTTCTCCGGAATCCATCTCCGTCTCCCGAGTTCAGTTAACCTAACGCAGGTAGGCTATCCGTGTGGCTGTGAATGCAGCGTAGGCTACCGTAAATGCAAACGTAGCCGCGACCGCACCGAGCGTCTGTGAGTGCTACGACGATAGTCAACTTCAAAGGCAGATTTCTCCGTTTCTCACTTGACGTGACAGGAGAAACCCGACTCCTTTGAATGTTGATATCTCAGTCATATGTCGTCCCATTCATTCCATATACGTATCGTTTTGAAGCTTGATTTATGCCCTTTCATGATAACATAACTCAATTTAGAAAATTTTCGACAAGCGACTGGTTTTGCCGTGGAGGGTCACATTTGTGTATGTGTGTAGAAGATTAAAGTGAAAAGACATAAAGCAACATAACTACATGAATCATATCAAGACATAGGGAGTTAGAACATAGGAAGTATAAAATAAAGTGAAATGACACAGGAAAAAGAATTAACGATGCAAAGGGAAATTTGTGACTATAAAGAAACTAAGCTCTAACAGCGTTCATATAAGAACTGGGTGGTTTTGCAAGCTAAATATAAATGCTGTGTTCCAACGAGACTGCAATTGCCTGCTGTGATTTAGACAGATGAGTGACAGAAAGTGAAAGGTTGTGACTGTAATCTGTTCTCTTCTGATATTATCACTTGGCCAGCTTCTGGTGAGCAGTTCCAAGAGAATATCAACTTACACCAACAACGGCCGACAATAGATTGTGGCTACGAGTGACAAGACCTTAGGGAAGTCTTGATGACCTTTGGCACCACGTAAGCAGCTGGGATCTTCTACCTGCTGCAACCTTCTGGAAGAGATGTTGTGACCTCCACTATCTACCCACTTGGCCGTGAAGGACTGCTGGTGGACGCACAAACTCAGATGCATTAACACACACACACACATTCATCCCATATTGTCAGTGCTGGGGAAGCCACTTTTAAACAGTAGGTTTTCACCAACACTTTCGACATACAAGGCTGATTTCCTGCTCCTGGATTAAGCCTAGTCTTGTTCTAAGTTGTTGTACCAATGGACATTTACCATTCAAACTCAAAGCTAGTTTAGGATTAGGCTTAATCCTCGACTGGGAAACTTAAATGTGTAAGGTCTGTCTGTTTTGCTTTTCAGGCTCATACATTTTGACACAAGTTCTGGCTTCCATCCTCCGACTGCATCTCGCAGCTGCCAAGAACGTGCTGTGATGCAATGAGAGTGTGCCACATGGGCTACAGTAGTCTATTGGGTGGAACTCTTTTATAACGGCATTTTCCCTTGTGAAGATGGAATCTCACATACTAAAACTTCAATTTTTTGGAGGTACAATCATGTCCTTACCAGTACCTAAAAACCTACGCCCACACCCTACCTGTCTTCGTCAAACCAACACTGGAACTCATCAATATCAACACAATAGCTCCAGTTTCCACCATAACGTTGCAAGCCATGTCGGAGATCATCTTTATTCCCTCCGAAGTTGGAAAATCACTTTTACATTCTTTTTGATTCTCTTTGATCCTAATATTTTTTGGAAAACACTGCTAATTCTGCGCACCATTCGCTGGCGTACACCTGGACGCACGCAGGTCAGCATATTCATTATTGTGGCTTATTTGTAAGCCCAGGTCAAGAGTAATATGAAGATAAATGCAACAAACCCAAGTGGCTTGAAGTGGGGCATTTTTTGATCTCTCTCTCAAAGCAATGTCTCTAATCATACGGAGGCCATCCGTCGCTCTGCCGGCTTCGTCGTCTCCCTATTATTGTGTAGTTTCTCTGAAGACTCTTAAGGCCTTCGGGCATAATGAATACCTCTTGAGCGAGTCGAGATTCTCCTCCATTTACCGTTGATTGTGTCTTCGGAGCAACATATGAAGGAGCGCCAAATGACATGTTGTGTTATATATACAGCACGTCGCGGCGGAAGTACGGCCAATGCGCAAGGCGAGCTCATTTCGAGACGGAGCCCGGGCTCTCGTCGCTCCGAGTTTATTCAGCTCCCCCGGATCCTTTGACGGGATTACTGTTATTAGAGCGCTGGATGGCCATGCTGTGATTGAGAGCTAATCTACAGTCCCGCAGCGGGCACAGGCACCGAGAACAAGAGGAATGATGTTTAATCAGAGACGGCCGCTCATACCTGCAGCGCCAGAATTTATATATATGCGCTTATGAAGGCTTGAAGTATATTTTTATCAGATGGATACTCTGCGGCGGAGAATGGCACTAACACGAAGCCCCAAAATCCTCCTTTTAACCAAGCCAACACTTAACCCCTTGGTGGCAGGATTCAAAATTTTCAAGGAAGAAAGCAAGCCAACTGCTAGAGGCGGAGAAGCTTTAGGAACATGGGCTGTTGTTAAGCAGTTTTAGGAATATATTTTTGTTACAGACATACAGCATTGTGCAAATGTCTCATTTCTTTATATTTTGCTAGGAAAATGAGACAGTAGGTGTAGTGATTTATTGCAACATGTGAAAATGTGCATGTAAATACTTCTGTATTCCTCAAGACTGTATTAAAACTGGCTCTTTGGAAACAAAATATAATACAGTGCGGGACAGCTCAAGACAAGAGGAGGTATTGTATGCAATACATATGGTTACTCTCAGGCTTAACCTAGACATGAAAATGAAATGAATTTTTAAAAATGAAATTTGTACCCAAGCAAAACACCAAAATATATGATGCACAGTGCAAACATTACAAAAATACACAGTCCCTTTACATTGTCAACATTTCATTAAAATGCTGATTGTTATGCAGACTAGACCTGGGTTACTATGGGAACGTGAGCCAAGATGCTGAGCTTGCTTTGAAGCTCAAGCTTGCAATGTTCAACCAAACCGTCTATTTTTAAGCAGTACCACTTTACACTAAGACTCCCCTTATAAAGGGTTATACGTGGAAGTGAGTGATTATTTGTCATTTGTGAACACACCACAGCACAGCACACAGTTCACCACAAACAAACGTGACCTCTGCATTTAACCCATCCGTGAAGGAGCAGTGGGCAGCTAACAAACGCCCGGGGAGCAGTGCTCATGAGTACCTCAGTGGTACTGGACTTGAACCTGCCACGTTCTGATCACGGGGCGAACACCCTACCGTTACACCACCAACTGCGCCAACTGCCTACGTGATTTATAATCAGATCGTTAATTAGATTGTAGACAGTTTGCATATTATTAATAAGCAGTGATAAGTTATAGCAGAGACATAGATGCAGACTTCCTGTTTGGCCAGCTGTATTTTGCCTAAATGTTAGAAACTCATCAATAATTAGTGATAAAATGCCATGAAACATCAGGATGGATCAGGGAATCTAAGCAACTACCAGAGATCTCGCCATCAACGAACATGATGCAGGCTCACTATTTGACAAGCTCTTACTCGGATCATATAGTGAACCTGCATCAATGTATTACAAAAGTCATAACTTGTTTATTACTGCTTATTAATGATTAATGACAACTTAATTAACCACCTGATTATAAAATCATTTATTTCCGTTTATAAGGGAAGTCTTTTTGTAAAGTGGTCCCATATAAGCTTGCAAATTGGGAGACAAAATGTAATAAAATACACTAAAACTTCAGTTCTGACTGAGAATGAAAACATTTTTTACACGTTCACGTCTACTCATTTGACATTTTCTTGCTACAGCAAGAAAAGATGCTTCAAAAAGGATTGTTTCTTACTGTGAGACAGCATAGAGTTCTCATTTCAAATCAAGATTGCAGAGAGGCCATGGGAGGTATCAGGCGTCACTACTGGAACATCAGAAATACCTCAGGTTACAATGGTAATGGCGCTGAAAGTGCATTTGTGGGCAGCTGTCAAGATCTTATAATATAGCAGAAAGACAGAGCCACACTGTATTTGTATTTCAATACGGACTGTTTCAGTGGCATCGGCTGATTTATTTATGTATAAAATTCCTGCATGTGACACAGCATTTGTTCCATTGCTTCTGTCAAAGTCTGAACTGTAGTAGTAGTAGTGGTGGCCTCCCATTTAGCCCTGTCCTTGACTATTGTTTCATTTTCCCTAATGTGTTTTACCTGGGTCTGTCCCCGTTTAATTAGGCTTTTTGCCTTTGTCCTTGTTTGGCCAGTTAGGTTTGTATTCCCAGTATGTTCTCCAAGGTCCTGCGTTTCTTTGTGTCAAAGGTTGGCCTGGTGGATAAGTTGTAATTTCTCACTGATCTGCTCATGTCTGCACACCTGCTCATCTCACCCTTCGTCCCACTCGTTGTGCCAGCTTTAATTCTCTTCTTTCTGAACCTCGCCTACTGGTCATTATTAAAGTCCCTGCCACTGATGATTTTGCAAACCTTACCGATAGAAGCCAGCTTTCACGAAGTAATGAAACGTATTGCATGTAAAAGATTTATGACTAATGAGTGCTATGCCCTTATTACTAAAAAAGGAAGGTTCTTGGAATTTACATAATGGAACGACCATGTCGCACTGGAATACACAATTTAAATGATAAAAATGCTATATTACGCATGGGAAAAACATGGAATGTGCAATAATGATTGTGCTGTTGAAACGGCCAGTTTCCTGGAAAATGATTAAGCCTAAGCCTAGTCCATCTTTGAGTTTCAGTGGTGAATCTCCCTTGTACCTGCAATTTAGTCCAAGACTATGCTTAATCCATGTTCATGAAACCAGCACTTTGTCAGGGATCTGGTGAGGATTTGATGAGAACAGACAGACGCTTACAAACCTACAGCGGCCGTAGGAATGCTCACGATTCGGACAGTGATCTGGTTAGGATATGAACCGAACGCCAACTTTCACAATTCGCCAGTGATCTGGTTAGGATGTAGCGAATTGCTACTCGTTAGCCGTTAGCCCTTGTAGCGTGGTGGTTAGCCCAAACGCGGCTGAGAGCGCGAGTAGGTAGGACGGCCATGCGAGTTGATCTAAGAACTCTCTACACAAAGAGTTAGGGTTACCACAAATAATCCTAGTTCTAGCAACACACACTCTAACAAAGAGATGAACCAAAATTACTCACAGTAAGCCGAAATGAATCGGAAAGGGCCAGGTCGACTCAATGGCAGAGCGATTCACTGCGAGGAAATGCCTCCTTAAATATCCTTTGAACCGCGACCAGCCGCGTCCCAATGCAACTACCGGCCGCGGAGCGGAGTGCGTGTGACACACTTAATGTTTAATATTGATACCTAATAGACTGCTCATAACTCATCATTCATTATCCGAACTGCTTAATCCCAACCAGGGTCGCGGGGACTGGAGCCTTTCCCGGGAACTTACAGGCGCAAGGCGGGGACCAACCTGGGCAGTTTAGAGTCACCAATGAACTATACTGCATGCCACTGCGTCGCCGTTGCCCATTCATTACTCATCATTTTGGAATGCTGGAATTGAAAGCAACACTTTTAGATTATGGAAGAGCTTCTAATTTCAATAGTAATTCTCCTTTGGTACTACAACTTAGTCCATGAGCAAGAAACCAGCCCAATATATAATAAAATAAATTATAATAAAAACGTGATATGATCAATGTGCTAAAATACACTCCAGAAAGGACTGTCTCGAAGTCTTAAACCGGGTCTTAAACAGTTTGGCCGATTGCACCAATCTCAGTGCCAGTGGAAGAGCGAGAACCTACGCAAAAACAACTCCTCATAATCATTTACAAAAGCAAAGAAAACTAGAGATGTATTTTGGCAAGAAGATGCCAATGTGACTACTCAGGTTTTGTCGCTGTGACATGAAAACTGGTAGAAAGACTTTGAATAAATGCATTGAGGTGAAAGGAGAAAGAACGAGGGATGATAACAGCAAGAAAAAGACGAGTACGAGTGGAAACAGATTGAGATGTGCGTTCAGTGATCTGAGGTAGTCTGAGGGTGGCATAAGAACCACGTTGACGAATCGTGTTGTGTGATAACAGGCGAGGGAAAGCTTTCGAGTCTCAAATCCCATGTATTCTTAATGGGAGAAAAAGAATGGGAAAAATAAATGACAGGAAAAAAAGGATGAAAAAGACGAGTGTGGTCCATGACGGTTAGAGATATGCGTAGAGGCCCGCGGTCCCTCAAATCTCGTCGAATTCGGTGGCTTCGTGAACTCACACGATGATGATGTGGGGAGTTGGCCTTTTGCTTAAGCTTCTTGTACAGTGTCCGCTGAGTGTGTTATTCTCGTCCCTGGTTTCTACTATTATTACCTATTATTTCTGCTGTTCAAACTTGGCAACTTGCTCACCTCCCCCTGAGTGGCACCACGACACGCCTGTGACGGCTGTGACACGGTTTGATCTGGCCTTTTCCAAAAGGCTCTCCGCTCAGCCCACTGGTCTCCATAGCCTTACAAAGTGCACTAGGGTGGGCTGTGGTCAAGCATTAGAGGTTTGGGGATGGCATTCCTTTGTTCGAGCACTGACCCAGACCTCACCCTCCATCATTTGACAAGATCTGGTGGACCTGGAGAGGTGGTCTCAGGGGAAACACATGAACTACACTTAGAAAGCAACAATATCTACCTTTTTGCTGCTTTTTGGAGGAGGAGGAAGGAGGACTGGTGTTAAAACTGTGTTACGTGTGATTTAACCGTTTTTCCTGGTTTTGAAGTTGACCGCGTTGAGCTCGAATTCTTTAACTTCTTGACGAACTGTGTGCAGTCTCTAAGAGTTGAGAAGATTCCAGAGTCGTGTCTTTGTGCTAATTCTGAAAGAACTCTATATTTCCCTCAAATTGTTTTACACAATGACTGTCACTTTTTAATCTAACAAATGGAAGCACAGAAAAGAGGGGTTAATGATGGCTCTTTACAGGGCTGTTGGAAATATATAATTGGTAAAATATGATTCACGCAGTTACTTGGGCCATTCTGTATCCATCTTAGACAATACTTCTTATTGAATAGTCGAACTTTAATCGCCCTTCTCGTCGTTCAGATGTCTCCTTGTATATGAACACAGCTTATTTGCACGGCTTGAAATATTTTAGCTCCTTTGCTCTCCAACGTATGCAGGAAAGGCATGAATTTAAGGATCCATCTTTTGTTCATTCATTCATTTATCAAATTTGATTGATTTACTTGCCACTTGCCCCCAATTTGTTGTTGATTGTTGCTAAAAATGTAATTCATATGCATGTATATCTTGCTGCAAGCACACACAAAAAAATCTAAGACCTATTATTAAATATTACTAAAATCTAACCCTATTATACACATATATATATATATATGATATATATATATATATCATATATATATATATATGTATGTATATATATAATTTATTATTATTATTATTATTATTATTATTATTAGTTTTTTGTTTGTTTTTTTGTTGTTATTCCTATTGATGTTGGGGTTTTTGATTACCCTTCCGTTTTTGTTCTCCTTCTTCTAATTATTATTATTATTATTATTATTATTATTATTATTAATTTCGCCCCTTTTGTTCTTCCCTCTCCTTTGTTCTTTCTTTTGTTTTGTTTGTTGTTTTGTTTTGTATTGTTTGTTTGAGTTTCTGTTTTTCCCCTTCAATCCCCTTCTTTTTCAAGATGCATCAGGGCATGCATATTTAGAATTTGCTCAATGAAACTTGTAATTAAAAATAAAGTTGTCCTCCGAAGAGGGGGGGTGGTGGCGGGACTTAAAAAATAAAAAAATGAAAAGAAATCTAAGAGAATTCACTTACAGTAAGACAATATTTTGCTTCCAGGAGTTTTTTGAGGGGGGATTTATTCTGATAGAGTGCATCACAGCTAAATTCTGTTTATTATAGTTTTTACTCTTTCGCTTGAAACCAAAAAGTTCCACCTCTAACACTAGAATGACATATGAATAAAGTAAAATGCAATGTAAAATTCATGTGCAGGAAAGGTGCTTTTCAGAGCTTCTGTTTGCAAATTTCAAAATTCCAAAACCAATCATTCAAACTGACTAAACATGTAATCAGTAATACGCAGCTATAATTACAGAGTGTGACATGTGACGAGCTTTGTTATGTTTTCCAAATTGCGTCAAATTGAGTGTTTAGCTTGAACGCTGTGAAGGGAGACGAGCGCGTTTAAAACATCGGCTAATTAAATAAAGCCGTGTCATGTTAAATTGTGAAGCTTAAGAAATGTCGGATCCAAATTTCTGACCTACAAAATCGAGAAATTGCATTTTCATCGGTACTACTGTGTTTTCTCAGTATATCTGGCTCAGTTCCTACAGTCCTCTCTCTCTCTCTCTCTCTGTCTCTGTCTCACTCATCTGTTTGACGTGAAAGGCTTGCTGGAGGTACAGTAGAGGGCAGTCTTACTCTAACATGTATATACTTCCAAAAAATTACATTTAGTCACAATCCCAATTTTTATCAATCATGGAGGAGGAAAAACCCATCCTATACTAATTCCACCGACTCCTACAAACAGTGAAAGGAAGAGTTTAAACGCGTCTGGGACCTTCCCGTTCCACCTGCTTGCGACACCTCAGCCGGGCGCACCATCTCTACGGACCTTTTGGGGAGGTGGCTGCTAGCCAGCTTATCTCTACCTTTCCTCTCCTAGCAGGAGCTTGGGGGAGCAATATGCCAGCTTGTCACTTCAAACCTGTGGCAGAAATGCGCATTTACCGTTTGTTATCATGCGAATGTTGATACAGTAATCGGTGCTGCCATGGCGCTGGCCTAAATATTTTACAGCAGTGCGGGCAAACAGTTCACTATTGCCCTTGTGGGCAGACGTGTGTATGCTGAAGACTGGATGAACAAACTTCTGACTAAAGGTCTACAAGTTTATGCTTATAGATCTTCTGTAAACCACTGAAGCAAAACTAAACTCTGGAAAACTCTGAGAAATAAGCGAAAAAGAACGCAATTATTTTGGTCCTCGACATCACAAAACAGGATCATTTACTCAAGAACCCATGACTGAAATTATTTGCAAATACTCTTCAAGAAATGGGAGTGAGAACAGAAAAAGAAAAAATTGAGCAAATGTAATATCATAAGCAAAAATATTGATGATTTTTTTTTTTTTGCCAGCACCACCGAGTTCATCCGGTGGCTCGGGACGGATGTGCGGCTCTTGATCTAATTTCACTTGCACCCTCGAAAATGAAAGAAAAGTGGCGTCATTTGCTATTATTTCTGTATATATGAATCTTGACGCTCTTCAAAGCGCACAAAAATACCATCAGATGAAGACTGGGCGCCACAAAATAAAGCCATTTTCGCACAATGAAGTCATTTCGGGACCGAGGCCTTGAGACCGAAAATCAGGACAATTTTCTTCAGCGGAAAACACGGAAGAAAAAGCATATTGTTTCATGCTCATCTTTTGTTGACTATTCAAGGCTCCGGCCGGCAGACAACACAGTGGCTGTTGTCCGAGGCGGGTCGTACGCGCTGCACTTGAGGTAATTATGTTAGATGCATTTGAAGGTGGCTACCTGACAGCTGTCTTGCTCTTTGATCGTAAGTGACGGCAGGGTTGTGCCTCAGCATGCTGCGTCTCTCTGATATACACTATGTAATGCAGAGAGTTGATGCGCTTCCCACCCACATCAGACATGTAGCCAGGCTCCGAGCTACTGCTTTCCACTTTACTTTCTAAGCATATCATTGTGAGTTGCTATATACAGCACTGAAGAACATTAAGAGACATATTTTCACAGTAATTTTTGTTTAGTTAGTGTTAACTGTTGCTCTTTAAAATATCTATAAATACAATATGGTTAAATAACATAATACAAACCTTTACTACATCAATTTACTGCATCAGCGGCTTCATGTATAAATGTTATGACATAAAAGCTTGTTTCCCAGGATCCGTTCATTCAGATTTTGTTTAATTTGGTATAAACAATCAAACTAAAATGTGACCCTCCACAGCAAAACCAGTCGCTTGTCGCAACGGAGGTTTCTGAGAAAAGCGTGGGGTAAAATTTTGGACTTTTTGTTTTTAGTGTTTTGAAAAAGTGGAAGGTGTATACTGTACTGTTGAAAAACTTACCCTTTCCATCCTAAAAACGTGACTTTCTTGAGGTGAGGAATTCAATTCCAGCAGAATGTTAAAAGTTTCTGTTTTGACCGCTCTACTCCAATATTTACGGTAAATCCACTGGTTGACTAGCGTGAAGATATTTCTCCGGAATCCATCTTCGTCTCCCGAGTTCAGTTAACCTAACGCAGGTAGGCTATCCGTGTGGCTGTGAATGCAGCGTAGGCTACCGTAAATGCAAACGTAGCCGCAACCGCACCAAGCGTCTGTGAGTGCTACGGCGATAGTCAACTTCAAAGGCAGATTTCTCCGTTTCTCACTTGGCGTGACAGGAGAAACCCGACTCCTTTGAATGTTGATATCTCAGTCATATGTCGTCCCATTCATTCCATATAGGTATCGTTTTGAAGCTTGATTTATGCCCTTTCATGAAAACATAACTCAATTCTGAAAATTTGCGACAAGCGACTGGTTTTGCCATGCTGAGTCACAAATATAAAAGCTGACATAACAAAAAGAAGTTATACTACTAAGTCACAAATTTCTGTTCATATCTTAAATTCTTATCCTGTGTCATTTCACTTTATACTTTCTACCCCACCCTGGTCTCTGTCTCATCTCGGTCTCGGCCTTTCAGAGTCTTGGTCTCGGTTTAGGTGGTCTTGACTAGAACGCTGTCCGGATCAGAGCGTCAGCTAAATGCCGTAAACGTAAATATAAAGGTCAAAGTGAGATGTTGGTATTGGTCTGTGACTCCAAGACCTTAAGACTGGGGAGTTAGAATCCCACAAAAGTATAAAAACCACAATTTGGGTCCCTAAGAACGATCTTTAAGCCCAAGTTGCTCCAGTAAGACGGTCCCTGTAATTAGGAACTGGCAGTCACTCTGAATAAGAATGTCTGATACATAATCTGCAAACTAAACCTTTTCCTGGTTTGGTGTTGGACTTGGACAAATTCTAACCAAATTTCACTGTTCGTTTTACGTACTAAATATAAAAGAAACCACATCACGCGGTTAACCCGAGATCCCTCTTATTTGATACACACTTGCACATTTTAAGCTGCACTTTTAATTAAGCGGCAAACAGGAGGTGTGTCTGCTTAGACGTACTGCCATTAATAAATCTCAGCCCAAAAATGAGGGAAAGTTCATTAGAAGGCAGCGTCAAAGCATCCAAGAGGAAAATGAGCTAAACCACGAGGCAAATAAAACCCTCCAGCCACACAGCCAAGATTTATTAGTGTATGGCTGCTTTCAATCATTAACTCAGATCGTGATTAACCCCTAGCAGGACTCTATCCTGCAGCCCTAGCAGCGAAAGGGCAGGGGGTGTGTTTTCAATTACGCTCTTCAACTGCTGCTAATTAGGCTCTCATTAATCAATACTACTATCAATAGTGCGATGAGGTCTTTTATCCAGCCCCGGGATTTATTTGAGAGGGTGAATTTTAAGACCTGCTGGGGTATTTGACTCCAACATCAAGGGTCATCAGATGGGTCAGAGGAGCGCAAAATAGTAAATCTGTGGTGAAGGGGTAATAGATTACAGCGTATTACTTTGCTCTGACTAAAAGGCTTGTGACTCGTCCGCAGTCTTTATAGACGTGCTGTATTTAAAGGATCTCTGGTCTCCAGATAGCAACGTATGACTTGCAACAAATCGTAAAGATAATCATTGCTAGTTTTTACTACGTGTCCCAGTGGTCAGAACATACATCATGTAGATTCCAGAATTCTCTACGTTGGAAGAATAAAGACCACAATATTTAGATATTGAGTTATTAATCTGAGAAATTATTATTAAGGTGATTGCTCATTGGCACTTCCAATGTGAAAAAGTGTGTTTATTTGTCCTTGTGAACACACCACAGCATGGTGCACCACAACCAAATGTGACCTCTGCATTTGACCCATCGGTGAAGGAGCATTGGGCAGCTAACAAGGGCAGTGCCCGGGGAGCAGTGCTTGGGGACGGTACCTTGCTCGTGAGTACCTGCCGGTGCAGGAATCGCACCGACGACCTTCTAAACACGGGGTGAACGCCCAACCGTTACGCCACCAACTGCCGTGTATCATATATATTATATATGATACCCCTCCAGGATTTCACGATGCTGCGATCGCAACTATTAACGCGAATCCAGCCATTCCCCGCAAATTCATCGCAACCTTGACCTTGACCAATTTCCACAACTATTCCACAATTTTTGACCAAGCTGTCGTTTTCGCATTTTTGGCTGCGACGATCTCAAAAAAGGCCCCGCGCAATCCTGGAGGGAATGTATGATCTGCTCATATGTAGTGAACATACCATAAATAGTAACAGACCTGTATAAAAAGCTGAACGGATCTAACAGCGGGTGGATAATGTACACATCGTGCAGATTCCAGAATTGCATGCTTTTTGTATTTGTGCACAATAGCTAAATAATTACGGAAATTACACGTAAAGTCCAATATGTTCGCACGAGAGCGGCCACAAATTGAGCCTTTATTGAACTGTAAAGAATCAACGTCTGACATTGCAATGTCATTGGGAAATGAACACTACTCCACATGTGACATGGTCCATTTATCCTATAGCTCGGTAGGATCAACAATGTCTGCATGACTTCCACATATGAACGTGCCTTTTTTTTCAACTCGACGTCCTCCGTGCCCTACAAGACAAGGGCAGCGGGTGTATTTTTGGAAAAGCACTTATTTGTTACTTTTTCCAACATCTTTACGAGAATGTATTTTTCTCTCTTTAAAAAGACGGGTATTTCAAACTACCAGGTGTTTCTACCTGGGCTACTGTGCCCGTTAGAAAATCACCAAGCAATGTCGTTATGATATAATCCAGAGGATTTCAACTGCTTGTGTCACAGGGACCACCACTCAGACTAAACAGCGGGGGCAGAAGTATTTTTCATTATTTATAAAGATGCCCAAATATTTTGAAAAACAAACTAAATTAAATACTTTTTTCTCTTTTAAGTGATTTCAGTAGGGAGATTGGATTGCATGCCACGGACCAACTGCAATGCCACTAGGGGGCAGCGGACCAGTGGTTGAAAACCCCCGATATAATCGATTATGGTCTGCCAATGTGTTGATGCAGATTATGTTATTGATTACAACGCTCCTAATGCCCTAGTAACGTAACGGGCAGTTGGTCGCGTAACGGCAGGGTGTTCGACCCATGATCAGAAGGTCGCAGGTTCCAATCCAGGGCCGGTAAAGTTACCACTGAGGTACTTATGAGCAAAGCACTGGGCGCTTGTCAGCTGCCCACTGCTCCTTCACGGATGGGTTAAATGCAGAGGTCACATTTGGCTGTGGTGCACTGTGTGCTGTGCTGTGTTCACAATGACAAATAATCACTCACTTAAAATAACTCACTCACTAATAATAAAGCGGAAGTCATTTTTGGAAAAGAGCGTCTGCTAAATGGCGTAAATGTAAACATCTGTTGACGTCACCTCAATAGCTATTCATTAATTCATTAAAACCAAACCATATGTCGAACGGCTACCGCCAACACACAGGGACGCTTTCTATTCCAAGACAGCCAGACGGTCCAGCTGACATAGCCGTCTGCATCCTATCTCTCCCACGTTCGATATCTT
>JAVGVS010000163.1:0-92500 GCA_032718565.1 Distichodus sexfasciatus | reverse complement strand
ATTATTTTACACCGATGTGATTAACAGAATATGGTCCACAAGTCGACGGTCTCCTCATGTGCTGAGGTCTGTTCTCTAACGGTAAACTGAATCATGGAATATAACACGTTATAGCTGCTATAAACACATAAGTGCTATATATATAAAAATATGACTGCTTTCTTATTTTTCTCACAGACTCTGCAACTGCAGTAGCTCATATAAAAAAGAATAGCAGCCAGCACATTTACACTACAACCACATACTGCAAGGAGAATTGGGCTAATGTTTTTTCTCTGGGAGAAAAAAAAAAAATATTGGCAGTCAATATACAAAATTTTACAGTATTCTGTGTATTAAACATTTCGTTTTGTGATATAGTAGCCCTTCATTGGTTATTTCCACACACACACACACACAGTCTATGTATTATTATAGACCTATATGTCCTTCCACAGACTCCCATAATGACGGTAAAGTGGCTAATTTTACACCTACATCTAATCCAACTCAACCTTAACCCCACAGTGGAACCAAAAAAAGCACATCTTTTACCTCTTTAGTTTCTCAAATAAAACAAGCACATTTTCTATGTCATTTTTCCCCTCATGGGGACCTCTCAAACGTCCCCACAAAAGCCCCAAAAAACAGAAAAAGTGATTTTAGGGGACAAAAAGTCCCCACAATGCAATAAATACATGAACACACACACACATTATATATATATATATATATATATATATATATATATATATAAATTGTGTAGGAGTGGTAATTGTAGCATAAGATATGACGTATATGACTATAAAGAAGCTAGAAATATATAATTTCACTATTTACATTTTTTACTAATTGTCATAGCATATAAATCTGTTTAAGACACCTGTGGTGAGGTTGATTTTTATTTTCTAAGCTTCTGCCTCTAATGGTATATTTCCAAGCCACCGAACATCTAAAAACCTGGAGAGCTCTGATCTAGCCCACGTTTGAAAAGCGAGGGACGGATCCGATACATTTTCTTGGTAGAGAACTGATGAGAAGAAGAAAATAAGCCGTGTGTGTTGGAGTCGGCTGCAGAGCTGCGATATTCTCGCCTCCTCATACTGCTAAGGGCGAAAGCATTATCAGGCCGCCTGGTTTCCATGGAAGCGTTAGCCTGAGGGAAACGGGCGGCGTGGTGAAGGGCGCGAGAGCCTTGCAGGAAGTGCAGAGAACTGGCTACCTGATGCCTCACAGTGCATGGCAGGTCCCAGATTCCTTCTGTGTGTTAATGGGAGACTTGAAGGAGCTGGGGCTGCTTGAAAGATGGCCAGTGGTGAATAAATTAGGAATCCAGAACTTTAACTGTTACATTTAGGCCACCCAACAACCTCGTGGTTACAAAATTGGTTCCTCCTGATACGGAGGTCGACGCAACTCCGGGTTTGATAGCTGCCAAATTACAGTTAATGGCCAACAGATGCCTTTGTTGTGTAGCATTTAGGCAGGTTATAGGGTGTTAATTTAGGACTTTAATGATGTTATAGGTCAATGCCCAGTTCTGTTCATGTTCTCACTTGTACCTCTTCCCATAATCATACCACTCCCTTCTTAAAGAACGCACACTGGCTTCCCATCAATCACTGTGTCGTGTTTAAGACTCTCACCCAATTTATGTTTTTCTCCATTCGATAAGTTTCTCCTCCAGCGTATCACAGCGAACTGCTCACCCATCACACACCTCCTCCTTGTCTCTGTCCAGCTCACTCCTTAACTCTGACTCATCCCAGTCTAATGAAGACAACGGTTGATAGAGAGCCTTTTTCTCCTTGTTCTTTGATGAATACGATTTAGACAAAAGCATTCTCGTATTTAAAGTTCTTTGGCCGTAGTCGCTAGACTCAATCTTTAAATAGTACAATTTAAGAAAATAATTAACACTTTATAGTTAATGTTGTTTAATTTAATTGGCTGTTAAACTTTCACGCCTGATGATTTGTAGCTGATTTTTATATCATATATGTTGCGCTTGTCTGATCATTAGGATAAGGGAGTTCTGGAGTATGGAAGTTTGTTATAGTCAAAATGGCATGTTATTGTAGATCAAGGTAAATGACAGCTCAGATACATATAGAGTTTAAAAAATTAAATTGTAAAATATTGATGTTTCAAAATGACTTAATCAAGATTGAGAGGCACAGTGTACTGATAATGTAATTATGTAATAAAAATCCTGGACCGGTAAAAACACCACTGAGGCGCTCATGAGCAAGGTACTGTCCGCAAGCACTGCTCCCGACGCTGCCCACTGCTCCTTCACAGATGGGTCAACTGCAGAGCTCACATTTGGTTGTGTTGCACTGTGTAAACAGTATAATTATAAATAGTCATACTTTATTAAGCAACCCGTCATTTAATAAAGAAAAAATAACCCCCATTTTACCCCCATTTAACACCCGTTATATATATACAGTACTGTGCAAAAAGTTTTAGCAGGTGAAAAAATGCCAAACAAAAAGAATGCTTTCAGAATATAAACAAATGATTGTTTGATGGATCAATTTTCAAGATGCAAAGGAGTAACAAAAAGAAAAATCTTAATCAAATCCATAGTTTCATAAGTTACTACCGCTATTTCCAAAAACCTGGTAACAATCTCCAAGAAGTACACTGCAACAAAGTCAGGGACTAGAGATTGCAGGTCATTATATTAGTTTTGTAGTCAGCTATATTATTTTAGTAGGATTTATAGGATTAGTAGATCTGTGTTATTTCTCCAAGAAGATGTTTGGGAATAACCTATCAGCCGAAGTTCCTTCAAGAACTGTGTACAAGTGAACCTAGAAGAATTGATGCTGTTTTGAAGGTAAAGGGTGGTCACACCAAATATTGATTTGATTTAGATTTCTTTGTTCATTCACTGTATTCACTGTTGACGGACAAAAAATAAAAATGAATAGCTTTACCTCTCCATTCTTTGTTTACAGCATTTTTCACACCTGCCTAAAACTTTTGCATTTAATACTATATATATAATATATATATATATATATATATATATATATATATATATATATATATATATATATATATATATATATATATATATATACACACACGCACACACATATACTGTATATACAGAAACCCAAAAATGCTTTTGCACAATCAGCCATGAAATAAAAATTTTGTAATAGTGCCTTCACTATTCAGATTCACTTACCTAAGACCAAATCTCAAATCAGAACATTCTTGAAGGTCAGAGCCTTGGTGAAAAGTGTCTAAGTGGATTTGAAGACCAAATTTCTTCTTTAAAAAACTGTAGGTGAATAAGCCACTTCATTAATAACAACTCAAACAAGCAAATGTTTATGTATTGCATTGTTTTGGTCTGGGTGTTATCAGTGTAAAACTCCTAAATAAACTTGTGTTTTCAAGCCACATTTGTCCTGTTTACAATTTTTATACACAACAATCTTCTTCTCAAAATTTGAGAGTGAAAAGTGAGCAAAAGGTAAGATTGGTAGATAAGTCTTCACTTCCAATGGCAATCTAATCTCATGCTATGATAATCGTAAAACTGAAACAAGCGTGTGCAGACTCGCCGGCACACCTCACTTCGCGTACAAAACCACTTTGTTGGGACAATGAGGGAAAAACGTCTCCGCAGCCCCTTTCCGGACTACAAATGCCTTGTTGTCATCTTCTTGGCTAGGACTTCTCAGAAATGATACTGGGCGCGGGGCAAAAAGAGGTCTTTTAAGTGCGTAACGGTATCACCTCCAGATCATTTGCCATCCCGGGCTCTACTTATATGCCTAAAAGTAACTTAAGAATATAGCAGTGAATCAATAACGCAACTATCTATTAGGCCTCCCTATTCTTATCTTACATTATTTACAGTACAGGCTCCTGTTTTAGGTGCAATTTGCAGAATGAATTGCTTGTCGGCCAGGAGATGGAATAGCAGGGATTAGAATGTTGCTTTAGCGGTGGAGCCTAAGTAGTTCATATATCCCTCTTAAGTGGCGCGGCAAAAAAAAAAAAAAACGAAGAGAGAGTACAGTCTCTCCACCACAGACTATATCATCTCACTCCCTTCCACCCACTGACTCGGCTCTTGCCTATCTCCACAGCCGTTTTAACTCCCCCTCGCTCGCGCTTTCTCTTTTTTTTTTTGTCATAACACACTTTTAGGCCAGACTAAAAACAGTACCAGATTACAGTTTCAGCTCTAGCGCCTCTGAGGCGACAACACGGCCAGTGCTAATGCTGAAACAGGAAGCCTGTCCTCTCAAGGTCATTTTCGCCAATGAGAGTGGCATCGGATAGAAACGGCGGACCGTGCAACTTTAAGTCGTAAAACTCAAGGGTTTAACGGAGACGTAACGCACCATTCCACCCGCAAAACGTGAAACTGTGTTAGGCGAAACAGCGTCGTGGGAATGTTTCGTCTGGTAAAAATACAAAGCGAGAATGTTATCGCTGATCAATATTAGGTTTGGGTTCCTCCAGTGAATTGTAGGATAATAGTCTAATCATTTAAAAGATTAATAATGGAAATTTGGATCATGTGCCTTTGAGGTATGTGTGATTAGTCTGTTTAATTAGCACATATCTGGTTGATAACATTTATGGTATATCCAGGGACAACCTGTGTACTGTGTGGTGATATCAGAGCGGACCGAACACGACTTTCTTTTCAAGTTTTGCTTATCGCCGTAGTTTCTGTATTTGAACCGATAAGGAGCGCAACGTTCCCAGGCTTTGCTTGTACCATTGTTTTGGTAGAGGTTTACATCTACCAGAGGTGTCAAAAGTACACGCATTCTTCACTCAAATAAAGTATAGATAACTAGGGGTGCACGACTTAGAAAATCTCACCATTCGATTCCCATTCTCAGGCTCACGATTCAATTCAATTCACGATTCATAAATGATTCACAATAAATTAAAAAAAAAAAATAAATCAAATGGTTATTACTTGGAAATGAAGAAATATTGAAGCTGTGTCCATTTTTAGCCAATGTGGACTCATTTTGGCCTATAACTCATTTTTGACTCATTTCTGGGAAAGAACTACATTTTTGCGCAAGATGGCGTTCCACGTGAGAGTCGCGTCACAATACGCGTCGGAATAACCACAGAAAATATCAAGTTAATGGCTGTATGGCGAGTAAAATGCCGGTTGTTTTTGTTATTTATCAGCTAAAAATGAGTTCTGTCTGTAATAAATGGGAAGCTTTGACTGAACTGGAACGCTTTAGTCAAAGACTTCCCTGAGAGAGTTGTGTGCGCTAACAAACAGCGCAAAATCATCGCGAAAAATGTCATTCATGCGTTTCTACGCGATTACTTCAGTTTTTGTGACGGCAAGACACGGCACTGGTTCTCGTTCTTTTATGGCGGTCGGCGTCCAGCTTAATGGTGCTTCACTGCAACCGCAGCTTTGCTTAACTTACTGCCTCCACATTAGGGGTTAGCCACTGTATATACGTGTATAATAACGTAGACCCAACTAATCAATTTTAATCAATTTAATCGATTAGTTGTTGCAGCCCTAATCGTGAGCAAGGTCACTGAATACTAATGTGATTCAAATGATGCTAACTCTATACGCAAAAAACAAATAATTACGACTTTTATTTTCAAGTAAAAACACTTTTAGGGTTAACAGCGTACAGGAATTTAGCCTAGAATATCTAACATACTAATATTCACAGATTAAAAGAAAAGATCGGGCAAAAAGCCACTGTGGAAGACTCAGCGTGGTCACAAATTGAGTAATCTAAGCTCACCTTTCAAAAGCCGTCAATAATAAAGCCGTGTTGTGTAAATACCCCTATTCTTCCGATGGCTGACGTCTAATCTGATTAAGCAGCGTTATCTCCCACACCTTGCCGCCCCTCCGGCTGGGCTTCGGCTATCTGATGGGCCGCCATCAGCCCCCATAGGAGCATGAAAAGGTGAAACACAGATGTAACACTCGCAAGACAATGCAGGACCTTGATGTCTAGCTGAACATCTGTGCGGAGTCACAAAGAGGAGGTGTGAAAAACACACTTCAGATCGGATGGGGTTTACAGTTACTTCGTAGGTCTAAGAATTACTGTGTTCATCAGGAGGATGATTTCCCCACTCGTACGTGAGAGTGTGTGTGTGTGTGTGTGTGTGTCAGACACACTCTCCTGCACTGTACTCTTTGATCAGATATTTTGAAATCTCTCAGGAAGCCGCTCAGGCAGCTCAGGCTCCAGATATTTTGAAGCCGTCAATCACGGGCCATGAGGCCGACATGAAAGACACTGAATTGGATCGATCTGAACAATATCAAGTGTCCATCTTTTAGATCAGACCTATATCTGTTACATCTGAACAAGAATTATTTACATTCTTCTTGTGTGCACAAAGCAGCTCCTTCACACCGCCGGCGGGAAGGTAAGGTTCGGGATCGAAGCAACAAAACGTGGCCGGAATTTTATTATTTTTTAAGTTCCTCAGAAAATCACTTCTAAGATCCTCTGTTCCCAGTGAGAGAGTTCTCGGTAGACTGTAATTAGGCAACAGAAGCCGTTCTGGATTAAAACGTCGGCTTAATGCCCGTAATGTAAATGTAAAGCACTGCTAGTAAAAGATGTCCCGAAAAGGAATGGAGTAAACAGACAGAATGTGCACAGAAACAGATGTGTTAGAGTGTGTAACTGCACATAATATTGTGTGCTGCTTCAGAGTCACAGCAGCAATTACGATTCTAAACACGAGTTTGTAGAATGACTGAACGGTGATTTTACAGAAGTGAATAACAGTCATTTAGACCGTCTCTGAGATACTCTAGATGGCCGGAATACTGCCTCTACAAAGAGATTTTCACGATGCCGATAAGTAACGGTTGATGGCTTTCTACTAGGGGTGTTCAAAAAAACTGAATCGAATCAAACTGAATCGTGATTCAAAATGGATTGATGCATTCCAAAATAATGTGTTCATATTTTCCAACGAACGTAATGGCGTTAAATTTACTCCCTCCCCGACACGAGTACAGCTCGCAAATCCTAAAGATGGTGCAATGTGCAAATCTGCCCAGATAGACCTTCACGTGAAGGAAATGCAGTCAGTATGTGTACATATGCATTACATTTAGTAAACTACATTTGATTCAGTGTGATGTTTTTGTTGAACTCGAAACAAATTCATCCATGTATTGAATCGTGAGTCATTTATGAATTGTGAATCGCTTATGAATCATGAATCGTTTCTGGATCAAATCATGAGCCCAAGAACTGAATCAAATCCAATGGTGAGATCTTCTGAATCGTGCACCCCTAGCCTATTTTCTACAGTAATTTAAAATATTTAACAAGACATTTCTTGACTAGCGTGAAGATATTTCTCCGGAATCCATCTTCGTCTCCCGAGTTCAGTTAACCTAACGCAGGTAGGCTATCCATGTGGCTGGGAATGCAGCGTAGGCTACCGTAAATGCAAACGTAGCCGCGACCGCACCAAGCGTCTGTGAGTGCTACGTCGCTAGTCAACTTCAAAGGCAGATTTCTCCGTTTCTCACTTGGCGTGACAGGAGAAACCCGACTCCTTTGAATGTTGATATCTCAGTCATATGTCGTCCCATTCATTCAATATAGGTATTGTTTTTAAGCTTAATTTATGCCCTTTCGTGAAAACATCATAACTCAATTTTGAAAATTTGCAACAAGCGACTGGTTTTACCGTGGAGGGTCACATATGATGATGTTCACGCAGGGCTGGGCAATGAATCGCAAATGAATCCAAACTGCATTGAGAACCTCTAATTGATGTAATGATCGACGATTATTATAAAAATTCTGTTAATGCTTTCTCCAGTGTACATGCGCATGCTAAACCATACTACCTTACCGCCCCGTCCAGTCTGCGATTACATCTGTGTGCAATTCCTTCAATTATTTAAAAATCAGAAAGGAACGCACTCTTTAATAGCGCAGCGTATTTACCGTACAAATCTTGAAGGCAAAAAAACGATGTATTAATTTTTCTGTGATTTTTTCATGTAATCGTGATACTGATCTGAGCTCATATCGTCCAACCCTAGGTTCAGAGCTGTTTCTGATATACCAGAATCGGGCTACGACAATCCATTTAGACAGCCAGGATACTGTCTCAATCCTTTATTCCAACCTCTTCCGCCAGAAACAAAAGGATTCCAAGACGCTGAGTGCAGCAGCCGTGATGGAGGAGCAATGAGAGAGTCAAAGACTTTATGTCAGACTGTCTGACTTATTTAATCACTATGAGTGGTGGGGAAGACAGACTTTGATTAAGCGCGGCTCGCCGATCAATAAAGTCCTTGAACTTGCATAAGTCACTGCTGCTGCTACACTGGCAATATTACTGATAGCCTATGTTTTATTCACAGAGCTCCGAGAGCGGCGTAACCCCCGCGAGGCCGAGCGCACCTGACGGATTTCCTGGCTGACAGATAGAAATGTTGACCCCTCTTTCTTAGAGCTACTCGTATGCCTTAAAATGCTATGAAAGCTGACGTTGCGGTAGCCGCGGTGCCTCCGTGAGCGCGCGCACGCACACACACACACACGGTTTGCCCTTTAGATTTTTTTTAGGCGTGTGCTGGGTGGTACACAGTCTGTACTAGTTTTGAACAGCAACGTGGAGTTCAAATAGGCTAAAACTCACATAGTTTGGCCAGTCTGCTGGTGATACGGCAATGTGGTATCATTTTGCTCAGAAATTCTGAAGAAAATAATCTAATTTTAAGAAACGTTGGCTACAATTATCTTAAGAAAAATTTACTGATAAGAAGTTCTTAAAATGAAGTAAGAAATGTAATTAAGAAAACGGAAAGGTTCTCATGCTCTCCACTACGAGTTAAGAAATTCATGACAACTTTAAGAATATTTAAGTTAAAAACATGGAAAAATGTTTTCTTGTTTTAGGAGATCTTTACAAGATAAATTTTCTCACTATATTGGCAGATAATTTTGCTTGATTTTGGTACCTTTTTTCTTATTATCCTTTTCTTTTTCTTATTTCCCGAGACTGATTTTTTGCAGAGCAACCAAATGTGGCCTCCGCTTCTGACCCATCTTTGAAGGAGCAGTGGGCAGCTAACGGTAGCAGTAACAGTGCTTGGAGACGGTACCTTGCTCGTGAGTACTTCAGTGACACCTTTACCGATCCGGGAATGGACCCTCTGATCGCGGAGGGCAACAACTCTCTAACCCTTACGCTTCCAACCGCCCCTACTGTCCTTCAAATCTTTTATCTTCTAGTTCTTACCTATCAACAGTGGCACTTTGCCCTAAAATAACGTTCCTTTATGAGGCTTGGTTCTTTACCTCTACAAAGCCTCAAAACCTGACACACTTCTAGTTGTCAGATAGCACAGGGGACAATCAGGTTTACAAAAACGGCTAAAAACCTACACACACACAGTGGTAAGCACTTTCCTGGTAATGCTCCAAGCAGATCAGCTAGGCTATGAATGGATCAGCCTAGAATAAAAATAACTGCTCCCCTCCCCCAAACACACACACACACACCTTTTTGCTTTTTCCTGCACTTCCACAACACTCCAAAATCACCCCCTGGCCTACGCAGCAGAGGAGTCGGGCGTCGTGGCACCTCTTTAAAAAAAAAAAAAATCTCTGGCCCCCTCCTACTCCCAAAATCCTGTTCCAACCCTTAAACAAACCCAGTATTTTTAACTCTCATTGATTAAATGTAGATCGAACGACGGGGTGGCCAGTCTTACCGGCGTTGAGACCCTTGTGTCATTGTTTAAGGTGCCCTGACAGATCCAATCTGTGGCGCCTCAAGGAAGGCCAAGAGTGGGGTGGGGGTGGAGGGCTTCACGGATCCAAGAACAAGATCGGGGGGGAACGAAAAGAAGTTGCAGGTCATCAAGGCCGTAGCCTGCAGCCAGCCCGCTCTAATCATAGATCTAGTGTTAAAGGAAGGACTCCTCACAGCCGGTTCATGGGCTGACCCGGGATAATCAGGAGTGGCCCCTCCCCAGCCTGGGCCATTGTTGCCGGCCGGGGACGTAGCCGTATCCGTCTTGTCGATGCGACCCGGCAGATGAGGGCTCTCTCCTTTCATCTTGAATAGAGAGAGAGAGAGAGAGAGAGAAAGCGGCCTAGGTGAATTGGAGAAACGGCTGGATTCGGTGGATGTAGCTCGGGAGGGAAGAGGGACGCAGTTGAAAAGAGCCGGGAGTCGGGAGCCCGGCCAAATGCGGGTCTCTTCCCATTCAGGGACACATTCAAGCGCCGGTGACTCGCCGTCGCCTCGCATTCAGCCGCAAGCACAATGCGCCGCTAGCGACGGCACAAGAGGCTGCGTAAGGGTTCGGGCCATGAAGAAATTTGGAATGAATTTTTCAGGTCCAGCCCCAAAGGAGATGACAAAAACATTAGGACAACAAATGATGGTCCACTGCTAGACTTTCCAGTCATGTTACTGTGCTGTGCTCGTGCAGGGTTGAGGATGAGACGTGTAGCGTTTCGGTAGTGATTTCAGCAGTGAAAGCGGATTTTGCACGTCATTGCACCTGCAACGTCACCGCGGACCACTAGGGGGCAGAGGACCGCCGTTTGAAAAGCTCCGTTATGATCGATTATGGTCTGGCATTGCATCGATGCGATTCATTTTCACAACTGCATATAAGCAGAACATTACTTGCGTTTGGTGTTTAACTTCCTTAATTTTGATTGAATCCCTCATCGGAGTAGCAACAACTAGCATGAATCCCGTCTATCGGAGTCATTACGCAGATGGGCGGCTAATTAATCTCACGCTTTGTGCTTTCACGGAGGCGCAAGTGAGCATTTCCTAGGCCCAAGCTCTGGGTTGCACACCACCGCATCAGCAGCGATGGGTTAGCAGAAACTAATTGCCATAATCTCCTCTAATTTGCTGTAATTACCTTAGCAGTGGTCAGTGGATGATAGTTACACCGGCGGCAAAATCAATGAAAATGATTCTTTTACTGAATAAAGGGGTTGCGCTCCGACATGCCGAGTGTTCCGCAACAGTCACTGGATTTGGCATTGTAACATTATTTATAATGTAAGATTTTCGGTATCCTAAAATCTTTTGTCACCTTACAAAAGTGCTACACAAATAAAGCAGCCTTGCCTTGAAGCGCATTAAGGTGTCGAGTGCTGTGTACTCTGATTAGTTCTGACATGCAGTCATACCGTATTATCCAAACATTTGTAACTGATAGCACCGCAAAGCGACACGACGAACGCGGTGCTGCAAAACCGGAGTCCAGGGAAGGAGGGAAATGGCGACAAAATAAAGTTAAAGGTTAAATTCACAAAACAGCACTGCATGGCAGGTAAATGTGGGACTAGCTTTCATTTCATCAGAATCCATACTGCTAATATCGTCTATATCTACTCTGATTTTGCTGCTCTTTTAGAAACAATCACAGCAATTTTGGGACTTGATCGTAACAGCTGCACTAATAAAAAAAATGCTGCCGCTTCTTCCTTTTTGTTACATCAGCATCTTTCAGACTGCAGCTGACCATGGGATGTCCTTCGCCACGATTAGAAAAAAAAAAAGACTGAATAACAGTTTGGTGAATGCATCTTTGAACAAAGCAGTGTGTGTGTGTGTGTGTGTGTGTGTGTGTGTGTGTGAGAGGGTGTGGATGTGCGTGTGTAGGACAAAATGGGAATGAGAAGACCAAACCCGATATATAGTCATGTAGTCAGCTGGCAGTGGGTATGGCCTTTGTTATCTGACATTGCTCTTTGTAATTTGCCGCCCGGTCGGCAGGTGAAAGCCACTTGGTAAACGAGAGGAGAGGAGGAGAGATTTCTTCGAGCAAGGTGAAACCTCTCACGTCGAAGAAGTAGTAAATAAATATGATGAAAAAGGCTACGGTCTGGAGGAATAAAAATTGTTCTGTAAAAATTGTTTCCCTTTACAGTGAAATATAAAGGAAATATATAAATATCTATTAATGTCGGACGAGGCAATGCACTAGAAATGAAACAGTTCTTTAATTCTCATTTTTTATGCTCCATTAGAGGTGCACGATTCATAAAATCTCACGATTTGATTCCGATTCTTGTAGTCACGATTCGATTCATAAACGATTCACGATTCATAAACGATTCACGATTCAATACAGACCAACTGAATCAAATGTAGTTTGTTAAATGTAATACATATGCACGCATACTGACAAAAAAATCGTTTTGAATCAACAGAGAAAGAATGGTGATTCGATTTGGGTTTTTTTTCTGTCATTCTCGTTGTCGATACTTGTACTCGTTCACAAATTTTTTTTACGTTTTTCTGCCTGTAAAAATGCCTTATTTGCGTCATTATTTTGTTATCCACCCATGTTTGGCGTTGCTACTCCTCCTACAGGTTTCTGCGCTAGAAACGCTGTTTCAACTCTAACGCGTGCTGTGTAGAGCGCTGTCATACTCATTTTTGCTACAGGAGTTATGTCCATATTTTCCCTTTTTCTGTTATTTGCTTGTTATTTGTGTTCAATGACTAGAAGTTGCTGAGTGCGTTATGAACGGTGCCGTTTAACATCACAAATGGGATTCGTTATGTGATAACTCAAACCCTAATCGTCTTGCTGCAAAAAAAGCAATCACATTTGTATTTTCTTGCGAAAATGCCTCTAGTTACAGACCAAAGCTATTTTCTACGAGACAAAAAGTAACTAAAACAGGAACTTGGTTCAATCTAATCAGCATTAGGTTCCTGAAGTAGAGGGTTGGTGACTGTCCTCATCCTAACGGTGATATTGAAGTAGGGATGCACGATATGGGAATTATAGACTGAAACCGACATCTGATATTTTTCACGCGTACATCTGCTGACGCCGTTAAACGAGGAAGTGCATGCTCAGAATTCTGCAGAAAAGTAACACCATAGCTCTGACATTTCTAACACAGCGCCAAATCGAGTCGAGCACGGACGGAGCACGTCTAGACAGAGTTGAGCGCGTGAAGACAAACGATTTTGCCCATGATTGTTCCACTTCGTGCTCAGAATTTGGGCACAAAATAACGCCATGCATTTCAAGACAGAAGGCGAGGGCCGGATAAAACCTACCTCGTGCGTAACAAATGCGTCGTCAAATATCGGCTGGAAATATCGGGCTAACGTAAGCATCGGTTTGAGGCTGATGACTAAAAAAAACGAAACAATCGCCAATTCCGATATGATTCTGAAATTATCGTGTATCCCTTATGAAAAAAAATCTGCAATGCTGCCCTGTCTTACACATTAACAGCAACACAATGACACAGTATAAACGAACAAATATAAGGTAAGATGGGATTTACGTGAAGAAGTGGACGGTAAACGTAGCTACAAAATAAAGTGAACTCTCGAGCGTTGAGGTGGTTTTTGGATTCCTGCTTTTATGTGCAAATAAAGGCAAAAAGGGTTACAGTGGGATTGAGGGAAAACAACAAAATACACACCTTCTCCTCCATTCACGTCAAACTACGCGCCGCCCGAAAATCACTCGTGAAAGACTGAGCAGACATTCCTCGTACGCTCAGCTGCGAAAGCCGACTCGTTTACCCAGTCCCCGTTCTCTCAATTGTTCCAGCGGAGAACAGTGGCGACTGCAGTAAGAATGGCCTGTGTCTATTGATAGCACAGTAAACTCTTTATCTCCGCTTCTCGTTGCCTTTCAAAGGATGTGTCTGTCATCTCTCGGTCACTGTTTAACCGCCTACCTGATAAAGGCAACAATTGGGGGACAGGGATACCCGAAAGACTGCGCGTCCTCACACAGGACATGCCTTCCGAGCAGACCATGAGAACTTTTCGCCGAGCCCGCCGGGCCGAGCCTGCCTACGAGCCCCCGCGATGACGGAGCAGGATGGAGATGGAGTCTCTACCTACCAGGAGGCCACAGCGGCTGTGATAGACAGGCTTGGACAAACAGGGCCTCGGAGAGCGAGTGTCCGTTACTGTTTAGAGTGTGTGTGTGTGGAGGGGGGGGGAGAAATCGGACACCGCTGTTTGTTTGGACGCAAGTCAACACCTCAAATGACCACGCAGATAAAGACCTGGCTCCCAGTTATGATGCATGTAGATGGGTATCTGGAGCGACACGCGACGGCAAGGGTCACGAGATGACGGGGACGAGGGCAAACGCGTTCTGGTTTTGCCGAATCGTAGTTATACAAATTCTATACGCGTTAGTTAGGCGCGGAACTGCTCCATGATTTTGGGTCTGAAATACATCTACGCTGTGATCGTTGTGCATTATCCTGGTCAGTTTTTTTTTTAGTAAATTTTTCCTTCACTGACATTTTCTCATGAAAGAATTTAATTCGCTGATTCGTGCCAGCCATACTGGCCGGCGTGCGCTTTCATTTGGAAATAAGCGTCTGCTCGTGACACGCGGACCCAAAATAAACTGTCCAACAAGGTCAAACGGGGCAGGACGGCCACCTGCCTCGTTTCGCCGCCAGAGTCTAATTGAAATGTTGTGATAAATTTCCTCGCCAAGTCAGGTGTTACGTCCCTCCACAGCAAAGGGTCAGTCGGGGTCTCCAGGAGCTCTCTCTCTCTCTCGATCTTTATAGCGTCCGCTAATTTGCTCGCGGACTGGGTTGAGCTTCCCCGGAGCTCCGGGAGGCAGGGGTTAACGGCCGCGGCTGCTCCCTCGCCGGCCCATCCTTCATTAAAGTACTTCTTTACTTTATTAGCATCGGCGAGGATCAATGGCTAAAATAATATATCTTTTTATTTCCGCCGCCGACCGCGGGATCATGGGTCAGAACATAAAGTGGGCTTAGGAATAAGACCCAAGCCAGGCAACAAATAAAAAGCCCCCTTCATTTCCTGAATGGCACGTGGGATTTCTGTCCGCGGAGCGTCAAGTGCATGTGCTCATTTATCACTTTCAAACTAGAACATGTAGAGTTTTGACTACATTATTAATCTGTTTTTATATTTGTCTTCATCATTTCAGATTTATTTCTTCACAAGACATGGCTGTAGTGGTGTTTAAAATTCATTTCATGACGAATGAAACCATCTGACAAATTCAAATGAATGAAAACTTTCTCCCCAAAGAAGCTCACGACCGTACTCAAACCGATTACTTTTCAGTTCATTTTCAAAGAGACACTAAACGTGGCACAATACCACTTTTTTAAGTCCGATACCGATATTGTAAATTTGGATATCTGCCGATACAATACAAATCTGATACAGTCTCTAAGGGCCTGTTTACACGTATGCAGATTTTTTTTAAATAAACGTATAGTTTTTATATTTGTTGGGGCCTTTCGTTTACAGGTAAACAGTGTTTTAGCCGTCTCTAACGCAGATTGTTTTAAAAAACGCCCTCCAAAGAGAAGATTTTTCAAAACGCTGGACTCTTGTAAATGAAAGGCCCAAACGCACAAAAAATATGCGTTTATAAAAATATCTGCATATCTGTAAACAGGTTCTTAGTCTTTTTTTTAAACGGAAAACAAAAAATAATGCTTTTAAAAATGTCCGGCTACATGACAGATTATTCTGTTCTGCTTAAGGAAATACTTGATACTGTTTTCTAAACTAAAACAATGTAATAATCACACACCCATATGTTGATGCTAAATCATTTATTATTAAAATAACATCTCAAAAATTGAGATGCGACGGTAATTTAGTGACGGTCTCTAATCCTGCGGCGCTAAAACCATCAGGAACACCGAGATTGTGAGCGAGAGCTGGTGTTGTTAAGAAAACTGAACAGTATAATGGTGTGATTTGCTTTAGGGGTTGTAGTGTGTTGCGTTGCTTGTTCTGCTCATTGTCATATCACTATGTAGGAATTAGCGGGAATGTGAGCAATAAAACAAGTTTACCGCAGTAAGGCCTCGTCCGCACGGACGTTTGAAATGAACGCCCTCTGAACGCCATCTGCGTTTTTGCTGCATTTGTAGCTGCGTTCGATTGGCGTTGCACTGGCGTTCGCAATAGCGATGCTTTCCTCGTGTTCGTCGGTATTTCGACGCCAAGAAAAGGTTGCATGCCGCGTTTATTTGACGCCACCTGGACGCGCAGCCGGCCGAACGCCGGTGCTGAACGCCCGTGTGGACGCTCTGATTTGCTCCAATGAGCAGAAAAGCGGTCGCCAGAAAAACGCCTGGTTCAGACGTCCGTGTGAACGAGGCCTAACACTTCTAATTCATAACCAACTGAGCGTGCGAGCGTCTCCAGATCGGCTTCATATCTCGGCCCAATGCCGCCGATACCCGAACCAGCTTTTTGAGTCGTGATCGGACCGATATCCCATCCACGTATCGTATCGGTGCCATCTTTAATAAACACCATCCCAGAGGGTTGACTTTTTGTGTGGGGGGAGAACTCGACCCCTGACTCTTCCACTATGATGGTGGAACCCTGCAGCTAACCGTCCTTCACGATCTCCGGCGTGTCATCGAGCCTCATGCTGTCTCTATTGTCTTTAAAATGAGTCAGCTGTCGAGAGCCATAAAGTCGTAGATGACCCCTCGAGTGAATGGGCACACTTGTTTGCGTCAGCTCTGGGCGCACGTTAAGAGGGACACACACACTGAGCTGCAAGCCTGGTGGCCCTGTCGCCGCGTGGAATTGTTTGTCGTTTGCCCTTTAAAGGCATCTCGTCCACATAATCAGACCACGATTGGTCCATTATCATGTATGATGGGGGTGTGAAACCAACGTCCATTGTGACGCTTCGGTCGGAGTCTGCTAAGTCAACGAGGGACGGAAAGACGGTAGTGGTGATGGTCATTTCGTTAAATTCTAATTGTATTACGAGTTTAGGATTAATTAAAAAAACGATCAAATATTTCAGACAGAGAGGGCAGACAGCACTGACCAGCCATAAAGTTTGGAGACGCTCAGACGCAGTAGTCTAGCGTCACAGTTTGACCCTTGTCGAAGTCGATCAAATCCTTATATTTGCCCATTTTATGCGTTCCACACTCGGACAAAAATGTCCACTCACTGCCAGGTGCCACTGTATCAGCGTTATCAATGTGATTGGCTTCACTTATCAGTGCTCGTATTATTACGGTCGATCGGCGTATAAGGAAAGTTGGAATTTGTAACAAATCGGGGTTAAAAGCCGGCGCTGGAAAGTATCAAAAAACATCGAAACATTCAAGATTGTAAACACGCGACCCCGGGTCTGGGTTCTTAAAGGCGAGCGCAATACGCCGAATAACAAAAAAAAACCAACAAACCCAAACCCTCGCGCTAATCCTATTGAGCTCTAAAATTAAGAACTGAGAAAAAAGGGAAGGAGGGAGGGGGGTTGTAGCGGAATAAAAGTGCATCTGCCACTGGGGAATTAGGACTAGGTGAAAGGGGCTAACTACTTGAACAAAGTTCATATGGTGAGGACGCATGTCGCTGTGCGGGGGAACAATGGCATTAACAGGCCCCTCATGGCCCATATTCAGACTCTAGCCATGTGGCACATGAAAGGAAGACAGTGGCCTTTCGCCCGGAGCCCCGGCTCCCCTCCCGCTCGGGCATTGTTCGCACCCAGCAAGAGATTCGCCTGACTTGTGGCCCGCTTCGTGGAGGTAAGGGCTAAGGGCTCTCTTATCCATTTGCATCCAGCCCCCCGCCCCCCCCCTCCAAGCCCGCTGGCTGGATTCACGGCCTGGGGAGAGGGGCTCGCGAGGTCTGTAATACACAACAGATGGACACACTTTAAATCTAGATTGGATCTAGTCAGCGGAAGCGGTACCGACTGTGTGGGTTTTTCGGACGTAGTCCGTGGAAGCGACGATCTGCTTTTTTTTTTTTAAGCGGCGAGGAAACGTTGGCGGAACAAAGAAATCTTTCGTATCAATTTGGACAATTTTTCACAAAATCCAGCTGAGTCACCTTTAATTGCTGCTACTAAGCACACAGCTGGTTCGTCATCTTTTATTAACACTAGACAAAGTTGCCACTTCCTAAACCCCCCAATTCGGACGTCGTCACAGCTCCCCAGCTTTCTATGTAATATGTCAGGCCTAATTAGATCAAGCAACTTTATTTGGGGGGGGTTCCCAGGGGTTAATCAGCAATTTATCAAAGTGTCTGTCACAGTCCTGCAAGCGTTTTCTCTGGGGATTTTGCCAAACTTGTCACCATAAATTAATGTAAGGAGCTAATCATATTAATTTATTCTTTAAGTACATTTTATTTAAAAAAAAACAAAAAGACTGACTAATCAATTAGTACGTCACCCACAGGCACTGCTAGAAACGTTGGGGCCTTCGAAAGAATTGACTTTTGCTCTTAAAACCTAATTCATTTTATTCTCCATTAGCTAACGTCCCTGACATTGACTGGCAGTGGATAAAATGAATGAATTAAAAATTTATTTAGCTAGAAACGGAGACGGGTGCCTTTGCATATCGGTCTGCGTCCTTTGGTTTTATTCAGTGTCCTGATTCTAGTAACTTGGTAGCTATTAAAATAAAAATATTATTAGCAATATAACCAATAAAATGTTTTACACCAAGTCGTGTTGAAAACCCCAAATAATCAAAAAGGAAGTACACGAGGAAAAATACTAGATTTGTAACGAGAACGAGAAGCTAAACGGCATCAGATAATCTCTGTTGATGCGAAACGTGCCAGAGCTCGGACTGGAGCCATCCGTGTTTGCGGTGCTGCTTGTTGAACATTGATAAACAGCTGTCTTTGATTGAAATGGCCGAGGTGGGAGCGGAGCCCTTTTGATGAACCTGAAAATGAAATGATTACTATTGGGCCTTATTGACTGGACTGGGAGGAACACTCACTCCCAAAGGTTAATTGGACTTGAACCCAGAAAATCAAGAGGTTAAGCAGGGTCAAAACGACAGCAGGCTCGTTCGTCACCCCGCTCAAATCGCTGCTAATCAGATATGTCAAGGGCTACTTGCTGAACATTTATCTTGGAGGCATAAATATTCTTTCTATACTTTCTACTCGAGATGACAATATTATCTCTGCTGACAGCCAAGACAGAATCGCAGTGGAGCGGTGTTTAAAGGGTGCCTGATCAGCCTGACAAAACACCCCCAGTTTCTGTTGAAGTCTTGTGATTTCTGTACCAGAAGTAGAAACCTGCGTTAGTGTCTCAACAGCAATGTGTTGCTTTTCTGTTTTCAATTTAGACGTTTGAATTTTCACCTGTTTTTCGGCTCACAAAAATTCAGACTGAAATCATATTTAATTTAAAATTCAATTCAGGTTTAAATATCAGGTTTATATTATATATATATACTGTACATAATTGTGGAAATCTGAGAAAAAAAAACAACATTCCTTTAAAAACTTGCGTGCGGTGACAACTGTTTAGCAGCCGAACCGCGCTGCTGTCCTTTTCTTTTCTGGAAGTCATGCTACGAGTTGCGATTTAAGCAGGACCCCATGCGGGGCGTGTTGCTGGTGACCCCTGCTGAGTGTGACATTCTGATTTCATGGCCCCTCTTCCCTCCCTCCCTCTCTTTCGGCCTAAAGATCCCCCTGCACTCTCGCAGGAAGCCTACACGAACACGGGCAGACAAAGCTTAATTAGCATGTCATATCAAGGGCTCCCGCTCCCCCTCCTACCGTTTATGGCAGCATGCCTCTCTAAATGGCTCGGCTGCGTATCATGCGATAAATTCATTCATTTTGCTGGAAATGGAAATGTGTGCCTCTGCGTCTCGGTCCGTTGTGTGTCCGTTGGTTTTGTTTAGCCTTTGGATTCTAGTGCTTATATTCAGATCAATAAAAGCAATAAAACTGGTTCTGAAATACCACTGATCAGCACCTACATGATGACCATCGTCTACCCATCACAGTTGGGCTCTGGTCAAAGTTGATCAAATCCGTTACACCGGCTGAATTCGTAAGCTTTCCACACAACGCCTTCGAGAACAGAACGTTCACTTCCAGGTGCCACTGCAATGAAGTTATCAATATTGTTCGTGTCGTCTGTCAGTGGTCATAATGTTATGGCTGATCGGTGCATGAGGGAACACTTAGAAAACCAGGATTCGAGAGCTGTGATTTCTGCTCATCTCTGCTGCCACGTAAGACAACCACAACTGTGCGACACATTGCTGGGGGACGACCGACGCCGCAACACTTCATGAACGACAGAGTTGGGTTCTAATCTTGCTACGTAGATAGCATAAATTAGTAGCTGCAATCCATTAAAAACAGATGCCAACATATTCCATTGAAAATATTCTTAGAAACGGAAGCTTGTTCGTTCTAGATTCAGTTCTGCTCATTCTGTAAAAGTGCGGCTTCGCTAGTGTTAGCAGCAGGAAGTGATTAGAAACAGAGGTTTGTCTCGCAATTAGATGCTAATCCACTAGTTAATTATGCTAGTTAATTAGCATTAGCAGGCTAACATAGTCCTTTAGAAATGGCGGTTAGTTTTTCTTCTAATGGATCCCTAATTAGGGATACTGAACTAATTTTTGTTGTTAAGGCTGGATCTTAGCAAGCGGCACCAGCAACGACTGAGGATTTGAAAGCGTCCTTTGGACTATTTTTATATCTTCACTTCTTTAGAAATGATTAATAAACCATTAATCTTGAACTAATGTTTACTGGTGTATTTAACGTTCACGCACCGGCCGCCCAGAGGAGGATGGGGTTCGCTTACGAGTCCTGGTTCCTCTCAAGGTTTCTTCCTGCTAGAGGGAGTTTTTCCTTGCCGCTTGTTGGGTTGGGGGTTTGGGCCGGTTATATATAAAGCGCTTTGTGACAATAACTGTTATTTCGAGCGCTATATAAATAAAAATTGAATAAGCATTATTAAGGGATTTTAAGTTTGGTCTAAATGCTAGTTCCACTAGAATTCCATAGTCAGTTGGTAGTAGGTGGCATTAGTGAGCCACAGAACTCCATTAGAACCCATGAAGGTTGGTGTTCCTTCTGGAAGTACTTCCAGAAAAATCATGCGACATTATCCTGGAGTTACTTAATTGACATAATGAACCCGAAACACTTTCCCTCGTCAAAAGAAAGCTCTCGTTTTTCAAACGACCTTCACAAAGCCACTACAACAAACCCCTAATCCCACTAAATCCCCTTTTACAGCGCCGCTTCACGAGCACTCTCTGCCTCCACGAGTCTCCAAACTTTCCCCTTTGCCCCGGCTCTCCCCTTTTTTCCCTCTTTCCCCATTTCGCATTCGTCACCGAGGTGGTGGTGGTGGGGGGGGGGGAGAGGGCGGTGGGCGACACGGTTCAGACGAGCCTTTCCTTTCCTCTTCCATCAGCCTTCTCCCCACACTGCCATCTGCAATCAGATTGTTAGCATGTCAACTCAATCTGCCAGGGCTCCCTTGAGTGCTGCTCTCTCAAGCGTGAGGAGCCTTCCCCCGGCAATGACGACGGCGACGACCGACGTCCCTTAACAACACCTAGTCACTCACTCTGCTGCGCTCATCTGAATGGGTGGGAGGGAGAGAGTGAGTGAGGGAGTGAGGGAGGCACTGGCTCGGGGTGGAGGTGGTAGTGATGGTGGTCTACTAGGAGGTGGCGGGAAAAGAGAAAGGGGGATGGGCGGAAGCTAACCCTCAACACCCGAGCACGTCGACCGGACTTCTCAGCCACACTCGCTGACCCGAGAAGCACCCGCCATCAAAAGGGACGAGCCGAAGGGCAAGGAAAGGATCCTTTCCATGCCGACCTGACCTCTCTGCTCTGGTCTCGAGCCAAGCAAACGGCTCCGAAGGGATGAGATTTAAAAAAAAAAAAAAAGGCAGAGGAGCAGAAACCTGGACGAGGATCCACTTCAATGCTGTCAATGCAGTAAGGGATGCTGACCACTAGATGACACCATGATAGCATGGAATTATATTGATTTATTAAAACTAAATCAAATGAACGCAGGCCTGAGAAATAAAGGGACGGGACGGTCGTTCCTCTGGAGGATCAAGACATTTTTTGGTTTAAACTCAGCAGCGACGGCGAAGGGCCTAAACATTTCTTCCCCCTCGTCTCGGTGGCATCCCTGAAGCTTTTTTCCAGAGTCAAAATCCGCAATTAAGAGGGAGCGGGAGATTGCGATGTGTGTGTATGTGTGTGTGTGTTTTTAGAAATGAATTTTGCAGTTCACATCATCTTTCAGCTGCCAGGGAAGAGATTAGAGAGCATATGCACTCACTTTATTATTGGGTGCACTTAAGTGGAGTGTTCCAAAGCATATAATTACCTTGTAGGCTTCTGGCCCTGAAGTATACGTGGAGAGAGATGCTGTGTATTCATGAGACATGGGGACCACTAGCACGGGGCTGAAGCGGCCCACTCTTGCCATCCCTTCACCCTCCATTGTGTTTTACCCCCGTTGCCATGGGAATAAATTGAATAAAATTTCAGACATTGTGGGCCAGGTGGGAATTTCATACCACTGTCCTCTATTTTCCTTTATTTTAAGCTCATATGATGCTATAAAAACTAGAGCCATGCACAACCCGATGTTTTAGTTTGGTCTGATGGGGTATTTTTATGTGTGTGTTCATCACGAACACCCAGCTAATAGAGAACTGCAAAGGTTTTTATCAAAATTCATCTCATTTAGGTATAAAATTTGCCTTTTGAAATGTTTTATTTTTATATATATAAATAATACACAATCTGTACATGAATGAATACAAATGATCTCCACTTGATATTGATTAGAGCATTTTTTTTTTCATTTTAACCAATAATCTTTATTATTTATTTTTACAGATTTTATACCCTGCGTTATATTTATAGCTGTATAAACAGTTTTCACGTTTTTAAATTGTAGGTGCTGTTATCGTGACAAAGTTTGGGCCCAAAATGAATGTACTAATTAACAATTTGGTCAACAAAATTAATCTAATAATCAGAATTTAATTATCGAGTGACAATCTTCAACTTGCCATAAGTTGACATGATTTCAGTTTTTTGTAAATACTATAATTGAATAAGGAAAAGCTATTTAAAAATAAATCAATTTGATCAATGATCAATTTATCAGGCACTTTTTGAACACTGCGGTCCTCTCTGCAGGTGACAACACCACTGCGACTGTTCCCTTAGCTTACAGTTTTATTGTGTGGTGCAGTGGTGTTAGGAACGTGGATATTTTTCTTCCGGCGAGTGTGTGCTGATACGACCGATACGCACCTGCGTGGTGAATCATTCTATTCCCCCTAACTGACAGGTAGCACACCGCCGTTAAGTCAGAAAGCTACGAGTAATTGCCCACCTCCAGTCTTCTCACAGACTTTCAAAAAATAACAATGAGAGATCTTTTGTCACTAAAACCCGCCGTAGCGTCACCTATATGATGGGGGGTTAATTTTTCGTCGCCCTAAAAAATACCCAGTAGGTAAAAGGTTAACTCTAACAAATTCACCAGTTGGGGTGGGAAATTAAACTGCAGTATTTATGCAGAGAAGCCTGCGTATCCAGAGTACTTCAACATTTAAGCCCCCCACCCCACCTCCCCCGACCAACCCCCCCACCTCCCAGTTCATTTCATTCTCTGAAGCTCGGCATAAAGCAATCCATTAGTGTCAGCTTTGTCGGAGATTTTAAGTGGACACCTGTCCATTAAGAAAAGCATTTTAGCGCACAGCTCATCTCAAAAATGATTTTGGCCCGAATTAAATTCAGCCCAAATGTAATGGAATTCGTAGTTTGAGCCTTTTGGGGAGGGTTTTTTTTGTTTCATTTTTAGGGACGTCTTAAAACAATGTTTTTTTTTGCCCTCTTCGTTTTCTACGTTTCATCCAATATTCATTTGCTGAACCTCCTGCGATCTGTGGTGTACACACCAGGTGTGTATCCAGGCGATCTCTGGGTGTAGTTATCTTTCGCTCGAGACCCCCGGCCTGTGCTCCAAGCGGGTTAGAGCCAAGTGATGTGTTACTATGGTAACATAACAATCAAGAGCTGGAGCTTGCTTCCAGGAACTGGACAAAAAAAAAAAACTGGACTTTTACCAAGTCGACCCGAGAGTTGTGCAATCTGCTGGGTTTCAAACTGGGGGCCAGAGACCCGGTGATGGGGCCACGGCAAAATGCAGAAAAATCATGTATAAGTACAGCATCAAACAGAATTCTGTATCGGCTCATATTTTTAAAGCACAGTATGGGCAATGAAGTATAAAATGTAAATATTTTATTAGTCAGGGTCTTAAGCTGTGAATCAAATATTTTGAAGGCTGAAACGTCTCACCTTAATGCAAATTGGAATGCCATATTAGTAATATTATTGCTATTAATTTTGGATCACTAAAAAACTAACACATAAGCCACAATACAGCATTAACTGTAAGCGATAAAAGTAGCATTATTGATAAAAACACCGTGGAACTATGACGTAAAGTCACTAATATGGCATTAATTCTGACTGGACTAAAAATATTTCCGTTTGAAGTTTTAATAAAGTAGCAGTATTGTTTTTTTTTAAATAATAATAATAAAAGGCGACAAAACTCTATACGAAAGAAGTTCAAATATATAACGACAAAACAGTATCAGAAGTTGAAGTTGAAAATCTCTAGCTTAAAAAGTAGCAATATTAGTTAAAAGGGATTATTATGTTGAATGAATTTATAAGGAATCATTAATGAAAGATGTTCTACGACTCCCTTCCTTAAATAATTAAAAAAGAATAAAAACGTTACACAAAGTCAATAATATGCCATTCATGTTGAATTTTAAAAATGTTTAAAATTTTAAAAATGTAACAAAAAAGTGTTCAAGTTGAATAAACTACGAGTAGCTCCTTAATAAACTACAAACTACTTAAGTTTAAAAATGTAACAAAAAAGTGTTCAAGTTGAATAAACTACGAGTCGCTCCTTTTAAGCGCAGAAACAAAGCTTTCTAACTGTAATACGTGTAACACAAAGTTATGAATACTGCTTTAAAGCCTCTTCTTAACTTAACTTAAGTGCAGCTGGGAAAGAAGTGAAAATACGGTCACTAATCCTGCCTTAAACGTTAGGAACGGAGCAGCATTGCTGATTAAGGAACACTATCCTCTCACTTGTGAAAAGAGGCATTTGAAATGTAGAATCAGAAACAGATACGTTTGCCAAGCAGCTGAAAAAAACATACAAGGAATCAGTTCCTGGACGTTAGTGTCTCTCTGTGGGTCCACTACGGGTCCATGAGTATAAATACAGACCAATCAGTATGCACTACAATGAGTACTAAACAATGGACACTACACTGTCCAGTACAAAATATACAGTAGAATATACTATCAACAAATACTATGCTGTATATTTCATATTGTATATTCTGCTGTATATTTTTTACTCTACATCTACTATATATTACATATTACATACTGTCCTATATATTCTATGAATTTCATATTGTATATTTGACTATTTTGTATTGTATATTCTACTATATATTTCAATTATATGGTACATTTTATACTCTACTGTATATTTCGTGTCGTATATTTTGTATTGTTTATTCCACAGTATTTTTGAATTGTATTGAATTTTATCGTGTATATTCTACTGTGTATTTCATGTTGTGTATTCTACTGTGTAATTAAAATTGCGTACTATATTATGCAGTATATTCTACTGTATATTTTTGAGTCATGTTTTGCATTGTACAGTACTGTGCAAAAGTTTGAGGCAGGTGTGAAAAAATGCTGTAAACAAAGAATGCTTTCAAAAATGGAAGTGTTAATCATTTATGTTCATCGATCAGCAAAATGCAGTGAATGAACAAAAGAGAAATCTAAATCAAATCAATATTTGGTGTGACCACCCTTTGCCTTCAAAACAGCATCAGTTCTTCTAGGTTCACTTGCACACAGTTCTTGAAGGAACTCGGCTGGTAGGTTGTTCCAAACATCTTGGAGAACTAACCACAGATCTATAATCCTGTAATCCTACAAAATAATATAATGACTACAAAATAATATAATGACTATAATCCTACAAAATCCCTGACTTTGTGCAAGTGTACCTATGAGAACTGATGCTGGTTTGAAGGCCAAAGGTAGTAACACCAAATATGGATTTGATTAAGATTTTTCTGTTGTTCGCTCACTTTGCATTTTGTAAATTGATAAAAATAAACAATCATTATTTATATTTCTGAAAGCATTCTTTGTTTACAGTATTTTTTCACACCTGCCTAAAACTTTTGCACAGCACTGTATATTCAATTATATATTTCATAATGTATACTCCATGTTATGTTTCTTAGTGTATATTCTACTGTATGTTTCATGTGTGTTTAATATTGTATACTATATTATATACTCTACTGTATAGTTTGCATTGGATGCTCCACTGTATGTTTCATACTGTACTAATATTCTACTGTTTATTTCATACTGTGTACACTATATAGAGCCTATAGTACAAGTTAAACAGCGTTCTAACCGATTCGACCTTGGCTAAAGTGAACTCAGCATGGAGAAGTCGTGAACCTGACTCGAGAAGTCGCACAAAGGTCGTTGTTCAAGAGCGGCTTCTCCAACGTTCAACAGAGACAACAACTGCAGTTGTGTGTGGCACCTTAGGTGCATCTCCTCATTTCCATTGTCGTAGGTTTCGGGTTACGAAGTTGGGGGATGTGGGGGGGGATCAGGCAGGACAGAAGTGTCAGTGATAAGATCAAAAAGAGGGAGGTGTGTGTGTGTGTGTGTGTGGAGGGGAAAGAGGCTCCTGATTCCTCATTACCAGGCCAGATGAGGAGGCACTCTCCTCCGGCACATTACAGCAATGAGATTTAGGGACGAGCAGCGCCCAGCCTGCGAGAAAAAAAAAAAACCCACAAAGGGGATAAACCTCGCAAGCAGGCCCGGCTCGGCTCATCTCCACTCAAATTAATTAGAGCTTTCTGTAACACAGCCCTAGATTTAGCAAGGCTGGAGAGAGAGAGACACAGAGAGAGAGAACTGGTTTGTTTGTACGTCCAATGTCGGCTGTGACAATTACTCAGCAATTTATTTTTGAACAGTTTATTCCGTTTGTGAAGACTGGTCGAATCAGGTCGTTATCATTTGTAAAAACCTATTTTTTAACAAGATGCATCCAAAACTGAGAAGGTATGGCGTGTTGGATAAAAAGAAGGAGCTTCATTTACCAAAAAAAACACCGGTGAATGTCAGAATCTGTGATTTTTTTTTAAATAATTGGTTGAGACCAAGAAAGTACACAAAATTTGCCTTAATGTCAAATGCTTGTTTGGTCAAAAGTAGCAAAGAATGGGGAGAAGAAAGGGAAATGACTTCAGGCAAGGAAGCCGATGACAGCTTTTCACACGCCGATCTTCCTCTTCAATCTTTGTTTCGTCCCACAATGCGCTTTGTCATGACAGACAACAAACAGCAAACATGGACAAATGGGTCTAAACAGATTTTGAAAAAAATCGCCTTAAATTAGGCGTCCTGTGGGTCAGAAAAATGAGGAAATAACTTGTCTCTGGTGCAGAAATATCATTTGGTTTCCTCTGCCAAAATAAATGCACGTCATATGTAGATGAGGCACTCAGACTACGGCAGTCACTTTCCAAATTCACTTTCTATTAGGTCAAATTCCGCCGCGGCGGATAACTGGCAACGCGGAATTGTTACCCCCAAAGCAGGCATAACACAATCAAGCCTTGTGAAAGGAAGAGAAAGACGAGTCAATTCAGTTAGCTGTCAGGCCGCTCCTGTTGGGCCCATTTCGATAAGTGAATGTTTTAGGGCAAGTATTCCGACTTTCAATGAGCGGATTTCGGGAGAAGAAAACACTGCCTCATTTGTTAAAGGGAGAGGGCTTGGATTTCGCGCTCGGAAAACAGTTCGACTATGAGCTATTTAAATCCGCGATTACGGGCCGGACAATCAGGGGAGGGAGGGGCGAAAACGCGAAAAGCATCCCGTAATGAAAATGCAACGTTGGGAAATTTCGGGGCGCGCGCATTCATCAGGGGAAAAGACCTCCTCTCTGACGTTTCGGCCCACGAGCGTGGAGAAAGGAGGCAGTTTGTAATGTGTACAGAATCGCCTTTTCTTCTGCCTTGTAGTAGTACTTAAGTGTCATGTTGAGCCCGAGGCGAAGGAGACACTCAATGACCTGTCCTGGCTGGATTTTTTTGTGTGTGTGCGTTTACTGTATTCTCTTCAATAAGCGCTGCTGAATCCCATCTCTTATCAGTGCATAAAGTCTAACAGATTGCCGACTCGAATTTCCCCTTCCAGCCAATGTTGGGTTTTGTCCTTTGTCCGCCTTGACAATGGTTTCCACATACTCTACAGCTTGGGTTTCTTGTCTTCTTTATTTGTGGGGTATCACCGTCTGCGCAGGTAACAGCTATTTGCACAACGCAGGGAGCGGGGAGCGGGGAGCGAAGAGGCTCCTTCTGGGGAAGACGGGGCTCGGGATGCCAAAGCTTCTTAACCGCTCGCTCCGGTTTTGCGGAATTGAAGATTTGAGATTCTTTACTTGCCATGTAAACGGTTATATTAGCACGTAAACGTAAACCTGGTTCACTCCTTAAACTACGGCAGTAAATTTCAGCGATCGCTGAAATTGAACGCTGATCAACAAATAATTTCGGGGCTACGGCTTGTGAGGGAGAACGTCGTCTCTGCAGGCAAACGTGCAAGGCATCCAAGTGGTCGTATAACAAGGTGGCAGTGAGAAGAAAACTGAAAATTGAATATACCCGGCTTGCTCCACGTGCGATGTAGTAAATGACTATATCGTGAATATCGAGTACAAATCCTCACGTTAATCTTAACGTTAAACAGCATGGGCATCACTTCCGCGCTTCGCTTCTCCGCCCTCTCAACGAGGAGCGCTTACTCCCCCACCCATCCAGAAATCTCTCCTAGCGCACCATTACGGGCTTTGTTTTTCTCCCGTGAAAGTGAAGACTGGCGTTGGCGTCGGCGCATCAGTTGTCGGACTGGGGCAGTGCTTAGCGTTAGCATTTCTCTACACACCGGAGCTGCAAGATGGCGGCGAGCAGCTTTTACGCGATCGCCCGCTGTTAATTCTGCGCACAAAAACAGAAGTAAATGCGTAAACGTGCATAAATGACATTCTTCGTCATGTAAACGCTCTGGGCGTGGGCGTTCGCGACTCGACCGCGATGCGGAACGCCCTCACCACTAAAAAAACGCTCCAGTTCAGGCAAATCTTAGCCATATTTTAGCTGATAAATAACAACAACCGGCGTTCTACTCACAATACAGATATTTACTCTATATTATTTCAGATGCGCATCCATTGGATTGGCGCAAGGGATTGTGGGAAAAGGAGTTCGCTCGCATAAAGAGAAAATATTGAGATATATGTGTGCATCGCGATATAGCTCCAAAATATTGGGATATCATTTTTAGGCCATATCACCCAGCCCTTGTAAGAAAATCAGTATTTTATACACTAGAAATTTAAGCACATAATTTTTACTAAAAGTAATCAATTAGATTTAATTAAAGACGGTTAACAATAGTTAGGAAAATGCTGATTGCCAGAGAAATGTTGCACTGACACTGAAAGTTGCACTAAAATGAAAATTGTTGCGGCTTTGTGACACCCTTATCACAAAATCAAGGGGGAAAAATATTCGCCGAGTCATCCCATCTATTTAAATTCAAATTACACATTTATAGTCCTTTAACATCTGACTTTGCTTTAATGAAAATGAAAATAATAAAAAAATACATAATAATCAGCTAAAACTGCCAACGTCCCCTTTTTTTTTTTTTTTTTTACATGACTCGGTATTAAAAAAGTAAGCTGACTCAGACTTTAAACGGCCAGCACTTTTCCTAATGTAATAGCCGACGGCCTCCCCTGCTTCTGGCTCTCGTTCTCACCCGCCGTGCCCTTAGTAAATTCGAACAAGGGCGGCGTCTTTCCCCGTCCCCTCTGCACCTCACCTCCCCCCTTCCCCGTGCGCTTTTAGCACAGACCTCCACCGAGAAGTCAGATCCAGCGACAAAGCAGTACTGCTTACAAGCAGTGTGGGGTGCTACAACGTTAGACTGAACTGACTCCAGGAGGAGTTTTGGAACCAGGGACTTGGATTCAGAACGGATATTTGAATATGACGCATTCTAGAACTGTTACAGAACGTAGTATAGGGACTTCCATTCAGCTACAATGCCTTTAAAAAATTCAGCAGAGAAATGAAGTTAAAGTCCAAGTTGCGGAAAAATTTGCTATTTTGTTTCCCTTTATAATGAATCTTTAACAATTAATTAAAATGAAGGGTTTTTATTAACCATTAATCACTTATTTTTGAAGGTAAATGTGAGGCGTTTTTATCACACGTTTCCTGCGTCTTCTAAATGTAACAAGGAAGTAAGTTCACCAACGTATGCTCAACGTTTTGCGGGAAACGACAATGATTGGTCAAAAATTGCGGCGGTCATTGGTCAAAATTGTACAGTAGCAATGAATTTGCGAGGACTGGCTGAATATGCGTTAACAGTTGCGATCGCAACATCGCAACATCCTGGAAGGTCCCCCAAAAATCTTCCCGGCCCACCTTGTTACTAAGAGCCGGATCCGGCCCTGATATTATATAGTATTAATTAATATTAAGATATTTTACACATTTTAACATACTGATCGTGTTCCATGTGTGTTTTTGCCAAACACTAACTTATGGGTTGTCTTTCTGGGGTTTTCTTTTTACAGATGTTGCCCTAAAGTCTCAAACCCTTTTTAGAAGGAACTGACGGAGCATTTACCTGTTCTAACAAAGAACAACTGACACAAGCTTTCAATCCAACTTGCAAACAATTCTGCAGTTTCAGAACACGTCAAGAATCCGACTTTTTAAGGAACTTTATTAAGAACACATTTAAGAAATAACAAAGATGATATTGGTAAATGAGGCCCATTGTCATCGCTCTAAACGACAACTGGTCAAAACCAATCCAGTTTAAATAAGAAAGCAAAGAGTAAAACTCCATCAAAATACAAATTAGACCAATGCTTCTGCAAACGAGGGTAAAAATGACAACAGCCTTACTCCTTTACGCATAAGCCGACAGCCTGCACGATAGTCTTGTTGGTGGAACCGTGGTCCGAGGGAGTCTATAATTGCTGTGCAAACGGATTCACCATGCAGGGCGTCCACGAGACGTGCGAGTTGACCTTCGGGTCAGTTCTGAGCTTTGCTGGGGGTCAAAGGGAGGGAGTCTGGTTGATACTGAAGGATAAGACCACCCCAAAAAAAGAAGCAGCGCATGTTAAAACAAACGATGATTGTCGAGGAATGTGGTGGGGTTGTAGATTATGTCTATAAAAGGACGGTGGTATTTGAAAAGGGTTTTAACTGCATTTTAGGGACTAAAATTGCATATGACATTGAAAAAGTGTACTTTTGAAATCTGGAAACATACTGGACACAATGGGTTGGTTTCCTGCTCATGGATTAAGCCTAGTCTTGGACTAAGTTGTAATACCAATGGAGATTTAACTATTCAAACTCAGAACTAGTCTAGGACTAAACTTAATCCTAGACTGGAAACTGGCCCAATAAGGTGGACGCTCAGTGTGCTTGCATTGCCTTATAAGCCGTGGTGGTCAAGAAGGGGAAACTCCAACTCGATGACTTTCGAGAACTCTAACAATATCAGGAAGGAACAAACACAACTGCAACTAACAGACATTGTCTTGGGAAAACCCAGTGCATAAGTCAGGATACCTTTTGGAATTCAGGGAATGCCTCATTTTTAACTTAGAAAAAAAAAGTGCATGTGCCAAAACGCCAAAATTCTGCAACGCTGCATTAAGATGATCTTTATTTTTCTGCTGCTGTAATACATATATTTTGCCACTCAGACGCACATCTGTGCTGCTTTATTTGCACATATGAAATTTGTTGTACTTCTAAAACACATTTCATAGTCATATCCATACATGCATATCATCGTCATAAATTAATAAAGCCTCTTTTGCACACTGCCATGATCCAACCCAACTTCCTGTTTTTATTTGTCTTCAATTTTATTAATTAACCACTTCCTAAAAGTGGTTCTGACACTCTTGCGGGATTTTCATGTGACGCAAAAAGCTTCTGAATCCTGAATATTAAGTTAAAATGTGGGTGCATTTTGCAGAACACCGACTTGCGCTATCCACCATGCCAAATAAAACCCACACAATTTACACAAGTGCCTATCTGTCACAGTCAAAACATTACCTGATAAAGGTAATTACCTGGAAGTCTCAGTCATCTAGGTCATTACTAGCTGAGGAAGTCAGACCCTGCCGTGGAAAAACACAGGGCCAGCCCTTTTCCAACAGGAGAAAATACATGTTGGACTTGGAGGTGATTCTGTCACTTCCATTAAAAACACAACAAAACGAAAACCTCAGACACAATTTAACGCAAATCAGACCCTCCAGAATTTGGCAATGTTGCGATCGCAACTATTAACGCAAATTCAGCCAATCCCCGCAACTTCATTACTACATGCAATTTTGACCAATTACCGCAACTTTTCCGCAATTTTAGAAGACGCAGGAAATGTGTGTGATAAAAGCGCCTCACTTTTCCCTTCAAAAATGAGTAAATGAGTTATTTTTGACTCATGGCTCAAGGTTTTGTGGGAAACGACAACGATTGGTCAAATATTGCGGAAAAGTTGTGGTAATTGGTCAAAATTGCATGTGGTAATGAATTTGCAGCGATTGGTTGAATTTGCGTTGATCGTCGCGATCGCAACATCGCGAAACCCTGCAGGGTGTGACATATGCCGAAGAACTACACATTAAATGTGTGTGAATCCAGGAGCCGCATTCCTGCTTTTAAGGTCCTGCTTCTTTAGTTGAAGTTTGGGGAGGAGCGGGGGTGTGATGGTGGTGGTGGTGGAGGGGGGTGTAATAAAATCTTATCTCCAGCTTTCACTCTGGACATCTCGGCTTTTAACCGCCGTCTCCGGGGCACTTTAAGTGTCTGTTTGTGTCCATGGCCTCCGAACGTGAGACCTTATTTGCTTAGCACAAGCACAAATCGATAAAAAGCCAAATACCATGTGGAAGGTCTCTGGTGAGATCAAAGATGGAACGGGGATGGAGACAAAATGCACGGGCCGTATCATATGGGAGGTGTAAAGGACACTAATAAGCGTGGAAGAGGGGGGAGATCGTGCGATACCAAATACTCATGAACACACACACACTCACTCACTCACACACACATATGCATGATTTGGTATTTAGACAGGGAGGCAATATTGGTAATTAATGCAATCAATTCATGATTCCGTACATCTTTACACAGTTTTTCTATTTCATAAATTAGGGTAATTGTAAAAATTAATATAGTCGCAAGCGGCAAGGAGCGGGGTCCAAGCAAAAGTTGCAAAAAGCAGGACGAGAGCGTCGGCACTGATTATTCAGCATTTTTAGCGCCCCTATTGTTCAGATAGCAGCATTGCATAATACGCACCTCAGTGAATCAGGCTGCATAAATTGATGTAACATTTTAGAGATCGCAGAGGATAAAACGCATTTTCCTTTGCTGTAGCACCAATTATAATCCGATCACTACATTTTTTCAGCTTGTGCCGAGATGCTACTTTTCAGCTTTCTGCGACATACGGTTCAAGCTGCGTAATCCGTTTTTTAGGACAGGACCCCCTTGGATCCCTAATGATTACATTTAATTCTCAGAGGAATGTTGTTCTGTAGGTAATGATTAAATAAAGACTGAAAGCCATAAGCGTCATCACATGCCGTTTCCTCATTGAGACGATTTGCCAGACCTTCACTACAGCCATTTGTCACTTACTGAAGAAAAACTCAGCGTACTTGCGAGTGTGGCAATATAACAGCTACACGACATGTTATCACTAAAGACATCTTTCCTTGTTTGCTCTAATGTCTTGACGCTCCAACTTTATGGTCGTAGGAGGTTCAGCTCTCATTAAGGACAGCCAGCATGCACTGTTTACTGCTGATGTTATCTCCCAATTATACAGCGGGAGGCTCAGATCTTTGGTAATCGTTACAGAAAGCTGCTACACTTTCGTCCATTTACTACTAAAGTATAGACGATGTGACCAACAGCAAGCCACGTCCAGTTCCTCTCCTTACACCGGCGCTTTTGGAGGAACGTTAATGCAAATTAATCAACAGGTGCCAGTCTTTCGTGGCCGTCAAAGATCGTTCGTCAGGTGATTAGTTTCCCGTGTTTTGTCTTACTCCCAAGTATAATGAAGAGGGGAAATGAGCCGTGAAGTTATGAGCGATGGCTGAATGTCTACGCGCCCGCGACAGTGTGTGACACAATGCGAATTTTAGCGTCTAATCAGCACGGCGTTTAAAACGACTAATTACCTTCCCGTGCCTCCTTAACGAGGTGTTGATAAACACGTGGGATAAAGCGTCGAGGCGCACAGACAGCAGGGGCTGACTGTTTCCCGTCGCTTATCTCCAATACAAGGACAAAGGGTAATTACAAACTGTTGTGTCACAGAAAAGCAAACAAGGCTGCGTATAAGATGCGGAGAGTGCGGCTCTGACAAAATGCTGCCTTGGTGAGCGGTGTGTGAAAAACTGCCGTCCTTTCCTTGTTTCTCGCTGCACTTCATATTATCGTGTTTATGTGGCATTCGTCGAAAGCTTAAAGCAAATAACAAGCGAGATGAACGCGTACTTGACCAGCTTTACGCTCCCTAATCAAAACCTGAGTGCCACTGTCTACTTATTTTACGTGGAAATTGTTATGAGAATTTTTACCAGTTGGGTCATGCTTGTTTCCTCAAAAAGCTTTTAAATCGAGGATATGGCCACAAAAATGCAGCAGCAAAATGAAATATGCAAAACATTTTCCATCGCCCTTGGTAAGACAGAACTGGATAAAATACCAGTGCTAATTGGCTGCAGCTGGACTAGACTGCGTTGGCAAACAATGTCCACAGAATCTGGAAGTGACGGTCTCCCCAAACGCCCACCCCTGCGCATGAGTTTCACTTCTTCTGTTCTTTGGACGTCCATTCGGGTCTGTTCTGCCTCTACACACACTGTACGTTTTACAAAAAATGGTCAATTGTGTTAGTATTCATTTACGAATGTCAGAAATCGTGTGCTTAAACGAGCCGTTTAGATTTCTCCCCTACTTCTACGTCACAGTAGACGAGATTTGAGTAAGCTCCACCCTCCTGTCTGAGAAGCTCCGCCCACCAGGTAGAACTGCTAGCGCTTCCTGATCCGCCATGTTTTCTTGCCAGCGCTAGTGTAGGAATCGCAATGAAGACCTCTACCGGCGGAGTGTTGTGTGGCTGTATGGATGGTCTGTTAGAAGCAGCCATGCCGATTATTTTCACGTGAGGTAAACTCTCGCCGCGCTGTCTTCACCCCAGTTCCGGAGTGGGGTCATGTGTGGGCAGCAGCGGCTCATTTACATTTAGAAATACTAATGAGGAACAGCCTGTTCTGAAAGGGACTGAAATAGAGGAGTAAACAGCAGGCGAAAATGTCTAATCTGAGAGGGATTTTCAGCAAACTGCTTCAGATACGTGTTTAGTGGAGCTCACAGGCTGTTTTAACTAATACGGTCACGCTCTCATTTGTGACCCTCCACGGCAAAACCAGTCGCTTGTCGCAACGGAGGTTTCCGAGAAAAACGAGAGTTTATGTTGCGTGGGGCAAAATTGGATTTGTTGTTTTTAGTGTTTTGAAACAGTGGAAGGTCTATACTGTACTGTTGTGAATAAATTTGGCTGAAAAACTTACCCTTTCCATCCTAAAAACGTGACTTTCTTGAGGTGAGGAATTCAATTCCAGCAGAATGTTAAAAGTTTCTGTTTTGACCGCTCTACTTCAATATTTACGGTAAATCCACTGGTTGACTAGCGTGAAGATATTTCTCCGGAATCCATCTTCGTCTCCCGAGTTCAGTTAACCTAACGCAGGTAGGCTATCCGTGTGGCTGTGAATGCAGCGTAGGCTACCGTAAATGCAAACGTAGCCGCGACCGCACCAAGCGTCTGTGAGTGCTACGGCGATAGTCAACTTCAAAGGCAGATTTCTCCGTTTCTCACTTGGCGTGACAGGAGAAACCCGACTCCTTTGAACGTTGATATCTCAGTCATATGTCGTCCGATTCATTCCATATAGGTATCGTTTTGAAGCTTGTTTTATGCCCTTTCATGAAAAGATAACTCAATTTTGAAAATTTGCGACAAGCGACTGGTTTTGCCGTGCAGAGTCACATTTAAGGTTCTTGAAGACATTTCACTTCTTGTTCTTCAGTCTTCAAGAACCTTAAACGAAGTCCAGAGTGCCTTTCGATTCAAGCTCTCAAGATTAGCACTGAACCTACACACGTACTGTTGAATAACTGCTGTTATTTATGAAATGAACTCCTCTAGTTGCTAGACTAAACACCACAGCGACCAGCTCGTGGCAAAAAGCACAGAGTCACATTTGAAGTGTCCTTCGAGCATAATTCTTCGGGAGCGTTGTGTCCCTGTTGACAATAACACAGACCAGTTCTTGGCTTCTGTCTGCCACGGCGAAATAATTGTTTTCTTCCCGGGTTTAGTGGCATGGGCCCAGCGAGCCACAACTCATCATCAAAGCTGGAGGAAGTGCTTCATCCCACTGAAGGCCCCATTAAGGCTGAAGTGGAACCCCCCACATTTTATTGGCTTTTTAGCCTTTTCGACAGGAGCTTCCATTAACACTGATGGCACTCCATAGCCTGTCTCTCCCAGCCTCTCCCCAGCGCATCACATGGAAGTCATCAAACCATCTGCTTCAAATGGAGTCCAAAGTAGCGGCGGGGAAAAGTTGCCGGCTACGTCTCGGTGGGGATGTTTGGAAGGGGACGATATTTTGGCCATTAGCATTCTTCAGGGGGGAGTCTTCAGTTTGGAGGAGGGCGAACAGTAAAAATGAGAGACGGTAACTCAAAAATGGCCACAGTGGATTTGTCTGTTGATTTCGAATCGTGGCATACGGACAGCGTCCCACAAATTCAGGAAATTGTATTTGTCACATACAGTTCTAAAAGTGAAATGCCCCGAATCAGCCAGGAGAACATCGTTCATAGGCAGTCTTCATATGGAATAAGACTGTGAAAATCAAAGGTGCTCCCCAAAATTCAAAAGAAATTCAAGATTCTTAGTCAACTGTGTCCTGAATCGGCATGAGAGTGTGTAATAGGTTAATTAAATTAAGAGAATTATCATTATATGTCGAATATAATTAATTTATGTTTACAGACTGACGATACCATATTTGCACGTCTTACTGGACATTATTGTACACCGCTACAGATCATATGCACTTCCAATGCAAAAAAGAATTCCAGAACCATGTACAGTACTGTGTGAAAGTTTTAGGCAGGTGTGAAAAAATGCTGTAAACAAAGAATGCTTTCAGAAATATAAATAATGATTCTTTATTTTTATCAATTTACAAAATGCAAAGTGAGCGAACAAAAGAGAAATCTAAATCAAATCAATATTTGGTGTTACTACCTTTTGCCTTCAAACCAGCATCAGTTCTCATAGGTACACTTGCACACAGTCAGGGATTTTGTAGGATTATAGTCATTATATTATTTTGTAGGATTATAGGATTATAGATCTGTGGTTAGTTCTCCAAGATGTTTGGAACAACCTACCAGCCGAGTTCCTTCAAAAACTGTGTGCAAGTGTACCTAGAAGAATTGATGCTGTTTTGAAGGCAACGGGTGGTCACACCAAATATTGATTTGATTTAGATTTCTCTTTTGTTCACTCACTGCATTTTGTTGACTGATGAAAATAAATGATTAACACTTCCATTTTTCAAAGCATTCTTTGTTTACAGCATTTTTTCACACCTGCCTCAAACTTTTGCACAGTACTGTACGTGTATATACTGTAGTAGGGTTAATTTCAGGGCACACTCACCACACTTAGTACTTGTATAGCTGTATGTGTGACATCAGGAATCTTTAATCTTTTAATTTTCCAGGATCCGTGAGCACCACTACACACTCTGTGTATAGTGTAATTATGTGCGTTATCGGAATATTTGACCACGACCACCTCCTGGCCACTATCATGTATGACCCTAGCCCTTGTTTTGTTGCCTACCTGGGCATCTTCAGCCAGTTCTCCAAGTTTCCAGCCTCTTCTTTCGTCCACCATCTTTAGTTTTCTTTTGATTTTGCTTGCTGTTGTATCGACAAATCAGTGTGCTTTTGCATCACCGCGAACACCCTAAACCACAGCACCACAACGAAATGTGACCGCCCCTTTTGCCTTATTAAAAAAATGTGAGCAATTTCCACATTCATATTTCTGGGACCTTTTTTTTGCCGGATGACAACGCCATCCAAACCGACGGCTACGGCGGCGATAAAGCACCCATCTTCCTTTTCGAGCGGTCAGTCGGTTGCTGGTGTTGATTTATATATGATCAATAATTCAAAAAGTTGCTTGCTGCTTCTTCTGTTGGCCAGATGCCTCGCTCGGGCCGTGCCAGACCATGTCAGCTGCACAGTGTGTCAGACACGTTGCGCATGCAGAAATGCGACATCAATATTTCACAAATATCTGCCGCGAGCTGACGGCAAAGCGTGCCACAACTGGACGAGGCGGTGCTTTTATTGGCCCTCTTTTCTTTCTTTCGCATTTCTTTCCACGTCGCTGGCGGAGGAGGAGGAAGGCATGTATCTCCAGGTCTCTGATTGTTATCTCTTAATAAGTATGGCCGACTGAAATCTTTTCAGAGCAAATTGTAGAAGACATCTGGCGAAGCTTTTTTTTCCCCCCCCCCGCCATGCACGTAACGCTGAATGTCCCTCTCCGCCAGGTTGGCATGGCAACGTCCACCCGCTATTCAGCAGCGGTACAGTTTGAAAGGTTTAGGGCCTAGTTGAAAATCCATTTGGGCCACTACCTGTGTATTTCCACCCCCCTGCATTCTCGTGTTGAAAGTGCAGTAAATCTTACCTCCCACCAAACCCTGTGATATGAATCAATGGTACCTTTGTTCGAACAAACTAAATAATCTTTTCCATTTTTAGCCCTCCCCCCGCCCCCCAACCCAACGCCAATTATGCCCTCCAAAAAAAAAAAAACCACATAACGTACGTAGCCGCCCCTGCCGATTTCCATTTGAAAAATTACACAGTTTTAATGACTTAATATGAATAAAATGGAAAGAAATGCATTTACATCGGAAACAAACGTCACAATATTGGGGCAAAAATGCAGCGTCTCGTCGTCATTTTTCCGTCCTTGCTTTTTAACATGACATTCCACAGGAAGGTCAGGTTTTGGGGGTAATCGTATGCAAATGAATTCTTTGCAGACAGGTTTGCTTAAAAAAATTTCGTGTTTTGTTTAAATTAATGCAATAATCTGTATCGTCACCTTATACAGAATTAAAAACGTGTCTTACCAAATATACTCAAGACATAATCAAGACTGATACTGATCTAATATGTGGATCCGTATCGGTTCGACTAAGGGCCTGTGTCCACCAAACACGCTTTTTTTTTTGCGCTGAGAGCGGATTTTAAAAAAAAACCCTCAATTCCAGACGCTTCTCGGCGCTTTATTGGCGTTTCTCTCAACGCTCGTTACTGCTAACTTACAAAAACCGTCATCTGGCACTTCCACGTTCGTTCCTGTTTCACGTAAACACCGTAACGTGTTCCTTTAAGATCAGCAGTTGAGCCGACGAGATTATCTTTACTATGGAGAGAAATCGCGTCCTGGCATTAGCAGCGGCGTTTGAACTAGATACTCAGTGTTGCCAGTGGTTTGTGTGTTTTTTGTGTGTGTTTGGATTTTGTTTTTCAGATGCGGAAGTTGGTGCAACGCTATTCTACGCTACAGACGCAGCAGCTGCCCCATGAGATTTTCACTTCCTCTCCTATCCTTTCTCTATCTTTTTCAGCACTGTGTTTCTCTTCTCTTTCTCTCTCTTTTCTTTGTCCTTCTCCCTTCCCTCTCCCCCCGTCAGATTTAAGTTAATTACTGAAACAAACTAATGGAATGACATAGAAATAACTAAACAAAACAAATAAATGAATAAAGTTGTCCTCCGAAGAGAACTAGATACACGTCTTCAAGACGTAGAGACCCGGCGCGTGAGATAAACCGTGCAAGAAAACAGCTGGGAGAGTACCACAAGTTAATCATGTGATCCCTCAAGCACGACAGAATAATCTCAGACATGTATTTAGACATTTTTTTTAAAAAGTATTTTTCTCTGTTTTCTGTTTAAAAAAGGCTGTCTCGGATTTGTATCACATCGGACATGAAGAAGTGGCATCGTGCTATGGTTAAAATACACCACTGAAGATTTGTAACCTCCGTGCTGGTGTTGGACGTATAAAAACGTGTGGAAAACTATCATCTAAAACAGTACTGAGGCGTTCCAGCATGCACCCGAAATGATGGCCGGCATAATTAGCGTGATTTAGAAGGGACGTTATTGATTTTGAGAAAGGGTGGAGTACTTTGGAACACATTTCACTTTCACCTTCAGTGGGTTTTTATCAGATCCTGCACTTAAATGAATTACTACGTGAGGGAACCACTCGGGATTTGCTGCGACTTCCTTGATCTGCTTCTCTCCCCTCCAGAGTACGACCCTTTTACCGAACTACTAATCACTCCAACGTTGCCGCTTTGAAGTCTTAAAGATCCCGTAATGCCGAGATCAATATGCAAGCAGACGCGCTTCTTCATCTGAAAAAAATTAATGGAGCGCTCTGCTGCTCGCATATTAAGGAAAATGCATTAATAATCCAAAAACTCAAACCCCAATATCTTTCACTCACAGATTTTGTTCCTTTTGATTTCTGCAGAATAACTGTTGCATAATTGACCACAGTTTACTCTAAACATGGCACGACACTACTTTTTATGTCTGACACAGTCTCCGAGTCTCTTTTAATAAGAAAATACTGCTTTAAAAATGTCTGAATACATCAGTGAGATTATTCTGTTCTGCTTAAGGAAATACTTGACTTAAATACTGTCTTCCAAACTAAAACACTGTAATAATTACACACCCATATGTAGATGCTAAATTATTAATTATTAAAATTATTCCTTTAAACACAGTTGTCATTTTGTGACGGCCCCTAAGCAACGCACCACCTTACAACCAGAAATGCAGGTCACGCAATCGTACTGTTTAATTTCCTTATCGTTTTAGCGATTCACGATTATTTTGAATGTTCATAAAAAGATGTATTTACTTTTGAAATATATATTTTCTAATGGTTCATTCCCATTTCACAAATGTAGCTACATTAAATCTCTGAAGGGTTCAGTAGCACGTCCTACAAATAAAAAGATATGGTATGTAGATACAAATTTACCATTAACGGAACAATCGAGTGGGTATGGAATTTGCTAATTATGGTGACCAAATATCACCTGATCACAGATGCAACTGGTCAAGCAAACTGTGCAGACTTGGTGAAAAAGATGTTAATTTCAGCAAATAAACGTCTACATTGCCAGGTTTTAGACTAAACTTTTAGACTAATTTTAGAATAAACTTTGACAAGACTATGCCAGAAAGAAGCCTGGTTCTCTCATCTTCATCAGCTCTTTACTGTGTTTTCAACGCAGCAACATGTGCGTCATGGTTTTCTAAATCTTATGAGATACAGATCCATCTTCAAAACATTTGTAGACAGTATCAGGAGGATTGAGTATTAGTAAGAATCTTAAGCATATAGAAATATAGAAATCAATTTTGCACATGCAACGACCTACGTATCAATATTTAGGTTTCCATCAGCCTTGATTAATTCCAAACAAATGATTAGTATAAGGTGCCATCCAAAAAAATGAGGGGTGAAATCTGGGATTCGATTATTAGATGAACCATCACTACACCACTAAATAAACAATTGTGACTCCAGCCTCATCATCTTCTCAAAAATCTCTGTGCTGATGCTGATCATTGCAGAGGATTTATTGTGATATTTAAACCTCGACAAATTGTAAAATTCAACATTATCTTATGCAACAATTCCATATACCCTGAAAACATCTGCTATATATTTGTGAACAATCATCCGCGTCCAAGGGAACATAAAAAATACGCCGAAACAAGCAACAGGACTCCTGCGACTTGTGCGATGTCGAAAAACAGCCTTAATGATCAGTTCATGCTTCAAACTTGTCCACATGATTTATGCAAATAATTGGCCGTAGCATTGCTCCTAACGGGGTGTTCCACTTTTCCGCCTGCCTTTTCATCCCAGTTGCTATAGTTACCACGATCCGGCCTGTTTATTAGGGAGGAGTCATGTATAATTGATCCGCTAATGCACTGCCTCACAGTCACTGGCTGGAAGTCTTTTGTTTCCAGGTCAAATTCAGGGTCCAGATATTTACATAAAAGCATCACATTTGCTGAAACCACTCATTATTGGTAATTTCCCTTCTTATCTGCTGCTGATGACTGCGGTGTAAACACAGATTTATAAACGGTAAATATTGCCTTGCTGGGGATTTATTACATTCGGAGGGTTTTTTTGGCTTAAGATGTTTAGTGGAGGTAGTAATTGAAAACAGGCAATTGAATAAGCAATTAGTTTGCCTTCTCCCGCGAGGAAAACAATGTGCGTTACAGTGGGCCGCGCTGTGAAGAAATTGCGTTTGACAGGTACTTTTGTGTCAAATACATAATTTCAGTAAGAAAGCGGCATTTCGCTTCCCCTAAATCCTAGGGTACAGAACGGTGGTAATTAGGGGAGCAGTGATACTACTTGGCAGTGCTGCTGCTGCTGCTGCATTGGCATTTGACTCGCTATTCTGATTTTCGGAACGATTGATCTCAAAATGAAATGAATATTTTGACTGAAATATGAGCATAAAAACGGCAAAACCCTATATAGTGCTCAAATGGGTATTCACGTTTATGGAATTTGGCAGACGCTGTTATCCAGAGCGATTTGGAGTCCACCAAAAGGATCTACGGTACACTTAAATCAACAGCTGTTGCTCAACCAAGTTACTGTCGGACAGGGGCGGTAGAAGTACACGCATACTATACCCAAGTAGAAGTAAAGACTGTTGATGTTTTACAGTTCGGGTTCGTCTCCCATCCTCCCTGACCCACGGGGAGCAACGCTTGGGGACGGTGCTCATGAGTATTGGATCAGACCAGCCTTCGCTCCCCACATGCATCACCGAGCGTCGGCCTCTCATCACCCCGTCACAGGTTGACCGCTTTTGTTCAGTCCTGACTTCTGCAGAGCGGCACTTTTGTAGAGGCTTTCATCCAGGCGTCAGTCTTTGTCAGAATTTGGCCCTTGGTCAAAGTCATGCAACTCCAACACGCCAACAGCAAGGACAAAAATGTTGACTTGTTGCCTAATATTTGCCACTGTAATGATGTAATCAATCGGGACGTGCGCGAAAATTGAACAGAATCGCGATTCTTTCTGTCGATGCAAAATCAGTTCACATTTTTCAACTAACGTAATGGCGCCAGTTTACTTTTCTCCCCGACACAAGTTTTATAGGTGGTGCAATGTAGAAATCTGCCCAGATAGACAACCTTCACGTGAGCGTGAAGGAAATGCAGTCAGTATGTGTACATATGCATTACGTTTAGTAAACCACATTTGTAAGCCGATCTGCCGTAATGAGTCGGAAGTCGGCGTTCTATTTATTTAGATACGGGCCGATTATGTTGAAAAACATCAAAAATGTCGATTTCTCTTTTTTGGTCTTATATGAAAGAAAAAGTCTTCAAGATTAATCTGGTCTCCAAAAAAGAGAAATCGATATTTTTGATGTTTTTCAACATAATCGGCCCGTATCTAAATAAACAGAACGCCGTCTTCCGACTCATTACGGCAGATCGGGTCACATTTGATTCAGTGTGATGTTTTTGTTGATCTGCCACAGTCAAAATAGAAAAAATAACTCAAAACAGCAACCTGGAAACAAATTCATTCATCTATGTACTGAATCGTGAATCACTTACGAATCGTGAATCGATTTCTCTAACGTTCATATCGTATCTAAACATAAATCTTTGGAACCCGGATCCAAACTTGTGCAGAAACTTAACTAGCTGCCCTTTCCTCTATATAATGTGAAGAGATGATGAGGGATGACCATGATATTCATGAAGATCATTTTCCCGGAGGCTATGGCCAGTTGTTTGTGTGTCCGGTGCAACAGATGTGCTTTACACACTCTGCCGATCCACATCACGGTCTAAAGCCAAGCACAAAAAGAGCCCCAGTAAACCCGTATCAAGAAAGCCTCGCTCTCCCGGCACACTGCGTATGTGAAAAAGGGGCTTGTTTTTGCACTGCACAATCAAAAATGGGATGGTAAACGCCACCAAAAGAGACGAGGTTAACTGACAGAGGTCAAAATGTTAGACTCTGATTAAGATGGAGATGTGTTTGGAGCGGCTGTTTGTGGGTGGAAAGCGTGAGAGTGAGAGCTTGACGGTTAATTACAGCCGTAACCCACCTCTGTAAAAGGAGATCTGTTGACTGATCTCTTTACTTTCTGAGAGTTAAGAGGCATTCAGCGCCCTGAAGGGGGTATTTTAACCTTTTCATCACTTACTAAGACCTGGATTAGTCTGGAACGAAAGCCAATTGAAACATCTTCATTGTGTGAGACTTTGCACACACTTTAGCTCAGTGCTTCTAGGCGTTATTTGCTGAAATAAGAATTAAAAATCAAAATGCATTAAAGTTAACAGAAAAAAAAAATCATACCTTTCAGCTTTAGAGATTACATTTATTTACATTAGCATTACTACTTGGTTCTCGCAAAGTTGGAAAAGGAAATATTAAACTATCCCTTATCCCTATCATGTTCCCTCCAAGTTTGATATTAATGACAAAGTTATGCAAATTACAGGCCAACGACTTGGAAAACTGTCACTCTGACATCAGCTGTCATGTTTGCATGTATCAAATGACTTTTCATGCGAAGCGTCGAAGACAAGCACGCGCTTCTGTCTGGAAGCGCACGGCAGCGGCCTGAATATTAATTATACAAGTGAGTGGTACGTGAGTGGATAATTATAGATGGCAGATTGTGATAAATGTCTTGTAACTAAATGTAGGGTATAATGTCCTCATCTTCGGAAAACCCCAATTACCTTCATTTACATGTGGCCATTATAGTCGTGCATAATATAACGCAGTATTATTAACATTTTTAATCATTGATTTGTGGGAGGGAATATTAGATCATATTCAGAGCCCTAATCATTTCCACATTCCCAACTGGAACGTTTTTGCTCTTTTAATACGTTTTCGGTTATGAAAAAGTCATTTCAATTCATCTCTGATGAAACAAGGTCCCTAACAACACAGAATAAGCTAAGCAGACCAGTGAATACACCAATGCCCGAGTGTCATATGTCTCGTTTAATTAAAATCGTTAGACCTTCAGGAAAGATTTTGCTGTAATGCACAACAGCCACATACACCTTTTACATCTGTTAAGATTTGACATGAACCACAACGAGGATTTGATAAGAATTCGTCCAAAACGGCAGCATCTCTATGATCTGAGACAGTTGGGGAAGTCGGGGCTCTCTCTTTCGGTGAGCCTTTTTACTCTGGCGCTGTGGAAAGTGTCTTGACTTTTTGGTAACAGCTGTACTTTTTGCTACACTTTTATCCTTATCCTTTTAGATTGATCCTTTCAATTCATCTCAGGACTTAATCAGGGCACATTTCATTTCATCTAGACAAGTGAAAGGACGTGAGTGATTATTTGTCACACTGCACCACCACCAAATGTGACTCTGCATTTGACCCATCCGTGAAGGAGCAGTGGGCAGCGCCCGTGGAGCAGTGCTCGGGGACGGTACCTTGCTCATGAGTACCGCAGTGGCACCTTTACCACTGCCAGTACAAAAACGGTGTTTGGTGGACGCACGCCCTATACTGGACTGCTGCAATATTGTAGTGCTATGGCGTAGACCACATGCAATTTTTGGCCAGCATGTTTGCATGAATCCACACGAATGATCCCTAAATAACGCTATGGTACATAACCAATATGGAGGAAGTGTCAAAACTTTGTCTGACCCTTAACTACTTAATCCCTACTTTTAGACCTCAAGATTGTTGCATTTTGTGTTTTGAAAATTGAATGCCGCAAAGAATGGAGCTTCTAAGAATCTCTAAACGTTGCACGGCATTTGAATATTCTATGTCGGTTGAACAAATGTGACCCTCCACGGCAAAACCAGTCGCTTGACACAATGGAGGTTTGCGAGAAAAACGACCGTTTATGTTGCGTGGGGTAAAATTTTGGATTTTTAAATGAAACAGTGGAAGGTCTATACTGTACTGTTGTGAATGAATTTCGCTGAAAAACTTACCCTTTCCATCCTAAAAACCTGACTTTCTTGAGGTGAGGAATTCAATTCCAGCAGAATGTTAAAAGTTTCTGTTTTGACCGCTCTACTTCAATATTTACGGTAAATCCACTGGTTGACTAGCGTGAAGATATTTCTCCGGAATCCATCTTCGTCTCCCGAGTTCAGTTAACCTAACGCAGGTAGGCTATCCGTGTGGCTGTGAATGCAGCGTAGGCTACCGTAAATGCAAACGTAGCCGCGACCGCACCAAGCGTCTGTGAGTGCTACGTCGATAGTCAACTTCAAAGGCAGATTTCTCCGTTTCTCACTTGGCGTGACAGGAGAAACCTGACTCCTTTGAATGTTGATATCTCAGTCATATGTCGTCCCATTCATTCCATATAGGTATCGTTTTGAAGCTTGATTTATGCCCTTTCATGAAAACATAACTCAATTTAGAAAATTTGCGACAAGCAACTGGTTTTGCCGTGGAGGTTCACAAATGACTGTTGCTACAACACTACTATAATTTTTGCACTGCCGCTACTTATTTGCACAACCATTGAACGTTGAATGTATATATCACCGGTCACTTTCTAACTAACTGTATCTGCACAAATTATTGAAAAGTACTGCACAGACTCTAGTTTTCCACTGCTGTTATAATATCTGCACAAATTTAAATGTTAGTCAGACTGTAAGAGATACTGTTCTATTAATAGACTGGATATAGAATTTTTCATATTGAAACTGTTACTAACCTCATGTACATCCACTGTAACAGTCAATTTCCACTTTTGTAGGTAATATTGCATCCAAATGGTCTCTCTTTCTATTTCTATTTCTAGTTTAAAGTTGATATTTAACACTCCATTTCTAGTTTAAAATATATATTTTACATTTTATTTATATATTGTTTATTCTATATGCCCTGTCTGTTCTTTGTTCCCTGTTTCTTGTTGCACTGTGAAAACTGGAGCCACGTCGTCTCGTCTCTCTGTACAGTATATAGCAGAGACGACAATAAAGTTTACTTTGACTTTGATCATTTTAACAAAGGATCTGGGCAGGCCTTAAAGGACCCAGTTTGGCCACTGATGACCAATTTGGCTGGCACCAACTGAAGCTTACACCAAGATGCTATTCACTCAAACCTTACAGTCTTGGCAATGCTCAAGAGAAAGAGTAGAAGCCTATGGATGGACACTTCCTAGCCCTTCATTACATGCAATTATAGTCGAACGGCCATTGTTTACACTGATCATACGTTCTTCAGCGGCCTCACATGTTGACATGTTGCAAGGTCTGTACTTTTTAGCAATTTTCTGCCAATCAACACAATCAATGAAAAGGGTATATTTAGAGAAGAGATGTATTAGACATAAAATCAATGCCTTTCTAAGCAGCGCCTTTTCCAAGACTTTTATGCGCTTCACCCTCTGGAGTCTCTCGTTGCAGTTGCTTGGACTTAAGTTCAGAAGTTCAGCACATCATAAAGAACAATACCCTGAAAGTTGGGAAAAAACAGATTTCTCAAGGTTCGTTGGAGGTCAGGCTATGAATGGTTTCTAATAACTGGACACAGGCCGTTCCCCCCCTTCCTTATTGGAAAGGTTTAACAATAGGTGATACTTGGACACGTTGATTTTGGAGCGATGATGAAGCGTGAAGGGATGTACAGGGACACGGGATGTCCCAGAAAAGAATCCTGAGCTGATTGCGCGACAGACTGGCCTGATTGTGAACGATTTTTTTTTTTGGGCCCGGGCCCACTTGTCCATGATACACCTACAATAGAAGGTAAATACGTGGGATGAGGTGGAGATCTTGGGACTGCTGTGATGACATTATCCATCCATTTTTTTTCTGGACAAAAGCGAAAAAAAATTCGTGATTTTCTGTATTCTTGGTGAAATCATGCCATACCCACGTGACCAAATGTTCGAGAAACTTTGTGACCTGTCCTGCCATTGTTAACTTTACATGTAAATTGGTTGTAAATCAAACCTTTTTCTTTTTGTAAAGACACGTATTGAGTGAAGAACCATGAAAGCACGAAAAGGTCGATGCCGATATGTCGATAGGGACAATGCCGCTCCCTTAATACCCTGAAATGCGTCACTTGCGTCAATCGGTCAAAGTAAGTGTTGACCGATTATCTCCCGGGACAAATATCGTGGATCAGTGTTTAATTTGACCATTACCGATATTTAGTAATCACAAGGTGCGCTACTGTGGCTCCACTGCCGTCTCTTCTCTCTGTGCCGTTTGCTCTCGACTCGCTGCTTCATTTCACGTCCCTCCCACAACAGTCTCTGACTGGCTATATGTCACACTAGTAGTAGCCAATCGACGCTGAAGCCTTGTTGTCACTCACACCACTCTGAGTATGTAGCAAACTTTGCAAAGAGTAACTGCTAATTAAAGCAGATATCCAATCAGTCTGAAGATCTAGTGAATCTCAAAAATGTCAATGAAAGCTGAAGAAGACCATCCCTCAAAACTGAAATGGAGGTACATGGGTCCACAATTTCAAAAACCCTCCAAAAAACAGGCCTCTACGACAGGGCTGCAAGAAAGAACACTTTATGGTTAGATGATACCAAAAGAGACCTTTTTGGCCAGACGTAAGACAGCTCTTAAAACTACCACTGAAACGCCATAGCTGCAGTGGTGGCAGCATCATGCTATGGGACGCTTTTCATCTGCGGGATATTGGAAATTCGGTCAGAGTGAAGGGAACACGACTGGACACAAGTAAAGAACAATACTGCAGGAGAACTGCTGCTTTAAGCCTGAGGCTCAGGAGAAGATTCATCCTTTAGGGTCAACCAAATGCGTTTTTGTGCACTGAACGAGGTCAAAACCTCACTTCCAGAGTCCTTTCCCGGCACTTCTCTTAGAACTTGTTGTTGCTAAGTTTCGTCATCGGGCACTTTTGCGTTTGTTCCTATTTCATATAAAATTTGACATGATTTTTTTTTAATGAAAGATGAACGTTTTGGAACTGTCTATTCACTAACTCGTAATCCTGGTTGAGATTTTGTGGAACTATTTGAAAACTGCTGTCCAACCAGCCTCAAGTATCTCTATAAATACTGCCAAGAAGAATAATTTCTGTATAATGTGTAAAACTGGTACACACTTTGTCCCCCCAAAAAAGATCAAGGCAGTTTTTGCAGAAGAATGATTCTCTACAAAGTAGTCAAGGGTTCTGACATTGGAAACGGTGTTTCAATCAAAGATTCTTGAGCTAATATTTATTCAGGGAATAACCTGGGTGTGATAATGAAGATAAAGACAAAAACTTTGCGCATGGTGGCCAATCAGCTGCTGCAAAAACTGCTCCAGATTTACCAGGACGGCGATTCCCGAACTAAATAATCCCCACCTTACTGCTGGCCTCCTGACGTCTTCCGATTGATTTGCCCGCTTGTTGAGTGATGGCTTACAATTCAAAGCCGCTGGCCAAATTACTGTTATTGAAATGACCCGAAACAAATGATGCACGTTGGCCCTCTCTAGAAAACGCAGGTTAATTAATTTGCCAGGAAGACGCGGCGGCATCGGTAAAAATGTCCGATTCCTACTGGTGCAGCCTCCCGGGTTTGAGGGCGCTATTAAACATTCTGCGACGCCGTGAAAGAAGGGAGGGGAATTTAATTACGACCTAGACGTTAGCATCAAGTAGGACCTGAGGAATGTCATTTAGGTCAGAGTCCCATTCCTTAATCAGAAGCGCCTGGTTTCTCTCTCTTTTTTTAATCAAACCACAGAATCATTGGCCTACCCACCGGGTTATGATGTTGCTCAGCGGCCTAATCTTTTGTATTCAGATTTTATTGCCTTTTCTATCTTTAATCTGCGACGCTGTCAATCACCGCGGGGATGATTACTGCGGCATTCCGCGGGGTGTTCCGCGGAAATTAAATAGGGACGTGACATGGGTGTGACATTGAAGTTTCTACCTATTGATATACATGGATCTTACTTGGCTGACCCTGTGGATGCACACTTCCGCTGATTCGAATCCAGCCCCGTGTGTGGCTACTGAGAATCTCCTAAATAAAGTATAGGTGACCACAGAAATTTCAAGCATCAATCAGTCGCTATAACATGTATCTGTATTGCTGGCTCTCAATCGCTACCTTGCTTTAAGCTTCTCTCGTTAGTTTATACCATCGTCTATCTATCTGTCTGTCTCTCTGCCTGTCTGTTTCATCCATCTCTCGCCATCTATCTGTCTTTCCCCATCTATCTACTTATTTATGTCTTTCTCCATCTATCTATTTATCTCTCTTTCTCTGTCCATCTATCTTTCTCCATCCATCTACCCAGTCTCAGTTTGTCTCTCTGGCTGTCTATCTATCTCACTCCTCATCTGTCTATCCCTCTCTCCATTTATCAGTTTCTGTTTCCATCTATCCATCCACATCTCTCTCGTCTATCAGTCTACTCTCTCTATCCATCTTGCTCCCCATCTGTCTATTCCCTCTTTCCACCTGTGTCTGTTTCTACCAATCCTTCCTTCTCTCTCTCACACACACACATTATATATATATTGTATATATCTCGTCTATCTCTCTTGGTCTCTCTCTCCGTCTATCTGTCTTTTGCTTTGTCTCTATATATCTGTCTATTAATATGTCTTTCTGTTTGCCTCTCTTCCTTTCTGTCTCTCTTTTCATCTATTTGTTCAGCTATTTTTTAAATCCATCCATATCTCATATATCTCTCTGTCCATCTATCTGTGTTTCTTCATGTATCTATCCATTCATCCATCCATCCCTGTCAGTCTCTGTTTGTCAATCCCCTTATCCACCTCTCTGTCTCCTTCTCACATCTATTTCTCTTGTCTATCCACCCATCCATCCACCCATCCAGGCTGTTTGTGTCTCTGCCTGTCTATCTCGCTCCTCATCTGTCTATCCTTCTTTCCACCTATTTGTTTCTGTTCTATATCCATCCATCCATCCCTGTCAGTTCATATTTAATCACTAAACTGCACCTTTGTCTCCGCTTTAGGTGCATTTAAGAGCCCCTTCCTATGTACTGAACATACTGTTATACACTTGTTATTTAGTCTATAGTCTGTTAGATGCGATTCTTATTCTTAAAAGCACCTGTCGTGTAATGACTGATTCAGTGTTGGCGAGGAGCTACTCTGCTATACATGGCTGAAGAAACTGTAGTGCATTTATCTAATCTTCTCTGAAATAGCCACCGAGCTGTACAATCAATAAACTTGTTTTAGGCAAAGCTTTCCTTGTGACTCCAGCATTAACCTTCCATTAACTATTACAGAAGCTGTTAAATGCACCTCAGTCAATAATGCTAATCGGGTGGAGGAAGAAAAGCCGTTGTATAAGCTGTTAAGAAATTTGTATTCATATTATGGTAAAGTGGCAATCTTTATTATGGGCTATTACAAACTGAAAAAGTCAATACGGCAGGGGAGAGATTTCACACAGAGATGAGTTATGTTGCCAGAGCCAAGTTCTCAGCACTAATTTTAGAGAGGGGTCAGCCTTTTTTCCTCCTGGTCAATGCGTTTTAAGGACATTGATATCGAGGTGATGGCGAGACCCGGAGTCGGGCTTTAACCTCCAGCCTGCAATTTTGCCCAATAGAAGATAACAAATGGTCTGTATAATTGAACATTACTTTACTGATGGTTTCGGGCACTCACTCGGGAAACCTCTTAGGGTCAACGCTAATGTCCATCATGTGGCACCACTGCTTTTATATGCTGATTCTTTTGGAGTAAAAGAAACACTACCTCACCTTCTGCAAAGAGCAACTCTTTTGTATAAGTGAGCGATTCTGCAACTCTGCACTTTTGGGCAGTCAGCTATGATGGTTACACTGCAAAAAATGAAATCTTAACGAGCCAGAAAATCTTAAAAAGAAAAAATAGATCGTTTTTTTTTATTTTAAGAATAACTGACTTGATTAGACTTGTATGTGTAAGATAAATAATCTAATTTTAAGAAACGTTGGCTACAATTATCTTATTAAGAAAAATTTACTGATAAGAACTTCTTAAAATGAAATAAGAAATTTAATTAAGAGAACGGACAGGTTCTCACGCTCTCCACTACGAGTTAAGAAATTCATGACAACTTTGCTTATTTTAAGAATATTTAAGCTAAAAACATGGAAAAATGGAAAGATTTTTTTCTTGTTTTAGGAGATCTTTACAAGAAACATTTTCTCACTATACTTTCTCACTATATTTGCTTGATTCTGGTACCTTTTGTCTTATTATCCTTTTCTTTTTCTTATTTTCTGAGACCGATTTTTTGCAGTGTAGTTTGTGGACTTTTGGGCACAAACTTCATATTTAAAAAAATTTAATAGATATAACTGCATTGTACACGACTGTGTGCACTTTATGGACATAACAGATTTTTCTAAATATAATTTTAAGGTAGTAACAGTTACATCCATGTACTGCCAGTGCAAATTAAAACAAAAACACTAAGTGGAAAAGTTAATTGATTAAAAAACACTTTTGACCATGTTAACTACATAATATATAATATAATAAAAACAGAAAATGTAAAAAAAGTCCAGCATTATACACCATTTTATACTCACATAAACTTTCATCAGGTTTAAAATTTTGGCCTGATCTTGGACTGAGTGAGCAATATTACAAATGAAATCATTCATTAGACGGAGAGGAAGAAATCAATGGCAGCATGACTCACTTGGAAAGAGGAGACGGAGCTGAGAATGGTGAAGTTTGTGGCATAAACCCAACAACCTTTACTATATTTACTCCAGACGTATAATTGCAACAAAGGGAAGACACAAGCAAGAAATTACTCAATATTTCAATTTAAGATCGACCAATACTGGTTTTTCAGGGCCGATATTGATACCGGTTGTTGCTAGTTAACGGGGCCGATAACCGACATTTGGAACTGATATGCAAAAGAACAACAAAACAAGAGATGGCTTATTGCCATCTAACCAGGGCTGCGTTTCCCAACAGCATAGCTGCTTACTATGTTAGCTACTAACATAGGGTACGCTAGCAACAAACATAGTGTACGTTAGCCACAAACATAGGGTACATTAGCAACTAACATTAGCAACTAACATACTGTACATTAGCAAGAAACAGTGTACATTAGCAACTAACATACTGTACATTAGCAACTAACATTAGCAACTAACATACTGTACATTAGCAACTAACATTAGCAACACAGTGTACATTAGCAACTAACATACTGTACATTAGCAACTAACATTAGCAACTAACATACTGTACATTAGCAACTAACATACTGTACGTTAGCAACTAACATTAGCAAATAACATACTGTACATTAGCAACAAACAATGTATATTAGCAACTAACATTAGCAACTAACATACTGTACATTAGCAACTGACATACTGTACATTAGCAACTGACATTAGCAACTAACATACTGTACATTAGCAACTAACATTAGCAACAAACATACTGTACATTAGCAACTAACATTAGCAACTAACATTAGCAACTAACATACTGTAAATTAGCAACTAACATTAGCAACTAACATTAGCAACTAACATACTGTAAATTAGCAACTAACATTAGCAACAAACATACTGTACATTAGTAACTAGCATAGTGTTGCTAACATAGTTAGCATTATGTTAGCAACTCTGGTTTTGGGAAACGCACCCCAGGTCTGTTGACGTGAGCGCTCGTTCAGGGGCTGTCAGGGGAAGACCAAGCTGATTGTGGTTAGTGTTGGTCTAGTGGGAGGACAACAAGAGGTTTTAGGCTCAAATCCAGCTCCATCCTCCTGGCAGAACGACCACCCTAGTTGCTCCAGGAAGTGGAAGCTGCCATGGGACAAAAAGCACTTAACTCCGTTAACTTAGTTAGGGCGTTCGCCCCGTGATCACCGCTCCGATTCCTGGGGCCATGAGCGAAGTACTGTCCCCAAGCGAAGCACTGCTTACAGAGCGCTGGGCATGTCAGCATCAAGAAACTGAGAAGGCGAATGTAGGACTGAACCCCCTCCAACTGAAAATTTTAATCCACTACGTCAAAGCGTATGAACGTTTGTCCACTACTGGCAACCCTACGCATGAAAAGTACTGTGTGTGATGGATTCAAATAAAGCATTTTATCTGAGCCTTACTTCTTCCAATCCAGCATTCAGATTTCCAAGCTCGATCACACAAGCTGAATCAAGTGTGGGAGAGCAGAGAAAACACCAAAATATGCCGGTCATTTAGGACAGAGATGTCCACCCCTGTTCTAAATAAAGTCAAACACACACGTGAATGGGGGAGCGCGGATTCACCCGGAAAAGCGCACCTCAGTCAGTTTGTTTCGTCTATTCAACGTTGTCCTCGGCAGGCTCTAAAAAAAAAAATGTACCGAGACTTATATGCAGAGAGGTTTTAATTAAGACAAAATAGCTCAGTTTAGCCTGTCAGCTTCTCATTGTGCAGTTGAGTTTTTCATTACGGTTCAAAGGAGTGCTCATAAAATGGTCACTGAAAAATTCAAGCCCAATTACAATGTCAGCCTGTCGGACAAATTGCCTTTACTGAGGGCTCTGTGACAGGTGCATTGTGGGAGAATTGATTCTCAGCAAAGGATAAGTGAATTGTCATTACGTGTCTGTTTCTTACGGCATCTAGCTGGATGTCATCCGATTTGGGCAAGCAGATTCGGATCAGCAAACCGCGCGGATGCTAACTCGCGCCGACGCTCCGATTAGTGAAGGGGGGGGGGACGAGAGATAAAGGCATCCACTTCACAGGTCAAGAGCTAAGTTTTTCAAAGGTTACAGATCGGCCCAGAAGGTTAAGAGATCGTTGAAACGGAGGAACGAAAACAAAACACGACCAAGAAGACTTAGTGAGGTAAAATAAAAACCTTGATGGCTTTCTCTTCCCACCCCCGAGGTTTACAGGAAAGGAAAAGAGCGGCGAATCCGAGCTCAGCCAGGATACATCACAGGTTGAAATTTGTCACGTCTCGGCCGACGTCACGTATCGAGGCAGATCAATACTGCGGGCTCCATTAAGTTGATTAGAAAAGTCTAGTCTGACCGCCTTCTCCAAAAACGGGCAACTTTATTCCAGGGATTATGCGGGACAAAAGCCGCTCGAGTCTCGCGGCTAGACGAAGAAAAGGGGTGGAGTGAGGAGGGGGAGGGGAGAAGCCTTGGTAGTAAAGAGTACTTTGCTAGCGGCTAAAGTGGAGAGGGTGACAGGTAATCCGGAGCACTCTTGACAAGCAGCTCATTGACCAGAAGGTGTCTCTAATTGGGGTATCACTGGTGACGCGCTTGGCACAGCTGCTAATCACCGGCCACAAGGGTATGTGTGTGCAACAGGAGCTTTGGGGGCCTTCCAGTCAGGCCCAGTATCCTCCAGTGCGTTTACCATGCTCCAGTCCAAGGTAAAGGCACATCTGCGGCCTAAAGTATGATATGTCCATACTTCAAAATCCCATAACTCATTCCCATAACATATCCTTAATCCCTACGTACAGTACACCTTTCTCGGAATACATGAGAATACATCCACCTAAATCTGTCATCTCCTCTGGTCTGTCATCGTTTCAAACTGCTGCTGCTAACGACTAGAACACTTCACCAAAATTACGGGTCGACCGATTATCAGCGTCTATATTAAGCATTTTGCTGATTATTGGTATCGGTGTTTAATTTTGGCCATCACCGATATTAGGTAACTACAAAGTGCGCTATCGTGGCTCCACTGCCGTCGTTTATTTTCCGCTCCCGTTTGAATCGTCATGAAATTTACACGTTTGTGAATTGAAAAAAAAAATTTTCATGTCAACATGGTTACGACTACAACTCTCGGCGTCACCCGCACACAAACGAAACATATGGAACAATGACGTCTCACTCTTCAGCTTTGCTGGTATGGTGACACTCGGGAACAAAAGCCGGCATCTTGAGATCGTGATCTGTGACAGAAGCAGAGCGGATGGCATGAGTGGAGGGAATGTGTAGTGATGTTCCTTTCAGATTGGTAGTTTAGCCGACATAGACTGTCTTTACAACGGAGAGAAATCGCATCTTTTCATTAGCGGCAGCGTTTGAGTTAATTATCTTCTTCAGCTGCTCCAGATATGCCGCTATTGTTGTTAGTGAGTTCTTGACTGTGTATATGTCCCGCCCCTTCCTCGATTTTGATTGACTGGCAAGAGAGAAGTGACATTCACGAGCCCAGCGCTGTTCTAAAAGTGGAACCAAATTCAACTTGAAGCGGCCTGAACGATGCAGTACCATGTTTTTGGGATAAATCACAGCGCAACTACAGGTTTTGCTTCTGAACGTGTTTAAATAAAGCAAAGCAAAGGGGTCTCGGCCCCTGGCATCCAGCTGCATTCAGCTCCAAGCGGCCCAAAAATCTGGACGAACCCTGGATGGATTAAATAGGTTAAAACATGAGCCATACGTCAGCAAACTCACTTCCTTGCGGGGTTTTTTGAATAAATCACAGCACAGCTACGGTTTTTGCTACTGAACAGGTTGTAAAATAGTCTAAGCGCTTTTCCCACAGATTAAAGGGTAATGAAAAGGCTCTGAGACTAGCAATACAAAATATATCATTTCTTCAAATACCCTTATTATCCCACTGAACAGCAACAGGCTTTGCAAGGCGATGGCAAATCACTCTTCTGCTTACACCGCTACATGACACAGCTGTCAGATACGGATAAACGTCCACATCCAGGATTAGTTGTAAAGGGCGGTCGGGTCATGTGTTAGATTCGCAGAATAAAAGCTTCCATATATTCTTTATTATAGTTGAATAAAGCAAAGCATTTTGTCTTTTATAGTCGTTCTTCTGCAGGCTCTTCATAATTCAGTTGTTTTTGGCTGAACTGTGCAGTCAGGGTTCAGATTAGTCTGTAAATAGCACTCTCTAGCCTTTTTAAAATCAGAAACTCTTTATTTACATCATTTTTAAAAGGTTACTAGCTAAAAATGTGTAACACAACTGTGCACAGGAAAGATTATGCTGATGAACACCTAAACATATACAAAATACACAACGTTAAAATAGTTTTAAACCATTCATTAAAATTGTAAAAACAAAAATGGTTTCAAAAGGACTGTGATTAAAAAGTTTTAAAGTTTAGTTTTTACCTTAAATTACTTTAAAATTTAAGGTATTAAAATTACTGTGTATTCGTATCAGTAGCAAATGTTGATCAGACGGTGAGATCAACTTGTGTCTGCTTAGAAATTTTGATCTTTGGCTAGGTGAGAGTTCATTTGTGTTGCAGATGAAATCTCCAGAAATTCATTAGACGGTGAGGAAAAAAAATAAGTGCAGAACGACTCAAGAAGAGACGGAAGTAAATAACGACAGAATTTCTACATTAAATGATTACGTTTAAATCTTAAAGGAAAGTAGTAAGTAGTAGTAAAGAGTAGAGCTCGACCGATATTGGTTTTCCAGGGTCGATATCGATACTGATTATTGCTGGTTAACGGGGCCTGTGAGTGCAGCTCGCGCTGTCTCACTAGCCTTGATTCTTACACGTATCCAAGAAAGAGTCTTGAGTCCAGTCTTTTCTTTTGTTGTCTTTTTTTTTTTTTTTACTACAACTTAGACTTTTACAAGCAAAAGATGATTTCTTAGGACTACAAAGAGACTTTACGTGACGGTCAAAAGACTGTAACGCTCCTGAGTTCTCAGCTCCAACACGATTCTAGTTCTGAACGTTCTTACATCTTCATGTATATTTTAGGATCCAATCAGATTACGACACGTAAGAGACGTATTACTTCTACTGTTACATACTAATACAGAAAGTTTATATAGAAAATTCCAGAAAAATTGAAATCAGCTAACTTCTACTATAAATAGTCATGAAATATTAAGTGCAAATATTCCAACATTTATGCACACAAAATGGCTCTAACAGGGCCGATAACTGATATTTGGAACCGAAATGTAAAAAGAAATGTCGAAATTTAGACTTTCACAGACACCAAGCTCAGCTGAAACTCTCCTCTTCCCTCTTCTCCTGCTCGGAGCTTCACGCTGCTCTCGTGTGTGAATGACAGCAAGGCTTCAAGCGTTGATCGGCTACTACTCAAACAGCCAGTCAGTGTTGTGGGCGGGACATCAAACGAAGCAGTGAGTCGAGAGCCAACGGCACAGAGAGGAGAGACGGCAGTGGAGCCACAGTAGCGCACCTTGAAATCGCTTAATATCCGATCGGAAGGATCAATCAGCTCTGAACCCGACCTCCATCCTAACACAGACTGGCTGTTTCAGGCCACTTTGTTCCCGCCTCGGCCCCTGGCGGCCAGCTGCATTCAGCTCCGGGCGGCCAAAAAAATCAGGATGAACGCTGGATGGATTAAATAGGTCAGAAGTACCACTGTCCTCCGGTACATAATGAGCCGAGGAGAGACGCGCTTCTTTCAGTCGCCGACAAATTGTCGCAGCTTTTTATTCCGGCCTGAAACCTGACCGGGAGGAGGACACAAGTCTCAGTTACTGAATACACTGCACTGCCCTGAAGCCAAAATATAACGTGGTATTAATTAGGCTGACACCCAGAAGTATGATCAATTTGACGCAGTGCCACTTTAACAATATCGTAGCTTATTTACACCCTCCAGAATTTCACAATTTTAACGCAAATTCAGACAGTCCCCACCAAGTCATTACGGTCGTGCAATTTTGACCAACTACCGCAACTTTTCAGCAAGTTTTGACCGATCGTTGCTGTTTCCCACAAAACGCTGAGCCATACTTCAGCGAGCTCACTTCCTTGTTATGTTAAGACGATGCAGGAATGCAGATGAAGGATGTGATTAAAACCCCTCACTTTTACCCTCAAAAATAACAAAATGATTAATGGTTAATAAAAATACGCGATTTTGTTCCGTTCATTTTTATTACTTGTCAAAGAATCATTATAAAAGGGGAATAAATCGCAATGTTTTCACTTGCTGCTGCAGATTTATTGCAACAAAACGCTCAAAAACACCGCAACTGTCGTCACAATATCTTCAGAAAAGCTGCCACAAAAATCAGGCCTTTTAAGCTGCAACAATCTCGAAAAAGGCCCGCGAAATCCTGGAGGGACTGCTAATCTAGGCTACGTTTGAGGACGATTTTCTTTCTCTACTTATGGTTTTGTGAAGTTTCTCAAGCTTTATGGACCAAAATAATAGAGACTCATATTATGCGAAGAGGAGCTTTATAAAGTTAATCATCGCTGCATTATTACTATTTGCTATTACTCGTTTATTGCTCAGATGAAGCAAAAACTAGATTTTTAAGAGGTAACCTCGGCGCAAGAAACGTTTAATGTCATTATTATAACGACGACATATCATTTTAAGCTGTTTAGACACCAGTCATTTGAGAAGCAAGAAATAGAGAACTGAGCACCACGCACGACGTCTCCTAAATGAATTGTATAAGGTTAATGACTGCGTTAATCTGGTGCGATATCCTGCCATCTAAAAGTGGCCAGCCCTCAACGACGGGCGGCAAATATCACTTAACAACCCAAACAAAGCGCTGGACATTAGGTCTACTTAATTAGAAATACAATAACCCAGTTGTGACAAAAGTCAGAGGTCTCCCACTGAGAAGGTTTAATGAAGGTGATGATAGGAAACGGGAGTGTGGACGGATCTCCGCGCCGGCCTCCGACTCTGCTGGCAGCCGAAACGGGAAGAGTGATCGTCTAGGGCAACGGACGCGGCTGCTACGGCTAACCTTGAAAGAAGTCAACTGTTGGGTCTTGCTCCATCTTGCCACGTTAAGACTTGACCAGTGACAGACGCAAAGCAGTCTTTCGTCAAAACAAAGCTCTTTGGGATTAATTGGCCGGTGTTGACACGTCTGCCAAGTTTGGGAGCACTTTTACCCCAAACAATTTTGTGAAAATCTGTGAAGAGCGCTCACAAGGAATAGCTCACGTTAAAAAAAAGTGACCGCCACTGAGGCCAATGAAATGTGATGACGACGGCACTGAAAAGACACACCATGAGACAGATTTCGGTCCTCATCCGGACACTGCATTTACATTTATATACATTTGCGGCGTTTAGCAGACGCTCTTATCCAGGGACGTGTTTCCCAAAAACAGAGTTGCTAACCATGTTAGCCATACATCAGCAATGACGCTTTTGGGAAACGCACCCCAGGGACAGTCTCCCTGGAGCAACTTTACAGGGTTAAGGGTCTTGCTCAGGAACCCAGGTAGTGCTGGATGTAGGATTCGAACCCATGACCCATGACGAATGTCCTAAGCCCTAGACCACCATCACCATCGCACTTTGCATCCTTTTTATAAACAGATGCTAAGAAGAAGTAAGCGGCCCCAGGTTTTGGCTGCTTGGAGATGCGCTTGCAAACAAACGCGTTCCAGAGATAAAAGCGTAAAAATTTCTCTCATTTTCAGCGTGCTACCAGGTGGCTCCGAAGTAGACAATGGTTTCATCTCGCCCGGAAAAAAACGGCGCACGAGGAGGAAAACGGTAAATCGTTTGACGGCACAAAAAGAAAGAGCTGCACTTGAGGAAACCCAAAAGGAAAGGGGTTAGAGAAGGTGAAAAAACAATATAATGAAAGTCCTAATAACCAGGTGGTAATACAGTTGTGGGGGTCACAAAAAACGTCTGCCGAACACAATGCCCAAAGAGGAGAGGAGAGAAAAAGATGGCATGGGGAGGGTTCGTGGGTTTGCTAACACATAAAGCCTGTGTTCTAAATGTGCCATTCTGACCTAATTTCACCTGGGACTTGACAGATGAAAAGCACCAATCAGCAGGCACAATGTGGTGCCCCCTTGACAGAATACGTCTGCACTTGTTAAAAAGAAGCCAAGCGAATCCTGAGAAAGAATAGCAACAAAGAGTGATTACTGACTAATGCCATCTACCTGCTTCGCTCGCTCTCGCTCTCTCGCTCGCTCTTTATCTTTCTCTTTTTTACATCCAGCTTTTTTTGTCAGGAGTTACAAATTAAATATTATGCTAATGTATAACAGGCCGGAGTAGCGGGACTACGGGAAGTTAAAAAGAACAAGTCTGACCTCACATTATGTGCTTGGAGAAACTCGCGTTTAGCCGAGCGTGAAAAAAAAGAAGAAGAAAAGACTACAACGGGGTAAAGGGAAAAAAAAAAAAAAAAAAAAGAAGCGGCACATTAGCACGCAGTATCACCTCGGCTTGAAAACAGGACAAACAGTCCTTTCAGCAATCATTACTCTAAGGCATGACTCTGCGCTCGTTTCATGCGAGGTAAGCCAATCTCCTCATGAGGACCGTCCATTGATGCTAAATAGCCAACCTACTTCATTCGCTCGTCTCCCAGCCCGAACCGCGTGGAAACGGCAACAGACAGCGCTCATTTAAACAACAAAGCACATAGACGTCCTTTCAGACTAAAGCTGTCCTCTTTCAAGCGTGTATTCTAAAGCCACTTTCTGTTGCCCCCCATCTCAGTTACCCCCTCTGCGGACAGAAACCGAGTCCACACACAAAATTGAGCGGTTGGTGTGAGCCGGTGAATGGGGCGGCCTCTCGTCGTTAGAAAAAAAAAAAGAAAAAGAAAGAAGAAAAACCAAGAAGGAGGAAAAGAGGGGGAAAAAGAGGGGAGGGATGGATGGGATGGGGAGGGAGGAAAATCGACGAGGCCGGCACACCTGAGGGGTGCACCTTTCCGCATTGTCCGTGTCGGGCCGCGTGGAAAAATAGTGAGGAGGAGGAGGAGGAGAAACATCAAACAGGTGCGGGATGGCCATTGTGGCGTTTATGAAAGATTCTTTGATAAGGATAAAGGTGCCGCTGCGACTGCAAGTGATGAGCTCATTGTTACGCCGCTTCTAAGGTTCACTTTTAGCACCTTGTGCCGGCACAGACTCTCTCTCTCTCTCTCTCTCTCTCGCGTTTCTTGGGCCGCTCCATTAACAAAACCGTACATGTGTTTGTTGGTAAAGGTAAGCCAAACTGATTTAACTCTCTGGCTCAAGTGATGCAGTTGATGCAATAGCAGCGATCGGATGGTGTTACAAGAGCTTGGGGCTATTCAGGAGTTGCCCGTGTTGGTATGTGGCAGGTTAATGGGAAGTCCTTTTTTCCAGCTTGTTTTTTAATTGCTCTTTTTGGATGAGGCTACTTGGTGGCGCTTGGTGGGTTTTAGACGTGGCATGTGGTAAATGATTCATGTGGAATTGATTAATTCGCTGAACGATGCCCGTATCCATATACATCGGAATCATTTGTGTACTGTATGTAGATTCAAATGCGGGACGCTGGCATTTATTAACTGCTCGACCTTCTAAAAATTCATGGAACACGTCCAAAACTTGGCAGCACTATCCCTTTCTTGGACAGCTGTTGCCTGCGCATACTTTGAACATCATCTGTGAATAACAATATGCTCGCAGAAGAAGCAAAAGATTTACTTTGAGACTTCAGTGTGTTTTTGGTAGGATAATATTCGGGACTTGCGGTCAGTTCATGTTTCTACTCCACCACTGTGGTGTAATTAGGGGTCCAAGCACAAAGTGCTAAGGAACCCTTTTGTAATTGTTCTGTTTTATTACTTTATTTTATTCTTACAAAACACATTGTGCAGCTTGAACCATAAGACCCGGACACTTTCAGTAGGAAAGGTGTGCATCTCAGCATAGGCCGAAAAGTGGCTTGATAAATGTATGCAGTCTGATTCGCTGAGGTGCAAATTATATACAGCCTGTATGTGAACAATAGCTGGTGCTAAAAATGCTAAATAAACGTACGCAGCCTAAACCGTATGTCCACACAAAGCTGGAACTTGCACTGAAAAAAGGGGAATGTGCCTTTATTAAGTTAGCTAAAATGAATCACATGGATTTGACTTAATATTTTAAAGTTTCCACGGAAAATGTGATTTTACTGTGTTAAGTCAAAACAAAACGCATCAAATAACGCTAAGGAATAAGGACAGCCTAACTCAAATGATTCATGTGGAACCAATGTCCATTATTCAATCAGGTAAATCCAATGAATCTTTTTTTTCAGTGTGGTCAATAAGTAGAGACGGTGTACTGTTTGGCATTTAATGAACAGCGCAAAGGGGGCGCTAAAATGCTACATGAATTTATGAAGCCTGGTTCACTGACTCTTGATATGATTAATGTGTTCATATGGTTTTATCCTATGTCATAAACATCAGCATTATCAGTGTGTGTGTGAGTCAGTGCAGACCCTTTTGTGCTGCTTTTTGCAACTTTGGCTTGGATCCCGCTCGTTGCCGATTGCGGCTACGCTTTACAGTGTAACTGTAGGTGTAACTTCAGTTTATGTTTCCTACACATTGTGATCGAGCTCAACTTAACATATCTACTGTCTACAACTAGATGCAAAGGCAAATGTAGCTTATAGTCGAGGTGTAAAACTTTACTGGTTGCACGATTCAATTTAATTACGATTACCATATCAACGATTCGATTTGAAGTGATATCTCGAGGCATCAATTTTTCTACATTACTTCACACTGCACATAGATTGGGCATCAATCGCAGATCAGGCTGTCCTGTTCGTTTTAGCCAGAATTGTAACGCTGCAGCCCCCCCCGAAAAAAAAATCACCAAGCAATTTAATTACGTTGTAACCGACTACGTTCTGCCACTGCAACGATGTAGAATCGCCCACGTCCGCAACGCGATGCATCGATTAGGTGATTCATTTCAAGACCCCCAGATTCGGCTGTCACGCCACATTCCGTGGGAGAAGTTTCACTACTGAAATCACTTTTTAAAAATGATATTTTATTTATATTTCAAAACATTATGAATCAGTTAATTTAATGCAAATATCTAAACAAATCATCGAAAAAAAACACTGCCCCCCACTCACACACACACACACAAGCGCATGGTGGGGCGCAGACTACTGCCTATTCTGAATGGCGGTCCCTGGAACAGAACTAGTTAAAAAAAAAACTGGTATATAATACACACTACCAGTGAAAAGTTTGGACACACCTTCCCATTCAATGTTTTTTCTTCATTTTCATTACTATTTACTAGTGTTAATTTTGTCGCCCATTTTTTAATTCAGTCTTAGTCTTGTGTCAAAGTTCCTTATTAGTCTTAGTCATATGTAGTCATCCACATATCAGTTTTTGTTAGTCATGCTTTATGGACTAAAAGTCTCAACATTTTAGTCTAGTTTTAGTCAAACGAAAACTCAAGGTATTTCAGTCGTTTTCATTCAAACATTTTAGTCGTTTTTATTTTTTATTTCAGAGATGATTTTTGTTTATCATTGATTAAATGTAATAATAACCTCTGCCGCAAGTAGTTGCATGTAGTTTTGCGGCCGGAGGGGCGCAGGAACACGACGTAGACGAACTGCTGGCACAAACACGTGACGGGGGTCTGGTGGTCTCTTGTGGAGTTTTTCTTTGGTTTTTATTTAATGCAAAACATTTTAGTCTCGTTTTTATTCGTAAACAATAAGGCACATGAACACAGTCCTAGTCAGTATTTTTAGAACGTTGGTGCAGTCTCGTCATCGTCTCGTCTTAGTCGTGGGAAAGAAGGTCGTTGACGAACACATTTCATCTCGTCTGATGAAATTAACACTACTATTTACATTGTAGATTCTCACTAAATGCATCAAAACTATGAATGAACTTTGTAAGGGCTATTTGACCAAGAAGGAGAGTGATGGAGTGCTGCGCCACATGGCCTGGCCTCCACGGTCACCTGACCAAACCCAATCGAGATGGTTTGGGATGAGATGGACCGCAGAGTGAAGGCAAAAGGGCCAACAAGTGCTCAGCATCTGTGGGAACTCCTTCAAGACTGTTGGAAAACCATTTCAGGTGACTACCTCATGAAGCTCATAGAGAGAATGCCAAGAGTGTGCAAAGCAGTGATCAAAGCAAACGGTGGTTATTTTCAAGAATCTAAGATATAGAACATGTTTTGGGTTATTTCACACTTTTAGTTTACTACATAATTCCACATGTGTTCATTCATAGTGTTTTCGGCGAGAATCTACAATGGAAATAGTCATGATAATAAAGAATAAAACTTTTGACTGGTAGTGTATTTAAAGTAAAAACAACTATTCTTTAATTAAAGACCTTACTGTGCCTAGGAAGATGTTTTATCATGACTTTGATGAAACATTTAGATAATTTTCCTTTAAATTTTGTAATAATACAAAATAATACATTTATGACAAATCCCACTTTGATTAGGAATCGAAAACTGAAACAAAATGTCTATTTAAAAAGTTATGGTATTAAGACAAAAAGGGAAATATCAGGAACATCTTTTTAGTGAAAACAGAAATCAGAGTCGAGGTAAAGCTTTATTTTTATTACACGCTGTTTAAAAAGCTGGACAAACGTTGAGTAGCTGTTACAGAACAAAACCTGTATCCGACTTCATCCCTCTACGACGGCCTCTTCGACAACTGTACCTTACAGTACAAGAAGCGGCCTCCGTTGACCTCCTTACAACCGCCCTTGATTCCCAGACTGGACAGCAGTCCGTTTTATCACCCACTGAGAGATAAATGTTCGGTGATAGCCACTGAGTGGCAGATGATCAGCAGAAGCAGACACTAAGCAGATCTCCACGGGTCAGCTGGCTAGTATGGGAATAAAAAAGGCAAAGGTGATACCACCCAGATAACGCACACAGAGCTACGGTCGCAAAAAGGAAGAAGCGGAAAAAGAAAAGGTTGCCGCTGGAGGCGAACATTTTTCATTCTCACATAAGGGGCTTTCTTCTTTCTCCGCAGTGTATCGGACTACAGGATGCGCCATTTAAATTCTACTCCCTCACTCTCTCTCCCTCTCTCTCTTTCTCTTTCTCCTCTCTACTGTCCTGTCCCCAATTCAAACCTCTTGTGGTTTACGTGGCTGATATACTGTTTCTCCCCGAGCCACCTGACCATGAAAAGAGTGTTTTACCATGAGGGTCAGTGACGCCAGCCGGGGGCAGCCGCTGACAAACAGCTGTTACTAAGAAAACTGGTGCGGAAAGCCACAAGGAGGGGAGGCGCAGCATCACGCAGAGAGAGGTCGAGAGAACATTAAAAAAAAAAAAAAAACGCATTTCAAGGAGCGCGGACTTCGCTCATCAAGGAAAGAGTTCAAAACAACGTAAAAAGTGTAGCTTTTATGCCGTGATGCACGGCGGCTGGCGGAACCGTTTGCGGTATCGAATAAGCCCCGCGTCGGGGATGAATTACGGCGTTCAGAAGAATCCTCTGGATCCCGTTACCGTCCCTATTCTTACTAGTGAAGGTGATTGGTATCCATAGACAACACCTATAAAAACCCCGCTCGTAGGCAAAGGGTGTAGACCTCCCTAGTCTTTTGAAAACCGACTTCGCTTCTGACGGACCGGGAGATGAATGGCCAATGTTATGGGCCACAAACAGCAATTTGTAAGACAATGTCCTTCATGTCAACACAATTATGGCACGTCTATGGAGTAATTAGCGCTTTGCCGACTCTGGATCTCGTTTGTCAAATGCAGATCTTTTGGTGTTAGGCTGGCTCATTAAAGGCCTAACGGGCCGATTATGTTGAAAAACACCAAAAATATCGATTCTTCTTTTTTGGTCTTAAATGAAAGAAAAGGTCTTCAAAATTAATCTGGTCTCCGAAAAGGAAAAAAACGATATTTTTGAAGTTTTTCAACATAATCGGCCCGTATCTAAATAAATAGAACGCCGACTTCCGACTCATTACGGCAGATCGGATCACATATGATATCTCACTGAAGATTATGCTTTAAAATCATTCAAAGCAGTAGTATTTTAGTCTCCGAGTTTCTACCTCACATGCACATTTCACATTGGTAGCAGCAGGGGTAACAAACAATTCGGCCAAGCGGCCTTTGTCAGTGTGTCAAAAATATTTCACGGGCCTTTTGTGAGATTGCCGTTGCCTAAAATGCCTGATTTTGTGTTTTGCTGTAATAAAGTTGGGGAAAAATTTGCAATTTTCTCCCCTTTATAATGATTCTTTAACAAGTAATTAAAATGAAGAACAAAACCACTATTATTTTGATTAACCATTAATCACACGCTCTACTGATAAAGACTAATAAAGACAGCAAGAGTAAAGACTTTGAGAAACAGAGGGAAAGTAAGATATGGGAAAATGACAGTTTAACTTCGTCCGATGATGATTTTTCTTGTCTTCATGCAAAGTATGAAGGTCAAACTGTCGCCGGCGATACCAGAAACTAGAAAAGGGTGGTTTAAATTATAATCCAGCCTAGAAATTAGTTATACAAATTTACAGATTCTCTAACCAAGAACTGGCTCGAGTATCCGGCTGTAAATTCACCTCTCACAGCTGGCAGGAAAATAAAAGGTTCTGTGGTCTGCTCCACCCAAAGCTATATTGTCTGCGGCTTTAAACTTGATACGGCGGGGATTCTTCTTTAAAAAGCGGATATCCCACTAAAGGCCCGCTCTGTTGAAGGAAGCGTTACCTATATTGTCGGTGCATAAAGGTGGCGTCGCTGAATCAAAGAGCGAGTATTAAAATAAAAAAAAAGACGACACAGCCTGCAGCTAGAGTCGCCGCTCTCGTTAATCCCGGGGGGCTCTGACTTGTGGTGGACTTCACCGCTTTTGATATTTCATTTCACACTTCCGCTCTTCCATTAATCACCTGTGTGGTGGACATGGGGAGGTTTCCCTTACAAATTGGTTACAAGCATTTCACACCATGCACGTCCTCTTCATCTCCACATTTCACCGTGAGGATTAAAACCGGACGCAGGGCCAGCGACTCCTAATTTTCCTGATCCGGCAAATCGCCGTTTTACTGCTGTCTAAAACGATTTGTCTCGTTGGTAATAATGACCACGAATATCAATCAGTTCTATATCACGGTTTCTAGACAAGCAGCTAGGTTTTCAAGAGGGGGAGAACAAGCAGAAGGTAAACTTTAATACCACTGTTCGTCTGTTTAACTGTGACAAAATTCAAATTTTTACTCAGCACTGTGATCACCTTTCAGTTGTCACTCTGGTCATCTCTCTAATATCAGTCCCTCCAGGATTTCGCTGACCGTTTTTGAGATTCTTGTGGCCTAAAATGCCTGATTTTGCGGCAGTTTTTCTAAAAAAAAAAAAAAAAAGTAATGAAAGTTGCAGTGTTTTTAGGCATTTAATTGCAATGAAGTTGCGGGAGCAACGTTGGGGAAAATTTGGGGTTTTTGTTTCCCTTTATAATGATTCTTTAACTACTAATTAAAATGAAGGGAACAAAACCACTCTTATTTTTATTAACCATTAATCATTGTTATTTTTGAAGGTAAATGCGAGGCGTTTTTATCACACACATTTCCTGCGTCTTCTAAATGTAACAAGGACGTGAGTTCACTGACGCACGGCTCAACGTTTTGCGGGAAACAGCTAACTGGTGAAAAAATGCAAAACAAATGCGGCAATTGGTCAAAATTGCACATAAGTAATGAATTCACAAGGACTGGCTAAAATTGTGTTAATAGTTTGCGAAATCCTGGGGGATCTGTAATATTTTCTAATGTTGGTGACAACAATCTTTTGAACTAGATCATGCAGACGTGTCATTGTGTGTGTTGTTTTAAACTGCAGCACGATTGCTCCTAAGTATTAACGGACACTTTATTAGCTGCTTCTGAATCTGAAAGGAAATAAAGAATATTCAAAAACTACAAACACATTTCTACAAGAAAATGCCAACGTGATTTGCTCAAGTTGCTGTAGCTGTGACATGAAAACTGGTCGAGTAGAAAGAATTGCAGTGAATGAGGAAAGAACGAGAGACGATAAAAGCAAGAAAAACATGGTGGCTGGAAGCAGACTGAGCTGTGTGTTCAGTGAGATGGTCTGAGGCGGCATAGGAACCGTGTTGAGTGTCGTGTGAAAAACAGGCCGAGGAAAGCTTTCGAGCCCCAAATTCCACGTATTCGTAATGGGAGAAAACGAATGGGTTCCTATGGGCAAAATAAACAACAGAAAAAGGCATGAAAAAGATGAGTGTGGCTCATGACAGTTACAGATACGCAAAGACCAGATGGACGATGCACGGACGCTTAATAGTAACACACAATGTTTTCAGTGGCGCGATCAAGACGAGACCCGATCCCTCTGTATGTGAAAGTATTTGTGGGATGGTCCGTGCGCTGAAACAGAAGTAAATCCATAAAAACATTTTTCGACATTTTTCGCGATGTAAACACTCGCGCTGTGTTAAGGACCGCGCGCATGAGCGCCGTTACTCGCTAAAACGCTCCAGTTCGGTCAAAACGTCACCTTTACTACAGACACAAACCATATTTTAGCTGATAAATAACCACAACAACCAGCGTTCTACTCACAATTCTGCCGTTTATTTAGATTTTCCATCGTTTATTCTGGAACGCGCGCCCAACGCATCATTGCGACGCGGCTCTGCGGCGCCCAGAGGATCGTGGGAAATGTAGTTCTCTGCAAAAGCAGCTCATTTTACAGGCCAAATTGGTTCAAAATGACAAACTTCAGTATTTCATTTTCAATTGATCGAATTTTTTTCGATTTTATAATGTTATAGTGCAATCAATAAGAAAGAAGAAATATTTATATGTCTAAACAAACAATTTTTGAGAACAAATAATTTAGCATATACACGTGTGTGTAATTATTACATTGTTTTAGTAGGAAAACAGTATTTAAATCAAGCATTTCCTTAAGTATAACAATAATCTCAGTCATGCATTCAGACATTTTAAAACATTATTTTAAGTTTAAAAAAAAAGACTGTGATTGTATCGGATTTGTATCGGCAGATATCCAAATTTACAATATCGGTATCGGACATAAAAAAGTGGTATCGGCCCATCTATAGTTTTTATGGGATTGTTATGGGCTTGATTCCTCTTATTTTATATGTGATGCTCAACCATAATCTGAGAACTGAGACGAATATGTACAATTGAACCAATGCAATGACATAAAATAGTTCATTCAAATTCCCCAACATTTCATTTAAATGTCTTACTTTTAAGTAATTTTGTTTAAAGCTTAACAGCCAGTCTTACCGTTTGAATTCCATTCCCACGTTAATACAAATTTAAAACATTAAGCAAGTTTTACACGATGTTCAACTTAAAGTTGTGCTTTAATCGCATTCTAAATGCATCAGACAAGACCAAGTTATACGCTTCCGTGTTTGTTCATTATCACAGATAAGAAAAATCCTCTTTCCACTGACGTCTAATGTGCATCATGTAAATCTTTTATGCACGCAGCGTCTATATATAGGCCTTGTCGTCTCCGTGCGTTTCTCCGGGAGGAACGGAACGAACCCCGTAGCTCCACGGCCATTAACATGTTTGTTGATTAAACTCGATGCGACGGCTGTTTGATAGCGTTCCCTCTTCCATTGTGTGCAGATGTGTGACAAGGTTTCATCTGCTTAGAAGATGATCCCGCGTTCCCGGCTAGTGTGTCTCGTTTTAGGCGTCCGGGTGTATCTCTTTCTCGGAGAACGACTGCCTTCAAGAAGTGATGTTCGTTATGCAAATTGCATGAAGGTTCGGTTTGAGAAAACGAGCGTGTTTGGAACTTTGCATGAATGTTGTGATAAATACGCCAGATTGAGACCCAGTAGGGTCGCGCTTCGAGAGAAGTGACGCCGCTCACGCTTTTCCTCTCCAAATTACGTCTACGTTTATTATAGATTCACGTGAAATTCAGAAAGGTTTGAGTGTCTGCTTAAACGATATAAAAATGACTTTTACAAACCTCAACAACATCAAGTAAACCCATGTTTAGGGAAATACTTTTAACACGTAAACTGTAACTGTAAACTGTAGCAGCGTTCGATGAAAGGCTTTGTTGTGCCAGGTGTAATTGTCTTTTATCTCTTTCTTTTCATCTCAAGCGGCCGTGCAGAGTCAGCTTTTAGACAGGCTACCTTTCCGCTTGTCTGAAAATCTTCATTTTTTTCCCCAAACAATTCATCCAACAATTAAAACGGTATCACAATGTGCAATCGTTTAATTGCGGCTAAAAGTAGCAATGCAACGTTGGCAAACAAATGAATTGTGTAATCTAGGTAAGTAATCCAGGAACCGCCCAAGAGAAATGTAATGATATTTTACATATTTGTGACCCTCCACAGCAAAACCAGTCGCTTGTCAAAATTTTCAAAATTGAGTTATGTTTTCATGAAAGGCCATAAATCAACCTTCAAAACGATACCTATATTGAATGAATGGGACGACATATGACTGAGATATCAACCAACATTCAAATGAGTCATTTAGAAATCTGTAACTTTAAAGCTGACTATCGCCGTAGCACTCACAGGCGGCAGTGCCGATTGGCGGCTTCGTTTGCATTTACAGTATCTCGCTGCATTCACAGCCACAGGATAGCCTACCTCGTTAGGTTAACTGAACTCGAGGAGGCAGCGAAGATGGATTCGGAGAAATATCTTCACGCTAGTCAACCAGTGGATTTGCAGTGAAATATTGAAGTAAAGCGGTCAAAACAGAAACTTTTAACATTCTGCTGGAATTGAATTCCTCACCTCAAGAAAGTCACGTTTTTAGGATGGAAGGAAGTTTTTCAGCCAAATTTATTCACAACAGTACAGTATAGACCTTCCACTGTTTCAAAACACAAAAAAAAATCTAAATTTTGCCGCAACATAAGCGGCTGGATTTAGCTATAAAACCTCCGTTGCGACAGGCGACTGGTTTTGCTGTGGAGGGTCACATTTAGGGATTTACCCTTTTTGTTACAACAGAACGGTTGTGTAACAGGTCGGGTGGCTCGTCTGCACACCAAGAGTTTGTAGGCTCAAATCCAGCTGCCAGAACTGCCACCATTGGGCTCCTAAGCAAGCCCCTTAACCTTAAAGTAATAATCTTGCCCTCATATTAAAGAAACAGTTGTCACTAATCAGCTCGTCAATTTTGAGCGAATATGAACGTTGCTGCATGGGTAAAATTAAGTCTCAAAGTGGTGAAAATACAGGCGGTACTTTCGATGCTCGGATGCTGTAGATGTGTCGGCTCAAAGCACCACCCACTACTACAGAGCCCCAACCCATCGACCGTACAACTGCGCATGCCGCATTGCACTGTTAAAACGGTAAAGTTGCGCGCCAAGTCAAGCGATGTTCAAAATTTCCTTCTTGTGCTGGCATGGCGATATCGTTTCACTGGAAGGATGAAGACAGTGACAGGATAATTGAGCACAGTCTGGCCTGATACGAGGAATACAACGAAGGAAAAATCATTGGAAAGAGCACGCTGTTAAACCTTCGCGATAAATGAAGCTGAATTCAGGGGTTTTCCACATCATCTCAGACACCGTTTTCTGAAACATTACCAAACCAAGAACGCTTTTCACCTTACTGGGTCTTTAACTGTCCCCGTAATTAGGAAATTTAAGTCGTTCTACACACGTCGGATAAATGTAACGGGAAACAGGCAGGTCATATTGACACGTCATAAAAACTTTCGTTTTGTCATTTTGAGATGCTAGACGAAAATTCGAACCACGCAAACAGCACATCAAATGTCGCTGAGAAACAATTTTCCACACATGCTTCATGCACTATCCGAATAAATTAGAACAAAGCTGCGTCCCCGTCAGGGCCAATTTGAACTCGTTGGGTATTCATCGGCGGTTTAACATAAAATTGTTGCTTCAATAAAAGCTGCCATCTTTTGCCACTGAAAAGCGGCAAGATCAATTCCAGGCAATGGACTAGACTCATTGATGCTCACCATAACAAGGATTACTTTGCACCCAGGGGCACCGTTTTGTGCCCACTTTCGCGAATACTTTGAGCGCCTTAATAAAACAAGTCGTTTGGCTATGTATAAAGGGGCCGCTTCAAAACAAATCGTTACACATAAGAGGCAACGGAAGAAATGTGTTTTCTGAGATTTTCCTTAGAAAATATCCAGTTCCTGGGTAGCTGATGTGTTTGTTATTTTTTTCATAGATACCCTTATAGGTGCCATTTCTGGTGTGCATCGTGGTTCTAAAGACTCTATAACTTTACTTCCTGACCTTATCATAAATTGCTGGTATATGACAAAGACACTACACTCTCAGGTGATGACTAAACAGATTTCTTCTCATTTCTGTCAAAAAGCATCCAGCGTGTTTAGATATCTGAATCCTGAAAAATTGCTGCAGTTGTCGCGTCGTGACAAGACAGACATCCTAAACACTGCAACTTCTCTACTGACATACGGGTTCAAACAAACAGAAATCCGAATATAACCTTCACATTTTACTTATACGATGCCGATATCTCAGAATATGCATAGTGGAGGCCAGACCATAAACCTTTTGATTTTTCTCCCATTTTTTGAACTGATTTCCGCTACTGAATCCTGCTGAGCAAGAAGGTCGTAGGTTTGATCCCCGGCTCAGCCGCAGGGCTTTCTGTGTGGGTTGCACGCTCTCCCGTGTCCAGTGGGTTTCTCAGGTGCTCTGGTTTCCTCGCACAGTCCAAAAACATGCAATGTACTGTAGATTGACTGGCAACCCTAAACTGGCCCCGTCTGGTATGAGTGAGAGTGTGATTGTATGAGTGTGTGTGCGCCTTGCGGAGTGTTGGCGCCCACCCAACATTGGTCTCTGCCTCGCGGCCATATTCCCAGGACTGGCTCTGGTCCCTCTGCGACCCCGCTTGGGATTAAGCAGTTCAGAAAATGAATGAATGAATGAAACATCTAATGTACCAGCAAACCCAAACCAGAACAAAATTATGGCGATCGGCAGCATTGTTCCTTTCAAATTAGTCGAACAAGGTGATGCAGCATGTCTGAAGAGTTTGTGCCCTCGTCTTTCCGTCTACTGTTCTGGTTGGCATCTTCAGCGTCCTCAGGTTTTCTCTTAGAATTGTTTTAAGCCGTTCCATTCATATACTAGTGCTCTGTTTGGAGCTGAGAACTTGCCCACTTCTCTTAGTCACTTCTCCCTGTAAAATAGGTAATATAATATTGACGTTAATATCACCCCAAGTCCTTTACTGAATTCCCTGAATAGAAAAACGCAGCCTTTCTAGGTATTTCACATTCACGGTCACAGAATCCTTCGCAGCTTTCCACACTGTAGAATCCAGGACTTACACTTGCCAGGCTATATTGAACAATGACTGTTCATCAAGGTCTGAAAATCCTGAAATGCCTGAAGGGTTTAGGATTTTATGGCGGTTTGAGTTTGAGAAGGCTAGTGTATCAAGACACTGTAGTGTCATAATTATTAAACCATCGCTGTTCAGACTTATAAATTGGAACTAGACTTGTGTTATTCATGATGAACTGCTCTACCTTATCTACTCTGCTCCGTCACGTCAAGATCGTTCTTTTTCAAGATCACTGTTTTGTTAGCAAAACTGGTTCCGCTCCTTACATTGAAGAACATTCTATTCATTTAAATATGAACAGCTAGCATTTTTCCTGCAAAATATCCAGCTTCAGTAAAATGTACATTTATAAAAACATTACAAGCATCAGTTCTCACGTTTGTGGAAGCAGCACTAATTTTGCCAGTTTTACTCCTCACACTCTTGGAAAAACAAAGTCGGAAAACTCTGTTATGATTAAACCTATGACATTTTCTTGAAACCCTGAAAATTAAATTACACAGAATAATATTGCATTAAAGCTGGAGCGATACTGTTGACCGTCATTATCTCAAGGAGAAAATAGGGTTCAGTGATTCCTGTCTAATCCATAGATGGGACACTTACTTTCATGTCAAGATCATAACTTTTCACACCCCTCATCTTCTTTTAGAGATGAAATAATTACTAGATAAATAAAAATGAAACTGTTGACCCGGTCCACCTTTGTTTACAGAGCTGCAGTGTTTTTTTTGCCATCATTCTATCTTCATCTCATGCAAAGTTCACGAGCAGGGGAGTCTAAATTGGCTGAATGATCTGTGCTGTACTCTGCATAAAAATAATAGTCAAAACCCTTCTCAGGCAAATAATTACATGGTTTAAGCAAACTACTTGAAAATGCAAATACAAAGGCCTGGGAACCTTTTAAAAGCCATTCTGGGAATAAATAATGTGCTGAAAGGTAGGCTGCTTCAGACAACACTCTGCCAAACAGTCACTGAGCCAATTTTTAGAGGGGGGGGTGTGTGTGAAAAGGCATTAAGCGTTATAAGTTGTTTTGGTGTAAAAATAAGACATGTCAAAGGTTCTTCATATATATTTCAAACAAAGGCTATGAATGGGGGGCATTCAAACCTATAATACCAACAGTTATAATTATTAATATGTCCAGCAATAAGTAATTAATATGACAGCTATCTAGTACTTTGCTTCCACTTAAAGCTGTGTTATTGTTGATACATCTACCTAATTAGTTTGGCTATTATGAAATTGATCTACGATGTCACTGAATCTACTTACAATGTTGATAGTGTTGAGAACTGATAATTACAGCACTAAAAAAATAAAAGATGAAACTGATGCAGTGCCAAATGTCCTTCCCAATCTCTTACAAATTAACTGTGAAAAGTTTTATGTATATATATATATATATATATATATATATATATATATATATATATATATATATATATACGTACATATATATATACATATATAAACTGTACATATGTATATATACATACACACACATATACATTATATATATATATATATATATATATATATATATATATATATATATATATATATATATATATATACACATATAAAAACATGCAAATATGCACAATGTCGCTTCCCAATCTCTTGCTAGAATTAACTGTGAAAAAGTTTTATATATATATATATATATATATATATATATATCTCTCTACTGTCTATATATATACATATATAAACTGTACATATATATATATATATACATACACACATATACATTTTATATATATATATATATATATATATTATATATATATATATATATATATACACATATAAAAACATACAAATCTACACATACACACCTCACACAATACAGTTTTCAAAATTCACTTAAACAGCTTTGGTGTTTTGATGTGAGTAAAACACTGCAAAACAATGCTAATTAATTTAATTGCACTATGCAGAATAACAATTTGCATGTCATACACTACACAAAAGCATTGACAAACTCTATAATTACTGAATATTTTGCAGGAGGTTTAATATATGAAGTGTTTCCACTAATTCGACTTTCATTTTTACGACAGCAAACACAGTAATGCCTGTGATATTAGGGAACATAATTGTGTAGTTATGAGAAGTTATACAAATAATACAAAGCTACAAACAGAAAACCAAGGCTAGACGGTAGTGTTGCAATGCAGTGGCCGTAAGACTGGGAGGTTGAATTCTGGAACAGTCTAAAACCCACCTTTAGGCCCTGAACAAGAACCTGCAGGAACACACTACTCTCGCTGCAATTCACATGGGATAAGAGTGTCTTGTGGCTAGATATGTTTGGTAAATGTGCATATTAGGCTCTACTTACAAGGCTCAATTTACAGGGCTACAGGCACAGAAGAAAATGACTTAGTAATGTACAACAGGGTGGAATGTTGTTGGCTGGATGATGACCAATATATATATAAAGGTAGAAATATACTCATGAACAAGAGCTGTTTGTTGACCATTGTAGAAATTAGACAATGCCTGAAGCAAATTACTGGGAAATCACGGTCATGTGGTTATCATTATTTGTTGCTTTTATGTGCAGTGTTGCTGTACCATGCTGACCGTGGCTTCTGCACATGAATCTGTATTGAACATTTACATTTATACATCATTTATATGGCCACTTACCTGTATACATGTTCTGTCTTCAGAGCTGATCTGTAACTTCGGATCCCTTTTACATCAGCGCATCTCAGTGGGGCCGTTCTCAGCAGTGTCATTCTTCTCCGTTGAAGACTGTCCCAAATATTCTACATAAACCCGGCAAATAAGAGCAACAACAGATCAGCAACAGAAGTATAACGATGTATATTGTCTTGATTTCATTATTACAAATTGTTTACTTGCATTAATTTCCCACATGGTTGTCCTGCTACATAAGCATTGGGAACACCAGGAAAACTACATGACCATTTGTTACTTAAACATGAGATGTTGACCTTAATACTAATATTATAATAAAATTATGTAAAATAGTTTAAACCTGGCAGGAAGAATCCTTCTCATACAAAACTAATTTTCCCAACATCACCCCCGTCCTGTATCATATACATTGGCTACTAGTCTTCTTTCACATTTCGTGTAAATCCAGTATCTGAATACAGATGGTCTTCTATGGGAGGTGGTGCTTTCAAATTATGGAATTCAATCGCCCAAAACCCCCAGAACAAAATCTTTTTGATCTCTAAATTGAAGTGTCATCTTAAGTCCCAACCGTTTGCTCTTTGATTCATCATTCTATCTCTGTGTGGTCATATTGTGTGCGGTAAATGCTGTGAAATTATTATTTGCCATCTTGTTTTGATGCTATTCTAAGGGCCCTAAGGTACTAAAGGCACTATATAAATTAAAATGTATTATCATTATTATTATTATTATTGTTGTTGTTGAAAAATAAACAGCTTATAAACATTTATATAAATAAATAGTTCTAGGTTGACAGGGAATAATGCTGTGTTTAAGTTAATCTTAACAGTAATCGTATATTAGGCTTAAATTTAAACGACCATATTCACCTTGCCTTAATTGGACAGGTTATAAAGAAAGTTGAGTTGTGATGTTAAAAAGTGCAAGATATTTATAGTGTCATTTGTACATTTTGAGTTTGTTAAATTAAGCTCATCTACAGCGCATTTCCACGCAATATTCACGCAGTTTTGGCTGGAAAAGCGTTAAAAACTACAAGGTTCCCAGATGCCAGGTTAGAAAATGATAATTACGAATAATTATAAGGTTATTTACACACATTTGTTTATTTCTTAGGGTAACTGATCATCGTTTATAGTTGGTTTTAAGAGTTACTCTTGTCATTACCTCTGATAAAGTAGCTTTAGTTGTTCATTTTTGTGGCGGTTGCCGCGTGCACGCACACAAACACCAGCGCGTGGTGACGGGAGGCGCGAGCTGGAGAACAAAAGGAAACGCGCGAAAGCACGTGACACCACTTTAAATGGCGCCTATAAAGACTCGCCTTCCGGAATAAAGTCCGACACGTTTTGAACGTCATCATGGCTGGCACCTGTTTTCCCGGTTATACCGTGATTGCTCTTCTTTTTAATGGTCTCTCTCGGGGGAAAAATCACTCTCCCGGGACACTAAATGTCATGGGTCAGATACGGTTCCGCTCGCTTATAGGCAAAGTGTTTGGTCAGGTTATTTATTTATATCAGATAAGGCAGCACTTCTCCCAGAAGACTGTTTGTATTTTCTGTGTACAAAAAAATTGTTGGCACCTTTTCAGAACTGTAAGAAATAATTGTTTTTTAAGCATGTGATGATCCTTTATGTTTAAGTTAATTGGCAGCACCTGTAGCAATTGACAGGTGCTGGCAATACAGAAATTGCAGCCAGTTAAAATATTTAAAAAAAAAGAGTTGACTCAACCTTTTCGTTAGAAGAGCAAATAATTGTCTGAGGGTTTGAAAACCAAATTTGTGGAAAAGCACGGACGATCACAAGGCTACTAGTCCTTCTCTGGAGATCTTAATGTTCCTGTGTCCACAATTACATCATTATGCAGACGCTCTTATCCAGAGCAACTTCCATTTCCTAAATCCAGGGACAGTCTCCCTGGAGCAACTTGGGGTTAAGGGTCTTGCGCGGGGATACAATGATGGTAGTGCTAGAGGTTGGATTCGAACTCACAACCTCTTGGTTCAGAGGCAAGTGTCCTAACCACTTCACCACCAACTTCCTTGGAACCAGCCTGATCCGTGTGAGGACAGGTTGAAAGAGTAAAACTGATTAAATGTTACAATAAAGGATTGTTCGAAAGGTGTATAAACAACCTTGATCAACTTCCAAACAAGTTCAATCTGACTTGCATGCACAGGGTACAGCAGTGTCAGCTCGCGCTATCGGTCGTCATGTGAATGTAAAGGGACGGTATGGTCGGAGACCCAAGAGAACTCCACTGCTAACACAAACACTTAAAAAGCCAGATTGGAGTTTGCTAAAACATACTTGAAGCCACAATCCATCTGGGAGAATGCATCCAATGCAGTGATTTTGTCAGTTCCCTTGTGTCGATTGTCTGGAGTAAGAAAGCCCAAAAATCTTTTTGATGCCAGTTCAATAAAAGACATTGCTCACACTCCCGCACCAAAACAGTCATTCACTTTTTTGGATGGGAACAGATGGTTTGGCTATAAATGGAGGTGAAGTGTAGACAGTTCTGTAATCCTGCCAAAAGCAGACACAATTTAGCCAGCAGCCAACAAAATTTGCTAGTGTACAAACAAAGAGTACTGCAAGCCAAAAGTTAGGACTATGTATTAACATAATATTATATAGCAAGAATTGGATAGCAAATTTAAAAAAAAACGTTTTTTCATACTGCTTCAATTATTCACAAATGTTCTATGTTAGAACCATTCTTGTTTTTTTCTCTTCATTATTGTGTAGGCCTACCAGTGACATGGTCATGGTCGATTTCTTAACATAAACACGCATTACCACACCATCCCCCTTTTCTTTGTGATTTTTTAATACCGGCGCGTCCTCCCATTCCGTAAGAGCCTCACCTAGTTAAATGAGTGCCAGCTTATTAGATTTGTCTGCTGGAGTAGCTGAGAGTAGCAGAAGAGGAGTACAGCATATGGGCATAGACTTGTGTGCTGCCTAATTACAGGCATTATCTCATTTGCTATTGTAAGACACTGTTGTGCCATCTTCCATTTATTTAATTACGCTTTTCACATATTGGAAGGGACCATTTGGACCAAAAATCCACACAGGGGGAAGGTGGGATTGCCTGGTAGGAAAAAAAAAATAGCCTTTTCAGTAACGTGGAGCAATTTGTCAAGCAATTAGCTTCGCTAATTAAATTTTTGTAGCTCTAATCAAACGAATATGCTAAAATATTCTTGCTGCCGCCGGTCCACTGTCTGTTCACATTTAACTTGATGGTTTAAAAGAGGCTCCGACTCTGCCTCCCCACTCCACTTAATCACCTAATTTGCATTTTATATTGGTAAATCAAATTAAGCACCCGTAGCTTTTAACTTGATTGACTATGGCCAGGGCTGCTCGTATGGGACTTTTTCCCTGAAAATTAGACCAATTTTAATGTGCGCTGTGCATAGGTCCCTGCATTCAGCAAATCACATTCACTCAGCTAATTAAAATGATTTTGTTCCCTTTTGTGTGCGCGCGTGTGTGCCTGTGTGTGTGCGTCTGTCCGTGTGCACTTGGGGGTTTGATAGATTTGCCCACCTGGTGTTGTCCGTTTCCTTTTCATGATTTTATGACAGAAGGTTTTTTTTTCCTCTTTTCATCCCTCTGATGCATGGTAGCTTCTCCAAGAGAGTGCAAATCACGCTAACATGGGCCTTCATTTCATCCTTTTGTAACCTTCAGCTATCGGCAGAGAATGGGAGGGACCAAATCAATATTCGCAAGAGCTTATAACATTAATTCACTTTTATGCTGCTCAACTAACCATGCCTAGCACCGAGAAAGGTGAAAAAAAAACAAACTTTTTTTTATTTTGCCAACATATTTGCATGCACCAGCCTGCATGCACGTAAGATTTATTGCTATCCACATAGACAAGTCTTCAGATGCACGCCGTTGGTTTTCATGCACAGTTTCACCAGTCAACAAGTGCGCCGCGTCCGATGCACGTCAAACACGTTTAAACTCGGGGAGGGGGGGAAAAAGGAGTTTTGTTTTGGCTCAGCCCTTTAGTAACCCTGAATACGACCCACAGAATGTTAAACAGGGTAAGAGTGTAATCAAAAGAACAGGTAGAAGGAGAGAGAGAGAGAAAGAGAGACAGATTGGGGGAAATGATGTGGTCTTGGGGGAATAATCCCAGGCTGGAGTAATGGGTGCAGCTCTCGGATGCCGAGGCCCCGGCGTGTCTCCCCGGGATGTGACAGTCAGCTTAATTGCAGCTTTTAGGATCATTACTGCTAGAATGTGAATGTCAAAATGGACAAGGCTCTCAGCCCCCTTGACAAACAAGCACCTAGCCAACAGCAGCACGAGCAGCCGAGGATTCAGTTTAGACGAAAGAGAGTGAGATCTTTCTTGTCGTTCTTTTTCTCATGCTTGCGAGGGGGTGTGATGTGGGACGGAGTTTGGGATCGGGGTATTTGCTTTACGATGGATAAAGGAAAATTATGTTTAGACCTTTCTGTTTCAATGGCTGAATGATGTTTATTCCAGAAGTGTGTGATTTTTTTCCCCCTACAGCCTGAGACTTCTGTCTTGGATCAGTGCATTTGTGAAACGATTTGATAAAGAGACCGCCGTCGCCTTTGAACTAATCTGTAATCAGTCTTTGCTAATCAGCCCAAGAGAGGAAGTGTTCATTGGATCCTTTGTCCATTGAACGTGACAGGCTCATATATTTGCTTCTACTAGCACTGACAGAGGGTGACATTTTGTTTGTTCCACCCACAGCTTCTATTGATCTAGGGTATTATGATATGCATATTCCATACGGCACTCAAAAAATGCCTATGCACACGACTGATTTTTAGAACCTTATGAAGTCAAGAACTGTCACCTTAAATTTACTGTGCTGTGCTTGTTTACTGTGTTCACTTACCTTTCTCCACCAAAAAGCAAAAGCAGGGTGGTGGCAGTCTATTAGAAGGATGCTCACCTACGGACCAAGTATGTACCTGTATGTTCTTATCCGAGCTTTATCCAGCTGCCAGAACTACCACCTTTAGGCAAGACTCTTAACCCCAAGTTACTCCGGAGAGACTCAAAGTGAGTCATAGGAGCATCTGCCGAATAATGTAAGTATAAATATGAAAGAAATAATTGTTCACGAATCGTAATCGAGGTTAAAGCTTGAATTCACCGTGGTATCGATCCATAATCACACGGTCTAGCCTGATCTGTATATCCTTTACATCGTCTAGTCGTTGAAATTTCACAGATCTCAGATGATCAGTTTTCATTATTTTTTCAAATGAAGTAGCTTTACCGTCTCTTCGCTCAGCAACAGTTTTCCCGCTGTGTCAGCCCACTGCCCTCTGCCTATCACACAAACTGAAGCAGGAAGGAATCAATTTCCCAGTACAATATGCATAATCACTGAAGTGCTTATTCAAAGGCTTTCAGTCAAGCTTGCCCCCCCGCCGCCACCACCACCGCCGCCGCCGCCACCACCGTACAATTTGTCGGCTGTTTTGACGGCAACCCCGACCGAAAAAACTAGCCGCTCGCAGATAACAAAGGTCACCTCTCTCCGAATATTGGCGCGCTGAAGAGAGACGGGGCTAAGTATGTTTTCGTATTGCGGTGCATGAGAGCTGCTATGATAGTCGCACGTAAATCGGAGGTTGAATGTGTGGGCGAGCACAGCAGACGTTGAGGTTTGTTTTCTACACCTTACGCTGTGGCAGTAAATCTACCGTTCAAATTGATAGTATTTTTAATGACATGGAAAAAGTTATCAATAACAAAAAGCTCCACAGTAAGTCAGTCTCAGTTCCTCCAGGCTGGTCTCTAGGCCTCGTTTTCCTGATTCCTTGTGCAGCACTATCTTCAGGATCGTACCTGTCCTCTGCTAATTAGACCCTGTGGACCTCAATCTTTTTAATGCCTCCGACGCCTCACCGTTCACCTCGAAATCCCGAGTGGCGACTTGTGAACGTAAAAAAATGTTAAAGTGATTCAGATGAGGATTGCCGCCGAGGGCTTTGCAGGTTAAAAGGAGGCGTCTTTGCTTATGGTTCTAAACGTTCTACATCAGGCCATTTCTACTGTTAAGTAGATCTCTGGTGTGGGTGTCCACTACGAAATAAATAATGGCGAGTGATTCGCGAAGCGCCGAGGGACTCGCAGGTGAATCATTAGCATGGGCGAAGCCGTCCCGACGCGGCCGTTAATCTCCTTGGCGCTGGCTCGTGAAAGCGGCGGCATGATGGGTTAACCGCGAGGACCCCAGTGACTCACCTGGGCTCGCTGACGGAACCTTGAATTGGTGACCCAACGTGACCCTTTTGCATCAAACGTAGGGAACGTAATCAGGCGTCATAAAGAAAATATTTAGACCCCCATTAAGTTTAATTAGTTATTGTTCTCCATTGTGGGATTGAAGTTAATGTCTTTTTGTTGAGACTCGGGATGACTAGCCGGGGTTGTATTTATTAAAAGGTGAACTGGAGTGTATCCTGAATTTCATTAGGATCTTTGTCGTGATCTTCATCAGGGCTGATTTGAGTTATAAAACAAAAAATGGATTGCAGTGTCCTTTGGGGAGTAAGTAGCAACTGTAAGTAGCCATGCTAGTACGTCAACTACTTTGTTCAGTAGCTTAATTAGCTCATTTTAAACTGCTGTATCTTCAAAAGAAGCTGACTACTTTTAGTTAAAGTAATATAGTCTGGCAAAAAGGACATCTGAAACTGAACAAGTATTATTTTTCTAAATTAACCGAAGTATATTTCAACTACCAGATGTTTCTTGGCAGCTGTGATATGGAGTCGGAGGGGATATGGAGTTGGCAGTAGCTACTTTAAAGGAGCTCCTCCATCTTCAGTTTCTTCTCCGCTTTCAGCCGTCTCCATTTTTCAAACGCATCTCCTATGCTGATCGTCCTTTTGTTTCTGCTTTGGTCAAGACGTTTTTGAGAATCAGAGCGATTGCCTTCGTGATCGGGAGATAGCAGTGGGTGGCGCAACAGGCCAAAGCGCAAAACCAAAAGAAACACGATTTACGTGCTGCAAATTAAATTTTACAAAGTGAATATTCTGGCTGTACTAATTTTGTCAGTGAGATCACTATTTCAAATGAACATGATTCCTTAATCGCTGGCGACATATTAGGTTCATTTTATGATTACTTAAATAAATAAGGAGCTTTTAGCTTAAAAAACTGCTTTTTAAAAGTAGCCCCCAGCCCCGATTGCAGAATTCTATTTGGCTCATTTGGCATATCCTCTGGGATCCAGCCAGTCCTTTGCTTTCATTGTGGCCTGACAAGAATATTGATCAAATGATTAGTTATAATTCACGTGTCTTCCTCCCCAACCTCCCCCCAAAAACGCTATTGGGTAGAATTCCAGGACCGAGAGCCGTGTCATCGACATTATTGGACAATTATCCTACATTGGAGCACCAAGGGTCTCGGCCTGGTCGTCTTGCAAAATTCCCTTCACTTTTCCTGCAGACGAGATCAGCATTAAATTCAATACAAACAGCCATAATGGGGTTAGTTTTGGGGAGGGGGGAGATAGAGGTAGTAACAGTGGGTCTGATTATCCCGGCTGCAATCTCTGGGCTAATGTCAGCCAAAGCTCCCCTCGGACTCCAGCTGCCTCAACCACCTCACGGAAATGCCTCCCTGAAGATGAATTACGATGCAGTGCAAGGTCGGAAGCCTCCAGAATACCTTGCGCCTGATCCCGCCGACGTGCCAAAGATTCCTTTCCTTTTATTCTCCTGGAAGCAATAAAATATGGCGTATTCCGCAGCGTTCGACAGCGCTGGCAACATGTTGGGCACGATTATTATTATTATTTGGGTTCTGCATGACAAAATTTGTGGGAAATTATAAAAAGACATTGGCAGGACCCGCACTGGGCCGAATCAGCGATGGTGACATCAGGGTCGTTAGTTGTGCTGATGTGGATCTCATGGAAATGAGTCACGATGAGACAGTCAGCCTGCCCAAACAGACTCACCAAAGGCACTGGGGAGGGGGAGGGGGGGTGAATTTGCTGTATTGCTGGGAATCAGTTTCTGAGCTTAAGCCCACTGAGGACGAACCTTAACTCCAAGTCGATCCTGGAAGACTGTCCTTGTAGCCAGGAACCAAACGTCACGGTAAATAAGAACGTCTTCAAAATGAGGTTCATGCACATATCTAATCAGAAATGGATTCATTAAATATACATCACATCCGTATGGAAACTCTTTCTGGAAAGTCTGGAAACCTCATTATTTACCTCATTTTTTTGTGGGTTTTTTTTTTAAATATCCATGACACTGATAGTTGCCTGGTGCCTTCGGTGCTGCTGTCAGACTATAACGTCTGCCCTTGAATCATATTCTGATTATTCCCGGGCAGGTGAAACAGGATAGCAATTGACGGAACCGATAGGGAAGAAGGCATTGGACAGAGCGACAAGAGATAAGGCTGATTGTGTGTTTTCAGACATCCTCACCTGTGGGGCCCAGGGGCCCCCTTTTTCTGCCTTTGAAAGCCAGTCGCGGACCCTTAGCTCCTCTCCGGCGCTCCCCACTTTTTGTATAAGCGTCATTACCGGCCCCAAATTGGCTGTGAGGAATAAAAGGCAGACTATTGAGTCGCAAAGCATTAGCGCATGGCTGTCCCAGTCGACTGGTTCCGTGAACAAATGATTAAGGTGTACCCTTGTTTAATTTTTTATACGTGCTATCTCCCTTGGCTATCAGCCAAGCAGCTCGACATAGAATTGGGTCCTTCCACTGCTTTTAAAAGCAGGACCTTATAGAGCTCGGCTTATAGCTGTTCAATTCAGGCGATTTTTTGTGTTTATTAATGTTTTGTTTGCTATTTTTTATTTTATCTGTCCCCAAAAGCCTGTCCCCTCGGATTTCTAAGGAAGGCCAGCGTTTTGTCTCTTTGTGCGTAGTGATAAAGGGACTGACACTGGAGCAACGTGACTCCTGTCATTGTCAGCTTTATCTGTGATCTTTCCCTGGATGTGAAGGGCTTTGCCCTGCCACCTGTTAGGGCCTCCGAGCGCTCCGGAGACATCAAGATTTTTCGAAATTGGGTCCAGATGTCAGATTTGTACAAGTAAATTAATCGGACCACGTAAGCATATGCAGGACTCAAATTCGCCAATGTAGACGTCAGGGGAGGATCTCGCCTTTTGGGTTCCGACCAATCCAAGCTCATGCCCGTATCCGTGCAGGCTGTTTCATGATTTCTCATAAATTGTTGAAATGTGATGTTTTATTTGTTTTGTTTGTTTTTAGACACAGAATGAAGCTGATTTGTCTTTTTGAGCAGATCTGCCTTTTTGTGATGGAGCAATTCAATTGTAAACATTTTTAAAGGATGGTGTGATATGGGAAAAAAAAAAGAAAAAGAAAAAAAAATCTGATTTCACACAAAAACAACGTCATAACATAACATTTAAAACATACAAACCATATGTGCATAGCTCTTATTTGACTCTCTGTCCTGTTTATTAAGCATTATAGCAACATGCTATTTGTGCCTAGTTAAGGTGTACGTTAGCCTCGGGCGAGTTTGATGAACTGGACAGTGCCTACAGAGGATTTGCGTTGCCGTGGTTTCTGAGATGCTATCGTGGCGAGGCTTGTGAGCTCTGCCACACGTATAATAAGATGAGTTGCACTGACACCATACTAACTGCAACGCGGTTTCCATGACGGGAATCGCATGCACATTTGCATTAGCCATTAGTGGGCAAGTGCTCTCATGCTTGACACAGGACAAGGTTAAAAAGTCGATCTCTTTGAGCCACTAAACAACTCACATGAGGATATTACCAGGCAAATGTGAGTACACGCAGATTGTATAGAAGTGTATCTAGTCCTTGAATAACATTTTCAGCATATTGCATAGCATATTACAAACTTATACATTTGTAGATGTGTCTGTATTCTGACAGGTTTAAAAACTGTTTTGCCATATAAATATTACATCTGTGAATAGAAGATACACGTGAAAAGAAGCAGTATTAGCAGTATACAATGTGTTTGGTACTAGAAACTGAAATGCTGGTACTCACAAGCCAAAAAAAAAACCTACCCCCAGGCACTGTTCTCCGGGCACTACTCACATCTGGTGCCCGCTGCTCCTTCACGGGTGGGTCAAATGCAGAGGTCGTGGTGCACTGTGTGCTGTGGTGTGGTGTGTTTATGCTTACAAATATGTCGCTCACATCAAAAAATAACAGTAAGATCAAGTGTGAACTGACATGAAGTTTAAATATGTAAATGAATGCATTCTCTGAAGCTTATATAATGAGTTTTATATGAATCTCTGATCACTTTTTACATTTCTAGTCCAAAGCATACTTTCAAATTCGAATGTAACAGATTATTATACTTCGAAGGGGCACGGTGTTGTCTGTTACTGACTGATAAAGCAGGTATATATTTAATTTTTCCCTATGTTTGTGAAGTCTTGGACACCTTCAGCACAAAAAAGCAGTTTAGAGTCTTGTCATTTTTAAGTAGTGGAGCCTTTCTTGCAACAGTTGCCATTGACTTGCAGTTAAATTTAGCCTGACTACGGCAATTGCAGTGAGTGAGTGGTGAAGTAAAAGCCTAGAAGTATGGCTACTTTTAAGCCATCAGCAAGCCAGATATGCCTTGCTTCCCTCACTTTGTGCTTATCATGGTCTGTCATGTTACACTTTGTTGCTGACCAAACAAATGGAGAGTTCGCGTGATTACTCCTTCTGAAAAAACAAAACAAAACTGTGATTTATTAAATTGGTCCAGAAGGTTTCTTGTGTTAAAACATAAGAATATTCAGCAAACAAAACGCTGTAAATGATCAACTTCTAAACTAACACAGAATTTCAATTTCTGTGCGACATTTCATTTGAACAAAGTTAATATATATATTAGGCGTGTGCAAAAAATCGAATCAGATCGAATCACGATTCTTTCTCTGTCAAGTCTAAATCGATTTATGCATTCCTAATGTAACTAATGTAATGGCACGAGTTTACTTTTTGCGCTACACAAGTTCAGCTTATATATTCTACTTTTTTTATAATGAACAAAACACATCCTCGCTTCTAGCCATCGTCAACAGCAGCATAATTTATGACCCTACTTTTAAGGCTCATTCGGTGAGTTTGGCCAGAAGTAAGTAATGAAGTGTCTATCACGAGGGTGAAAAGTGTTACAAGCGAACAGTCCCAAGCTCTTCTGGGGCCTTCTTGGCCCCCCCAAAAGCTGGAGTGTGCTCTTTTCAGCGCCAGGCTTGATTCCCTCAAGATCAGTACGGCCGGGCTCGCGGTCCGGCAGTGCTCTTAGTATTCTTTTTTTTTTTCACACACACTCTGCTGACAAGTAACACTTGGAGTGTCCTGTTCATTGACACATTCCAAAGAGGCTGAGGCTTAACCACTGCCTCTCTCTCTCCGTGTCTGCTGACAGACGGCAAAAGCTTCCAGAAGGGCCTCCTTTCGAAAAAGTCTGGCCGCCTCAAACAAGCGCTGTGGCTTTGAAAAAGTTTGCAGAAGCAAAATTGGTTGCTATTACGTTTCACGGATATGGAGCGGTCCGGTTGAAAAGTGGGACAATTGATAAATTGCTTTAACCACACCGAGTTAACCACCGGTGCGATTAGCCCCGGCGTTTTACGCTGCATGTATTCCGGATGCTGTTGTTGCGCCTGTTTTGCATCGAGCACCGTAATAGGCCTAAATGAAATCCAAACAGTTTTGTCAGGAAAAATAAGAACTGCATTAAAAGAGAGGATGAATAGTGGAAAAAATATGCATACAAGCCAAGGCAGCGGTATTTAAAAAAGGCTCTTAGACACGTTACAAACCAGACGCTTGTTCAGTGAGCATACGGCAGAATTACAAAAGGCTGTGCATCGTATTGCCATCTTTCAATGACACTCTCAGTGAACGCTGCCTCAGCAGGTCTGATAGACATGAATACAAAAAGGAAAAACTTGTGTTTCCTTCTTGCATATATTAAACAGTTTTGCTATTTTGTTATTATAAATAAATTGTCTTAATAGCTTCATCATAATATAATTTTAACCTGTAAGACTAATGTAAACAGAGACAATTCTACAGAGCATTACAGTACTATTGTTCTTATTTAGAGTGCTTTGTTACGTCAATGCATCGTCAATTTCTTTAGCTTCATAACAAACCTTAAGACTGCATTTGTGCAATTCCAGATGGCAACATTTTATTATTAAGGCCCATCACTAGTAGGGGTGTAACAGTACATCGATCTGTTGTGGATTCATTGCAATAGCATCAATCCTAAATGAAAACATTGATCAGACATCAGACATGTTGTAAGGTCACATATCAGGAGGTCTTTTTTGTTAAAAGACAATGTTGTTTTCATTTAAATATTTGGTTGAGCTCAAAACAAAAAATGTCCAATGATATTTTACTTGGTTTTTGTGATTTGAGATCAAGTCATTGTATCGTATCGTAAAAGACATTGTGATATTGAATCTATATGATATTGTATCATGATTAAACTTGCGGTTTCTTCTCTATTTTGAAAGTGGATGCGCTTCAATATGTACTAGAAAAGCACCACCACATCTTCTGGAAAACTACAAATGCAATATTTCTCAAACGCCGCTCAACACTATGTTCTGATTCTTCCCAATGCAGCATAATTCCATGTAAAACACCTGCCATTAGCATGGCCTGTTTAACAGTTGTGGGCTGGAGCTCGTCAAACCTCCCCGGTGTTGTGACTCTGTGGTCGGGCGCTGGGCCTTGGGGACGGATTGCTTGCCCAGCTCACAATGTAATCAGGTCTCATCCAGGAGAGTGTGATTGTTCCACGGAGCCTCCTCCAGGTACAGTGCTGCTTTTGTTCCAGTAAGTCGGCGGCTTGAATGCGGTCCGGGAGGCTGGACAGAACCCCAGGAGCTATTCTATCAGGGGGGCTTTGTGCTAGCCACCGGCCCCTTGCGGAACGCTGCAGAAAAGGGCTGGCATTTTAAACAGGGGAGCCCTGCTCTGTGCAACTTTGCTGTCACTGCATGTGTTGCTCAACAAGACAGCTAGAAACGGCAACAGTCCCGTTTTGATCGCTTGATTTGTTCTTGCTCACCTAACCCAAATTGTTCCACACAATGAAAAACGATACTTTTATAATTGTGGTCTGCTAATCACAAGGTATTACCTTACGTGACCTGAAAATCCATTCTGATTAAAGTGTGTCTGAGTTCTGCATTAAAAATGACATTTTTGTGATGCTGCTTCCTCCCATTTAGATAAAAACCTGAAGATTACATGTGACTGAGCAGCACAGTGAACAGATCCATTACATGTGTACAGTGTACACCTTCTTTGAATAAAAATTGTGTTGATCTTAATCTCCTTATTGTGTCTAAATTGTAGATACTCTAGTGTATTGTATCCTATAACGTTGGGTAGAATATGAAAGTAAACGCCAATAAAAAATGATTTATGGAAATGAACAACAAATCAAACTGTAGCCCCTAACTTGGTCCTAGCGACAATGGACCCAAACAACATAACTTGATTATCAAGCTAATGTCAATAAAACTGTGCCATAAAATCAATAAAAACTGTTAACGGTAAAATCGAGAAGCCTCATTTTTGGTAAGCTGCTAACACTTTCATAATCCATTTAATATAATTACTTAATCTAGGCTACATTCTAAGACTAAGTCCCACTACAAAATACTGTACTGCTTTCATTAAAGAGTCACTACCGTCTTTTTGCAGTTTTTTTGACGGACACTAACCAACATAGTGACTGTGTTTATGTTGGAATAAAATTCAGCAAACACTCCACAGGCCACAAGCCTCTCTTTACATAACTACATTATAATGATGAACTTTGCATTTAAACACTCACATTACTGATGTTCCCTGTCAGTAAGGGTGATCCTAAAGGTAGACCAGGTCACTGGTTTTCCAAAATGTTATCTAGTTTGAAATACACTTTACAATCAGGTAGAATCTTCTTAAGTTATTCTTTCAAAAGAGGTGAAATTTATCATCTCAATAATCTCAAAGCTCCTTGGCTCTACTCATAAAACCGAGCAAAATCAGTGATAAGTTAGCCCCATTATAATGCACTATGGGTCTAAAAAATATTATTAGTCACAAATATAACTTTCACTAATAATTGAATAACAAAACACTATAACGCTGTAAAGAGCCAGTTAGACGTTGACTGTGTGAAGCTTATTGTATTTTATTAAGGTTTCTAATTGTATCCGAATTTTTTTAACTTTACGTTCCCCATATATTTCTGAAGATAGAACTACACCGTTGTTCTTTTAGCTATTATTTTAGTCAAACGACAGGACAAATAATTTGTCATAGATCAGAGTCGGAGGCGACAATATTATTTTCCGCTTTTTACTTCAGCAATTAAAGATACACAAAAGTGGCAGGTCGTTCGACAATAAATAATAAATTATTTTTGCAATACATGAACAAACAAAAAGAGAGAGAGAGAGAGAGAGAAATAACCTTCTCCGCCGCTAACCAAACATGTTAAATTAAAACTATACATATCTTTGGGAAAGAAAATCTCTTGGACAGACACAAACACATAAACTTCCCACGCAGCTCGGTGGTAAAATAGAGGTATACCTTGTTGCAATGCTTTAGTACTTGGGCTTGAAAAGATACCAATATGAGAAAAGAAAAATAACCGTAAAAGCAGCAGTAGAGCCGGCTGCCATACCGTCCGTAGACTTTCGCGAAGTCGATCGCAGTTCGAGTTATTTAATAGAAACCGAATAAACAGTTAATCGATTTATAGGGTTAATGTTAGTCATGCTGCGCAGACTCTGTGAATCAGTATGGGACCAAGTCCTCTTATTTTCTTCCTCGAGGATCACTGATTTGTCCAAAAATGGGAAAAATGAAAAGAAAAAAAAATGTCTGTGTGTTTGGCAAAAAAGTGTAAAGCCGATCAAATCCATCCGGCCCCCACTGCGCAAAGACCAAAAAAGCACAGGCCTAAAATTACATTACCGGTAGGTCCACTTTCGCCGAAATCTCGTGTAATCTTCTCCTTAACTGGACGTTTTATTTTACTCTCGACAAGCTCAGCACATGTGAGAGCGCTTCATTCCCATGATTGTCATCACAGTGTATAAACACAACCAGGCCATGTTTGAATGGAGATGCCTGGTGCAGATGTGGTTCAGGAGCAGCGTCTTCACCAAACGAGGATGCGACATTCTTGGCAATCCCCTAAAAAACACTCCGCGGCTCCTCGGCTCCTCCTTTGCTAAGTTAATGAAAGTGATAATTCCATAAGGTCTAGGCCTCTATAGGACTGGCAACCATGCTGTTTGGTGTATCTGGCAGTTGTGAAGACATGGAGGCCACTTCGCTTCCTGTCGAGTTCGAGCCTGGACCTCCTTCAGAGAAACTGACCTAGAAC